>JBAMJV010001036.1:82500-155000 GCA_037951105.1 Echinarachnius parma | reverse complement strand
CGACCGATCGTATCGAACAATCGACCGATCATATCAATCGATATTTCTCCAAATGTATTATTTTATTCATGTACTAATTAATTAATTCATAAATGTATTTGTTGTATTCATCAATCCATTCATCCACTCATTCATTCATCCATCGTCCCATATAATAGTCAATCTATAAATTCCATCCATCTATTCATCCAACCATCCATCCATTCATTTGATTAACTGATACATTAATTTGTTCATTCATTCAACATGTTCAATCATTCATTCATTAATTCGGTCATTCTTTCATTAATTGTATTATTTCATTCATTCATTCATTCATTCATTCATTCATTCATTCATTCATTCATTCATTCATTCATTCATTCATTCATTCATTCATTCATTCATTCATTCATTCATTCATTCATTCATTCATTCATTCATTCATTCATTCATTCATTCATTCATTCATTCATTCATTCATTCATTCATTCATTCATTCATTCATTCATTCATTCATTCATTCATTTTTTACAAAATTACACATAACGAATACTCCGTTATGACTAATTTGTTTAAGTATAATTAATGCGTATGCTGTACACAGTAAAACCGAAAATAGTATATTTAATACAATAATACGGTAATCAAATTTTAGAAATAGATTGAACACCTGAGATTTAAGGGACAATGTATTTTAGAATAAACAATTTATATATATATTTTTGCAACAACTTGATGTATTGAAACGTACTTCATCGGAGACATTTGTACAAATGCAGTGACTTGAGAATACAGATATAAATTCATCATTATCAACTTGAATGAAGAAAAAAAGCATTTGTCATTTAAACATCGGAATATGCGTGCAGAATAGGATAATTATACTAGTAAACTGAAATTATACCTCTCTTCCTTGGCATTAATTTGACGCAGAGGGCGATATGAATACTCAGATTTTGGCAGAACTGTCATGATTGTTGGGAGGAAGCTACGATAACAAAACATGATAAATATCGTCAGTTATTGCCTTCTAGCCACGATTTTTCAAGGGGGGTGCGTAATTCACAAAAACGGGACCGAGACCAATCATAGCCAATACCGAGACCACTAGTTTAGTTGTGTTAGCGGGGGGTCGTCATCAAGACCAATCGTTGCCCGAGAACACTGGTTTAGATGGCCGATACCAATAAATAATGGACCTTTCTAATCGTTTTTATGTATCTAATCGTTTTTATTTATATTTGTTTAGAGGGGGGGGGGGGGGGGGGGGGCTGGTGCGTACGCAGAAAGAGAAAGGCGTAAGATAATTTGTGTTTATATTTCCTGTATAATCATGTCTAACGTTTTGCAGTCTTGCAAAGTCAAAGTTAATTCTCTTCATTCTTTGTTTTAATATTCCCAAAATAGAAATAGTTATGATCTGAAAATTTGGCATCACGTAAAGAAGGTAACCATTTACAATAATGGCATGCAGAACTAAATGTAATTCTACTTGACAGCCTACTCACTCTCATCCGGGTTTCTCCTATTGTAATAACATAAAATATATCAAATACATTTGTATCTTAGAAAGCTGAATAATGTAGGCTTCAACAACTACTAATCAATAGACCGCTTCTGTAATGTATGCAAATAATATGCGTATGACGTAAGACAAGCTTAACAATAGTAACTAGGTCCGGCAAGCTATGTTTTCCGGAGCTTGCCGGACCTAGTTACTATTGTTAAGCTTGCCAATGGGGAGTCTGACGTCATACGCATATTATTTGCATACATTACAGAAGTGGTCTATTCAGTATGTTTGGGCGCTCATTGAATAACATCCGCTTATTAAGTGAGTTATCGGATGATCGATTCATAATTTAATGATCGATTGTTGTCATATTTCAAGTGAAACATTTATTCGCATTTCTGAAAGCAGATTAATAATTTGTAAATACCAAGCATAATCCTATTGATATGCTATATATATATCCAATATAACCTGGAAATGTGTAGCACAAGTACGTGATATAAAGTATTAAACAGAGTATGTTTTAAATCGATTGTAAATAATAATATATCTCTTCATTGGTTATATAAAGAACAATCGTCTCCTTTTGAAGAATTAAAAATTAAATTTTTCACCGTCATAATGTTTCAGTGTTTCTCTAATGATTTGAATGATAAGATACCATTCGAAGACATAGTTTATAATTATTATAAAATTAAAGGTGTTTGAAATATTTGTTGAGAGTTGTTGAAAGCTAAAATTCAGCTCATTCATGGTAATTTCCGTACTGAAATTAATTATTATTTTTTATTTAAAAAATCATCGAATAAATCTGGGCCCAAGATTGATTCCGATTGGATATATTTATTGATATTTCAGCCGTTTCTGAACCGATTTTGATCAAATAAAGTTCATTCTGTCATTAAAATTGCATGCTCTTTCAAATTTTAAACTCAGTTTTCATTATCTCACAAAAAATTTATTTCGTGCAGCGCCCTCTATACCAAAACTGAACTACCCCTTTAATCCACATCCATGCACTCTTAAAGGTGCACCTGTAAAGTGTCAGATATTGCCCAAAATGACATTAGAGACTTCAATCCTGTAACAAAATCATTGTAAGATATGTCCGAATGATGTGTGAAAGTTTCATTGAAACAGAACACTGCTTTCCTGGTTAAAAAACGAAAATTTGCGTCAGTTTTTACAACTATTAAAGGGGTAGTTTAGTTTTGGTAGAGAGGGCGCTGCACATCACAAATTTTTTGTGAGGTAATTCAAAACTGAGTGTCGAATTTGAGAGAACATGCAATTTTAAAGGCCCAGAAATCGGCCCAGAAACGGCTGAAATATCAATAAATATGTCTGATCTTATAATTATTTGGGGCCAAATAATTAGATGATTTTTTCAAAAAATTAAACAAATGCTTGCACTTTTTCAAAAATGTTCAAAAGCGTTTTTTAAATAGTTGTTGATTATCTCTCTATTTAATCATTATTTCAATAAAACATCACATGCATAATTGTGTATGAAAAATGGTTGAAACCAATGCCTTTTTAGAGAGCGCCCTCTTGTGTTTTAATGACTCTTTTTGAATGATTACGGGCTTTTTACTTAGTCGTTTGTAATTTTGTATACCTTTCGAGCATGGTGGAGTTATAACTATTAGTTTTATAATGTTACTGTCCAGGTTTGGTTACTAAAGTTCAGCCTTACCAAAACTGTACTACCCCTTTAACAGTATGACGTTTATGACGTTTATGACCGTTTATAAACGGCTCTTGAGCTGAATGATTATCAATGATAGATATCGTCATACTAAAGGGGCATTTGAAGAAATTTAACCCTATTTTATTCTTCTCTTACCATAAGCCAAACAACACGGTAGAAGAGAAATGTGGAAGCTCAAATTATTTTTTGTGGAGTTAGACACTTTACAGGTGCACCTTTAAATGAAATGGTAATGATAATAATAATAATAACAATAATAATGATAATAAATCTCACTCAAATATTACCATTTGTATTATCATCATTGTTATTATTATCATTATTATTATAAAAAGTTATTATTAAAGTTTCAACCATTTTTGTATCACATATGAATGTGATGTTTAGTTAAAATAATAGAGAGATCATCAAAACAAATTTTAAAACTACTTTGATAGATTTTCAATAACGATTTTGATCAAATAAAGTTGATTCTGGCATTAAAACTATGTGCTCTTTCAAATTTTACAATCTGTTTTTCATTTTACCTCACAAAAAACATTATTTCTTGCAGCGCCCTCTATACCAAACCTGAATTATCCCTTTAAATTTATGTTGGGACTAAAATTGTGCAAAGCCGTTGGTTATCAGGTAAAAAGCCAAATTTGTGTTGAAAAACAACATTCAATTTGTGTGAAAATCATTGTTTAAATCCATTATCAAGGAGATGCCATGATCTTGGAGAAACATTTCTTAAAAGTCTCAAATATTCGCACTTACGGTGTATTTAAAATTACAATATTGTTCAAACTTAAGTTCAATTTAATATCTTTAATAAAACACCCCCAGGTGTGTTGCCATGATCAAGTGTAATTCTGTGAGATTCATAAGACTTGTAAAGACATGGACCTATGTCTTCTATCAATGGTAAACATGACCCCACTCGTGTTTTGGTTCCGGAGGTCGCGTCGGGCTCACGTCGATGGTTCACCTGCGTGAGCTCGTAAAACCAAGAGCGAGTCGAGCCCAGGCAGTCACGACCGGTTTTATTACTTGAACTCTGACCTCTGTGGTATAACGACGACAAAGTTATGACCGAGAGAGAGAGAGAGGGGGAGGGAGAGAGGGGGAGACGGGGAGAGAGAGCAGAGATGAGGTTAAAGGGATCTAGTAACTTTGTTGACATACGGTATGCAAAATGTGATAAAATGTCTATTTGTGTGATCTGAATAGTTTATCCACTAACTAAGTAAAGTGTGAAGATTTCACGTCACAGTGATGTTATATGGCCGAGTAATGAGCGAAAATGCAAAGTTATATCGCTGGCTCAGTGCACTGACTTTGTACACAGTTATAACTTTCTAGTGGATAACTAAGAATCCGAACACTTCAATTGTGAATATCTCATTAACGAAATGGAAATTCAAGAAACCAAATCCAGTTGCATGTTTCTTCTGGTAATACAATTACAATGGTGTATGTGAGAACCGCTAGAGTTATATATACATTTTGAGAATGTTGACAATGTTAATATAGATCCCTTTAAGAGAGAAGGGAACATCGATAATGGATAAATATAATATATGCAGATTAGAGAACGGAAAAGAGCGAGAACAGGGTTTGGGCTACATAATTTTCGCCGAGAGAGGGCTCAGATGATTTTTGACGCCGCTTCGTCAATCACTGTCTGGATATTTGGGAGGCGGTAAAATTGGTGGCAACTTTGCCATTTGATGGAACTTTGATTTTGTGATTGTTTGTATTAATTTTGCAGAAATTAATTTTGTCTTTAGTAACATTGTCTAAATACATTATATTTCTTGTATAGAACTATTACCATATCGCTACGGCCCAGTACGCAAATAGTTTTCTTAAACATTCTCATTTGCCTTACCTTTTTCATCTAGAAAACTATAATTATGTAGAATTTGTTATGAGGTATACTCGTATAGTATACACTTTTCAGATTTAAAGGGGTAGTTAGGTTTTGGTATAGAGGGCGCTGCACGAAATATTTTTTTGTGTGAGATAATGAAAAACTAAGTGTAAAATTTGAAAGAGCATACAATTTTAATAAAAGAATACACTTTTTGTGATCAAAATCGGTTCAGAAACGGCTGAAATATCAATGCATATATCAGGTCGGAATAAATCTGGGCCCCAGATTTATTCAATGATTTTTTTTTTTTATTTAAATAAATGCTTACACTTTTTCAAACATTTTCAAAAGAGGTTTTTAAATAGTTGTTGATGATCTCTCTATTTAATCATTATTTCAACAAAACATCACATGGCTTACATCATTTTGTATGAAAAATGGTTGAAACCAATGCTATTTAGTGAGCGCCCTCTTGTGTTTTAATGGCTCTTTTTGAATGATAACAGGCTTTTTACTTAGTCGTTGTACATTTCGAGCATGGTGGAGTCATAACTATTAGTTTGTAATGTTATTGCGCAGGTTTTGGTTACTAAAGCTCAGCCTTACCAAAACTGTACTACCCCTTTAAATATTACACCATTTATTGGCACAATATCGAGTTGGGTTGTACTCTATAAAAAGCATAACCTGACGGAAACTTTTGACGGTATTGTTATACATGTACAAAATTAATCAATTTGGTTTGATTTTGTTTTTGTTTGAGGGGTAAGCCTATTTATGTTATTATTAAAGCAAATTGTCGACTAGACCTGGTGAATGATGATTTACCCAAATGGCTATTAAAGGGATCTAGTAAGTTTGTTGACATGTGCAAAAAGTGATGAAGAGTTGATGCAATGTATAGTGTTGTTATCTCATATGTCAACAGGGTATTGTGTGAAAATTTCAAGTCAAATGGACATTGCATGGCCAAGTAATGAGCGAAAATGCAAAGTGATATTGGGTGATATTCACTAACTCACTGCATTCACTTTGTACAGGGATGAAAAACTCGCCCGGAGTTTTTCTTATCTGAATACTTCAATCGTACATATCTTTGTAACGAAAGGGAAATTTGAAAAACCGAAACCTGTCCCATGATTTTATTATTAATACGAATACAACAAGGTATGAGGGAACCGCTAGATCAAAAATTTTATTTTGAGGATTTGGACAATGTTACTAAGTCCCTTTAAAGACCTAACTCACAACATACACAAGTTGAATGTTATACCAATTTATTGTTTCTGAGACTATAATATCTAATGAGGAACTGAGATCAGACAATATCGTATGGGTTTGGACGAATTTGAAGTACACTAACCTGCTAACTGATCCCTAACTGATGTTTGGACAAACTGGCTGGCGACTTCTTCAGCAAGAGATATCAATTTATCAGCTGATACCACTGCCCATTTGAAAAGAGCGCCACCTTCGCCGTATGGCATCAATGCCCATTATGACGAATACATAATTATACAGCGGTGGGGTTGTATTTGGGGAAGTTGGAGCGGGGGAGAACCCCCCCCCCCCCCCCCCCCCTCCCCACGCTGTGGTAGATTAATTGTCTCTTTTCTTTCTAAATATGGCGAGCTTAGTTCCAAAAGGCGCTAAATCCACTTTCCACGACCATTGAGTTAACGATATCAGTACGTTGATTAAGCTACGTATAACTATCTAGAAATCAACATTTTAGTACATAATTTCTCCAATCAAAATCAAAATATGGAACGTTCCATTTTCATATTCTCATAGGCATGTCTACAAAGTTGGACGAAGAAGCCTGTTTTAATTCTCCAAAGTTGAAAGACGTGGATTTGGCGCCTTTTGAAATAAAGGTCACATTTGACACATGTCGGCACATTTACCATTCCATTATTTTCTCTTCCTCTACTCATCTCCATCCCGTTCACTAAAAAAAACATACATCTCACGCCCTCTCCCGTTCTCTGTAATCTCTCAATATTGCTGTCATCATAGTCATCATGATCATCATTATCATAACCAACATCATCATCCACATCATCATCATAATCGTTATCATATTATCATCATCACCATCATTTTCATCATCATCATAATCGTTATCATTATTATCATAATCACCACTACTTTCATCATCGCCATCACTTAATCAACATGACTATCATCGTCGTCATCATCGCTAATATCATTGCCATCATCATAATAATATTACTCGGCATCATGATTCCTCTATGACTACTAGTACTACTGTCATGAAAATCACAATCACTATCATTATCACCATCATTATCATCACCATGATTATAATCATCATCATGATTATAATAATCATCATCATCATCATCATCATCATCATCATCATCATCATCATCATCATCATCATCATCATCATCATCATCATCATCATCATTGTCGTCATCATTGACATCATTATGATTCTATTATTGCCGTGATCACGATCATCATCGCCACAGTCATTATTATCATCATCATCATCATCATCATCATCATCATCATCATCATCATCATCATCATCATCATCATCGTCGTCGTCGTCATCATCATTGACAACATTATTATTTCACTACTGTCATGACCATGATCATCATCATCATCCGTCATCATCACTATGATGACCACTACCGCCATCATCATCATCACTATCATCATCATCATCATCATCATCACAATCATCATCATCATCATCATCATCATCATCCTCACCATCACCCTTGTTATCACCCTCATCAGCATCATCAGCATTATCATCATCATCATCGTCATCATCGTCATCATCACCATCATCACCATCATCCTCATCATCATCATCACCATACCACTACCAACAAAATCAACATCAATCGTGTATATTACAGAAAATCAGTCTATGAATAATTGAAACAAGGCATAAGTAGAGACTTACTTTTTATAAACATAACATGAATATCCTGTACATGTGATTGTACAATAATAATTGTACAAAAGGTTTTGGTGAAATTGACAATATACAATATCTACAATTTATACAAACGGTTAATTATTATCGTTTCGTCAGAACGCGTCGTCTCGCGTTCGTTTGCCGTATTAATTAACACTTGACCAAACCACTTTCAAACACACAAGTACGTTTCAATTCATGGCTGCATTGTATCAGATAAATATTATCTTCACAAGTGATAAATCTTGGCCGGGATGGTTTGTAATATGGCAAGAAATCGCTATTAATATAAAATTATCCTGTGTAATTCTCACTGCATGTCATCTACATTAAGTTCCTTGATCTATGAAGAAAACAAGTTTTAATGGGTCAATTAATACATTCATACAACAAATAGTACTCGCATGTCTCATTGTAAATTTCTCACACAAAAATGTGTTACGATTTAAAAGAGATTGCATTTCCATTAAATTTGGGTTTTTGAAAGGAGTGCGATTCGCCTTATAAACAATACAAGTATAATATTATAAATATAATTATTCAAAATGACATCTTTACTTTGGGCAGCTTCAAAAACAACTGATTGCAACACGTATCCATGAATGCATAGCTATTGTGTTAACCATATCACGACGTTTCGCAACTTGCCACAAATGGTTTGCATCAGACGTAAATATTACAAACTTATTTCGATCATAATAATAATTGTTTCCGTTCCCATTTAACAATGTTTAAACGGATTCTGAAGTATATCAACATGACAATCAAAATTATGAAGAAAAAAACATATTGTATCAACAATTAGAGGTAGATGATATTAAAAGCACATCTCGTTAACCATCCTGATGATGAACTGTATAAAATGTTATCATCAGAAAAAAGCATGCATGGCCTATACTTATTCATCAAACCACACTGTACGCTTAGTTTCCATCTAAGTCTATAATTTTGAATGACAGGGCTAAGTAAGCACAATAACTATGATGATGTGGATAAGCATATTTACGAAGTTGACAGCTGAAATAAAAATCTTCTTGCATACTTAGCCGTATCATCTAAAATAGACATATGAACAGATGAAGACCTTGTTTCAAAAAGGCGCTTAATCCACTATCCATATCATTTGAGTTAACGATATCAGAACATCAATAAGCTACGTAGTTATCTAAAAAAAAAAAATTTGTTAGGACAAATTACACATTCAAAATCAAAATATGGAACGTTCCATTTTCATATTTCCATAGGCATGACTTTGTTTACACAGTTGGATACAGAAATATGCTTTCTCCAAAGGGGAAAAAAGGTGGACTTAGAGCCTTTTGGAATTAAACTCTTCATATAAGAAAGTGCGGTTTGACGAATACAAACATAATATTGGATGCCCGTTTTTGTAAAATTGGTAGGGTCAATGAATATAAAGCCAAATAACAGTATTGAGAAAGTTACCGACAACATCTATATTGGCATAACTAATTGATCGATATTGTTCACATAGTCTTGAAAAGGGCGCGTGTGGTAAATCCGAACATTAGTATCGTTAAATGCAGAAATATGTATTGAAACTTCAATTCACGCCGTCAGCATGCATGCCGCTGAAATTGGGCCTAAACTCACCACCCGTTCGTATACCTCTCCGCCCCCTGCCGTATCGGTCGACAAGCCCGTATATGCCGTACGCACGTGCGCTTGCATAGAGTTTGCACGCATCGTATAATGCGGTTGAATTGAATCTCGTTAAATGGTTAAAGTATATTGTTTTTATTCCGACATTTTATTACTCAAATAGTCAATTTCAAAGCAGTTTTTTGTCCAAATCTTTACATTTACAGATAATGGTAGGTGATGGAAGCATATTTTTCATTTGTTGTGTCTGGGGCGTTTCCAAATACTGTTTATATTTGGCTTTAATTTAGTTTAAACGTACAATATCAAAACATAAATGCACTTATTTTACAGGAATGACACTTAATCCGAGCACAGACTATACGTGGGATCAATACTTCTCCTAGTTATATCTAAATGCATTTATAAAAAGTACCTTGTAGTATCTTGAGAACGTTTACGGTAACACACTAAGAAATAAAAGTTCAAATTTTAAAGGGACTTAGTAACATTGTCCAAATCCTCAAAATCCCATTAGAATTCTAGCGGTTCCCTCATACTTTGTTGTATTCGTATTAACATTAAAAGCATGAGACAGTTTTATTCTTTTTTTCCTTTCATTAAAAAGATATTTACGATTAAAGTTTTCAGATGTTAAATTATCCACTGGACCGCAAAAACCGTGTACAAAGTGAGTGCAATGAGCTAGTAAATATCACTTTGCTTGTTTGCTCATTACTCGGCCATATAACATCTATTTAACTTGAAATTTGCACACAACACCCAGTGGACATATTAGATAACAATATTATACATTGTATCAACCACTCATCACTTTTTGCACATGTCAACAAAGTTACTAGATCCCTTTAAGGATGCAAATCCTGAAACTGTATCACATTTGTTTCGTGTATACACCACGTAAACAAAAGTGGTGGTCCTAAAAATGAGCCACTTATGTTCCGATCGTTGTCAGGAGAGTGTATTACACTATGAACCACACGAGTATGATGTTAAACACATTCAAAATAAAAGCAAGCAAAATTAAAACAATATTAATACATGATTATACCAAACTAGAATCACATGGTATGTCGGGCAGACGAAGTTGCAGTAAGCATGTTACGAATTAAAACAAATGAGATCCGATTTTTATAATCGATCATGTTGAAAACTATGAATATAATGTATCAAATACAGAATATATTTTGAACTGCTTGAATGTGTAACATGAAAATATAGATGATGTTATGTTATATATTAAAAACAATCATGGTTTCACATTGGTTGTCAACCGTACGATATCACACAATTGTAAAGGTACTGCGCTGTCGAACCCAGAGGGCGCTTCCGATAAACTCACTGGACAGCGCCATGTGTTTGTGTCCAGGCGGGTTCGTGCGTCAGCTGCGCGACACTCGCGCAACTCATTAGTGTATATTCGCTACAGAGCGCGCGGTGTGCACATTAACATGGTACCGCCCAGTAAGCTACGTGTATATGAAAAGCTCCCTCAGACACGACTATGCAGTCACTTTAAGGGCATTCTCGAAACTAACACCACTATTGGCTGATTGGGTGACACATCCTTGTTGCTCAAGTCCAGGACTTAAGTTACCTTAAGATATTTTGTGTCTAAAATACAAATATGCTTGTTCACATGGAGGCAACTATGTGATGTTGCACAAGTCCGTGTTGGTGTTGCTGCAATTCCGCCAGTGGATTTGTCTCATGAGGGCTACTACCATAACCGTGGTGGAGCGCGCTCGGTTTGTGTAACATATCTGCTGACATAGCACCAGGCTGACAGTGATCGGCGATTCCAGCTTTCGAATCGATGTGATGCGCGTAGTGGTGCGGTGAATGCGGGATGTGCGACGTGTGGTGCGGGTGATGGCCGTGGTGCGCCGCGTGGTGGTGCTGGTGCGCGTGCGCATGCGCATGAGGATGATGCTTGCGCTCGTTGTCCTCCCGCGCGCGCATCTTCTTCAGTTTCATCCGGCGGTTCTGGAACCAGATCTTGACCTGGCGCTCCGTGAGACTGAGCGCGCGAGAGATGTGGGTGCGCCGGTCGCGGGTGAGGTACATGTTGTAGAGGAATTCCTTCTCCAGCTCGAAGGTCTGGTACTTGGTGTACGGCTTGCGCTTCTTGCGCGTGCGCACGTTGGGTGGGGGCGCCATCCATGTGTAGTTGGCGGTCACCGTCTGTTGATTCTCACTGTGATCTGTGCAAACAAATGAGAAATAGGTGCAAAGAAAATAATATAGTAATTAGTTAGACAATTAAGGCTTAGAAATACTAGGTTTAAAGATAAATAGTGTTATATTAATTGAGTTTTAGATGAATTGTTTGTTTAGACGAACTTCAACTTGCGATTACTTGCCAGTAAGTCTCAATTAAAGGATGGCACACACGGTATACGCGAGGTGCATGTATAATATGTATGGCTTGTATGTATGAAAAGCACATCCATGTTTCTGTCACATAATATGCCACATTAATATATAATTACAGTATCTGAGAGGTGATGCAAATTAATAAATTCATCGATGCTTATTTAAACTTTGATGAAGGTTGTCTTATCCAAATCTCGCCATCGAACTTTATGATATATTATGATACATGAATTTCATGTTCATACTCGACAAGAACAATTAAAGTATCTATCCCCATCATGACCATTGTTGTCTTAGGTTCAACGTGGTGTTAATGACCCAGGTCAGCCATGATAATGATGATTCAGTAACTGAAAGGGTGGCAAATGTCCAAAGCCACAGACTAGTCGGTAGTCACGAACTAGACTTGAATTAGGTGTAACAATTGTAACGATTCTAGACATGCTTGAGGTAATCGAATTAACGTTAATTGCGTTACGTATAAGTTAATCATCCATTAATTGGGTTTCTATATCATAGAAGTCAGACAGGTCATGACATAACATGCACATACAAAGTTCGTTTGTTTGCAGTAAAAAAATATTTAATTGAGACATTTTCTTTAACGAATTAATGCACGGTTCAACAACGAGTTTGCTTACAGCCAAATAACAGTATTGGGAAACGCCCCCCCCCCCCCCACACACACACAAAATGCTTTCATCACCTACTATGTGAAAGAATATATCTTAAAGGGATAGTTGAGTTTTGGTAGAGAGGGCGCTACACATAATACATTTTTTTTGTGAGATAATGAAAAACTGAGTGTAAAATTTGAAAGAGCATAATATTTTAGTGATAGAATAAACTTTATTTGATCAAAATCGGTTCAGAAACGGCTGAAATATCCATAAACGTAACCATTTGTAATAAATGTGGGGCCCCACAAATATTAGCTAATTTTGAACCAACCGTTACAAATTTTTAAAAAATGCTTCCTCTTTTCAAAAACTTTCAAAAGAAGTGTTTTAATAATTGTTGATTATCTCTCTATCTATCACTATTTTTACGAACCTTCACATGCACAATATTTTATTTAAAATGGTTTAAACCAATGTGTTTTTAGAGAGCGCCATCTTGAGTTTGAATGCCTCTGTTTGAATGATAAAAGGCTTTTTACTCAGTCGTTTGTGATTTTGAATGTGGTAGAGTTATAACTATTAGTTTGTAATGTAATGGTGCATTTTTTGGTTACTAAAATTCAGTTTGACTTAACAGAACTCAACTATCCCTTTAACTTATCTGTTAGTATAAATATTCAATTCAACCGCGGTATGCAAAAGCTATGCAAGGGCACATATGAACGGCATGCGGGCTTGTCAACCAATCTCCAGCCCAGTTATCGTGAAAGGTATAATGCTAACTTGTAGCATGAATGTATCACAAAACTAATACATGTACCTATTACGTCTAGGTCTGTGTGCATACATTATAGTGTGTGCTTATGACAAATTTATTTGAATAATTATGTATCTTTAAAGATAACAAGTGACGTCGTCTTTGTTATAATCATTAAGTTGAAACTATGTCGAGAGTCACTTTGCCGCTCATAATGAAGACAATAAGACGGAATACTCAACGAGGAAACAATAGTGATTACATTTTGATGTGGAGATAATTAATCTTTCCGCGAAATAAGTGTGACTCACAGCGCATCCCCCTATCATCTATAGCTCCCAATAGAAGTTAGGAAACTATATATCAGGCAATAGTCATTAAATTGCATGATTGTTGTAAAAAAGAAGAAGAAATGCTTTGTCATTGCACGGACAAAATAATATCGGTAGGTTAATTCATTAACATTAATAAAGAGCTGAGTTCCAAAAGGCGCTAAATCCACTTTCCATAAAAAAAAAATTAAAAACGTGATTTAACGATATCACTACATTAATGAGGTACGTAGCTAATTATAAATCAAAATTTGAGGACAAATTACATTCAATCAATATCACAATATGGAACGTTCCATTTTCATATTCTTGTAGGCATGTGTACAAGTTGAACTAGTTCTTACGATAAGGAGTATGGATAATTGGATGGGTGTTGAACTCATATTTTTTCGAGTCGTTAAAAGTTTAGTAATTGTTATATGGTTATGAACAGTAGCCGGTGGCGTAGCGTGGTCGGTATGATATGGGTGGGGGGCAGGCGAATGATTAAAGGCACACCTTATATATTTCTTTCTTTTTTTCTTCCAAAAAGTGTCCCCTTATGTTTCTTATTGTTTTTGGTAATTATTGGGGCGTGCCCCGCCCCCCCCCCCCCCCCCCTGTCGCTACGCCATTGGTTATGGAGTGACTTCGTATACATCATTTTATTGATCTTTTATATCAAGTTCAAACACCACCATGACCACTGTAATGTCAACAGCCAGGAAGGATAAGTTTAATAAACGGCTTCTTAACGGTTTATTGCATCGCTCAATTGAAAGTTATAGCACACACATAAATTGTCAGTATGTTATTTCATTTTCATTAGGGTCGAAGAAAGTGTACCAATGGATTTTGATCCGAGTGTAAACATCCGAAAAGGCACATTATTTAGCATTTACAACGAGGGATCCCCTTTTTTCTAGTTTGCATTATTATGTTTACAGCTTTATTGAAACTTTACTGAAGGGGGTAATGTGTGATTACATTTTAATCATAGTTTGCATTAAAGCTGACATTATAAATGTATTTGTAACTTTACTCAAGTGTGATGGCAATGAAGAAAACAAGAGATATGCATAGCCGGAGATAAATAGGATCGTTTATATTTAAATTTTAAGTCACCTTTCAAGAGGCTACTTCTGCAAAGTATGTAGATATATTATAATGTTATAATAATCTCCGAAATTATGTTTGTTAGTAATTATATATTCATCGACATTACTTACATGAACATTGTATTGCAAATATGTTTTTGTTTTTTCTTCTGATTATTGCTATAAGCTAACACTACAACATCTATTATGATTATCGTAAGACAGATCGTTATAGGAATACAATTACAAGCAAACAAGGTGTATCTGCAATAATGTTTAGCAGTGGCCTAATGACTTACAACAGATACGGTGTATCAATCTTGTTTGTGGTGGGGGGGGGGGGGGGGGGGGGGGTACTTTCGAGGGATTTAAGATATCGAGCCGTGACAGTGGTTACCCTCTCCCAGGGTAGGCATGGTAAGGATATTTTGGAAATGAGTATTAAAGGGATCTAGTAACTTTGTTGACATGTGCAAAAATGATGAGTGGTTGATACAATGTATATTGTTGTTATCTGATATGTCCACTGGGTGATGTGTGAAAATTTCAAGTTAAATGGACGTTATATGGCCGAGTAATGAGCAAAAATGCAAAGTGATATTCACTAACTCATTGCACTCACTTATTACACGGTTTTCGCGGTCCAGTGGATAATTTAACATCTGAACACTTCAATCGTAAATATCTTTTTATCGAAAGGGAAATTTGAATAAACGAAACCTACCCTATACGAATACAACAAGGTACGAAGGAACCGCTAGAATTCCAATTGGATTTTGAGGATGTGAACAATGTGAATTTGATTGAGATGGGAGGGGGGGGGGGGGGGGTCGAGGGATGGATGTTACAGCCACCAAGCCCCAGATCGTTACGCTAATAGGGTTTTGTATAGTTATGCAACAGTTTCGTCTGAACAGTAACGTGGTTAATTTGGATTATCGCTAAACCGTGTCCCTTTTTGTCGCGTGCCCACCTCTGGCAAAAAAAAAAGATCGGATTAGTGAATACCAAACATTTTAATCTCCGTTACTTTGTTTGGTACATGGCCAATAATGTATTCGTGTTGTTATTTTGTTGTCATTAGCTGCAATACTATAGGTTTTCCAGGTCAAATGTCCGTCGAGTGAAGGAAAGTGTCACATAGGTAATTTAAATGTCCATGTATATTTTAAATGTCCACATTTGATTGTGGAGATCCATATAGGGATTTAAAATTTCCATGTAGGTACGAAGTGTCCATATTTGCATTTTTGAAGTCCGATAAGGGAAACCAAATATCCATATAGTGAACCAAATGTCCGTGTAGAGAGCCTTCTATCCGAATAGGGAAAACAAATGTCACATAGTGATATCAACTGTCCACAGTTTAAAACAATATGCTTTATTAATCATACATTATTTAAGCGAAATAAAAAAACGCACAAAATAGAAAGCAGACCTCGGGACAATTTCTCAAGGAAAGTCTCTCGTAATTCCACATACTTACGAGAGACTTAAGTCCAATGGCGGATCGGGGGGGGGGGGGGCTGAATCGGCCGCCCCCCCCCCCCCTTTTTGTGTACAACTGACATTTGAATTACCTATACGACATTTGATTTACCTGTTAACAACTTAATCATTCATTTTATGCATGAATAGGCAGCAATTTCTATTATGCGGACATTTAAATTCCCTATGGACGTCTTATTTTCCTATTGGGACATACGTTTTTGCAATGTGGACATTTGTTTTCCCTATTTCTATTGTGCGGATATTTGACTTCTCTATGGACACCTTATGTACCTATTCGGATGGTTATTTTGCTAAGAGGACATTTGATTTCTCCTTGGGACATTTCAATTACCTAAGCGACATTTGGTCTGACTCGGCGGACATTTGACCTGGAAAACCTATATATATTATGAAGCATATTAGAACAGTACCTGCCTTAAAACAAACAGGTACAACTTACTGTTAACAGGTGTGGTAAAAGACATAATAGCTTTCACCTGACACAGTCGTCTTTACCTGTGTCGGTGTGTGTACTCTAGCTACATGCTCACAGGCGCGGAGCCATGGCAAAGCCCCCCCCCCCCCCCCCTGCATGGTGTACCCCCATACTGCCCCAATGTGCGTACTTTATTAACATTCACAATGACCTTGATACTGGATACTCCATTCATGTGAAATTCTTGATCCCAATTCGCCTGATCTCTAGACTGACTCTAGCTATATACTTATGTCACGGAGCTATACGCCCATCTGGGTCCGGTGGGAGAGGGCTGCAGGCAGTGCAGACAGGTGTTACATAGTGCACAGACAGTTGAAATTGCATCATGTTAATGGTTTCCTCATTGGGCTTGAACATGAATAAATTATTGCCAATTTCGATAATTATGATCGCAAATAACCATAAACAAGTATTTGGGTGTGGTGGTGGTGCATAACTTGTTGCAGAGGCGTCGGCTCGTTTGCAAAGCACAATGCATTGAGGGTGGGGGGGGGGGGGGGGGGGGTCAGAGCATTGTTTGTGAACAATGCTCTGCCCCCCCCCCCCCACCCCTCCCTCCTCCAATGCATTGTGTTTTCCGAACGCGCCGACGCCTCTGACTTGTTGCATACTATTCGTAAATAATCAAGAGGCAAACTTAAAATTGGTCACCCTGTCCCTGTCCGCGATGATCATTGTATATGGCATTTTTTTTTTAATTTGAGTGATTTGTTAATGCTTTTCTTTTGTACATTTCTAGTGGTTTTCTAGGACTGCGATTGCTCGGCTTTAATTATCATTTTGTCGAGGAGCTGCATATCGTTAAATGTTAATGCGGGGCGTTTCGCATGTGATTATGCCCATTGTGGAGATTTATCCGATTAGTAACGGAGAGTTGTTTCGGAAATGAAACGAACGAAAATACAAACGCGGCTAGCTGTCCCGTAAACAAATTAAATTGATTGTATTTTTAAAACTTAATTCGATTAGATATACCTATTAAAAAGTATTTACATCTCCAACGTCATCGTGAGACCGATTTCCTTTGATACATGTACTATAAAAGACATTACAGTTCGAAACCGTTGAATAATATTGCTAGGAATAATTTCGAGGGTACAGTACATAATGAATTGCAATTTCTTGCGGACATGGCGAAGTATACGAATGGATATTTTAGGGAGAAAATTATTTATCAAAGTTGGCGAAATGAAATAAATACATATATCATGCAATAATTGGAAATGTTTACAAAATAATTTATTACAACTATTAGATATGAATCTTAGTAAAACGATGATGTTTTTGGCATGGACTATATTATATTATCGCTTGTTTCACCGTTCGTTATTTTGGTATCACCACTTTATTTGATACATTTTGTACATTGTTCGCATTTAAATGTTGCCTTTGTGCATGTTGTGTATTATTTTGTTCACCCCTGACAATGGCAGAATGCACATGATTATATTTACATTTCTGACCTGGACCTGAGTTCAAAGTGCTTCTTTATACCATATTTGTATTTAATGAATAACGATGATCTCAAATAGTACTTGTTACTCATCAAGCGTCTATACAACATGTACATCGTATGCCCTTTTCGATGAGAGAAAATAATTTGTTTAAATACTAAATCGAGCATTTCAAGTTACATGTATCCATGTATTTATAAGTAGGATTAATTGCAAGTCGCACACTTTGTTCAGTCTCATAACTACTTCTAACATGTCTAAAAACAATACAATTAAACACATATTCTACCTGCGAAAATGACACAGAAAGTATGCACTCATATTACAAACGTCATACATTCGCTATCTAAATTATGAATTATTAGCTCTCATGATTTGTACAATTAGCAGTGTTAGTACATGGTTAGCATGACGAATCGCTACCGTAAGCTAACGGCACTTTCGGTTTCCGTGTTACTTTTGATTACGTAGGTATAGGTTATCCCCACAAGCATGACAAGTACAGGTAGATAACCATTTTGTTTTAAAGGGGTAGTTTAGTTTTGGTAGAGAGGGCGCTGCACATCACAATTTTGTTGTGAGGTAATGAAAAACTGAGTGTCGAATTTGAGAGAACATGCAATTTTAATGGCAGAATAATCTTTATTTGATCAAAATCGAACCAGAAACGGCTGAAATATCAATAAATATATCTGGTCTTATAATTATTTGAGGCCCAAATAATTAGATGATTTTCTCAAAAAATAAAAAAAATGCTTGCACTTTTTCAAAAATTTTCAAAAGCGTTTTTTAAATAGTTGTTGACGATCTCTCTATTTAATAATTATTTCAATAAAACATCACATGCATAATTTTGTATGAAAAATGGTTGAAACCAATGCCTTTTTAGAAAGCGCCTTCTTGTGTTTTAATGGCTCTTTTTGAATGATAACAGGCTTTTTACTTAGTCGTTTGTAATTTTGTATACCTTTCGAGCATGGTGGAGTTATAACTATTAGTTTATAATGTTACTGTCCAGGTCTGGTTACTAAAGTACAGCCTTACCAAAACTGTACTACCCCTGTAAAGGGATCTAGTAACTAGATATAATGTATACGTATTGTTGTTATCTGATATGTGTGAAGATTTCTAGTTAAATGGACGTTCTATGACCGAGTAATGAGCAACAATGCAAAATGACATTCACTCACTCATTGCATTCACTTTGTACACGGTTTTGATGATCCAGTGGATAATTTAACATCTGAACACTTCAATCGTAAATATCCTTTTAACGAAAGGGAAATTGGAAAAACCGAAACCTGTCCCATGCTTTTATTGTTACAACAAGGTATGAGGGAACCGCTAGAATTCCAATTGGATTTTGAGGATTTGGACAATATTACCAAGTCCCTTTAAGGCATATTTGTCTTATTGATCTATTGTAATGTAGACCAAATGGGCTAGTCATTAAAACATAATAGTATTACTATTAGATGAGTTTGATATATTATAGACCAAACGCTAACGATCATACGGTGTACACTTGTGATATTACAAATTGCGTAAAAAACACACAAATGTTTTCCCGAATTTGTATTGTTTGTTATTTGTTTGGTGGAAACCATTGAATCTTGTATTGATTGTTTATGTTGAATGTGTTCGCTGTCCACTGGATAGTCACAACCGTGTACAAAGTCAGTGCAATGAATATTGAATATCACTTTGCATTTTCGCTCATTACTCGGCCATGTAACTAAGATCCATACGGTATATTAACGTGAAATGTTCACACATTACTCAGTGGACATATCAGATAACAAAACATAAACAACACATTGTATCAACCATTCATAACTTTTTGCACATGTCAACAAAGTTACTAGATCCCTTTAAGAAAAATTGCACCAACGATGGTAAGGTCATATTTGAAATGATCCATTAACTTTGTCATGTTCATCCCAAATTGATTGGCTTTTATACATTTATATTGTACCGTGTTAGTTGGCTTAATTATCGTAACAGACGAATGAAATAGGTTTCCATTATAAACAAAATATATTTTCCTAATTACTTATATATTTATGATTGAATAAAAAAGCGTTCTGGAACGCTTTTCGATTGTAGCAAAAAAATCAATGTGCAGCGGGTGATACAAACTGACATCAAATTTGAATGATTCACTATGTAAACAATGTTCCCTTTTCTATAGAAAATGTCTCACATCAATCATAAAATTCGAACTATGATGATTGTGGCATATATCGTTGACGTTTCAAACGTCACTTTTGTCAAAATAATCTTATGAAATTAATGGATCTTTTAATTGAATATTGGTCGTTGAAGATATCGTCTTCGTCGATTGTGCTTTATTATTGTTCGTCGTTTTGATTATATTTGAATGTGTGTTTACAATGCAGACATAACTTCTCGATAAAATACAGCCATGTGCAATATAAATTAATATAAATAATCAGAGAGGAGTGGGTGAAAAGGAGATAGGTGAGAGAAATGGAAGACCATTTTATGGATAATTAAACAGCAATATGAATAAGTTGAACAAAATGATAACGAAGGAGAAATTAAAATTACATAATGAGAAGGATAATACCATGGAAAATATGTAAAAGATGAGAGAAGTGGAGAGATGGGAGGATGAGGATGATGTTACGTTGGGGGAGAAGGTGTATAATGAATGATGAGGCAAGGCATGATGAGCGAGGCATACGGACATGTGGACGGTAAAGAATCACCAATATGTTATAAACTAAACAAAAATGACAATCTGATAATAATGATATTTTATGAAGAACGAAATAAACACTTAACAATGACAAATGAGATGTTAGCATAAAATATTCGTTATTTTATTTTATTCATGGTGTACCTGAGTCGCATCGGCTATCGGGTCGCTCCGGCCCATCGTCACTGCTAGGGATGATGGCTGGTCGATCAGCAGTTTCTCTGCCCCCGGAGCCGCCATACCCGTGCTTGCCCTGTGCAGTCAGTGGGAGCTGCCCCGTACTTGTCGGCGTCGAGCCCTGGTGCGTTCCCGACGTGAACATCTCTTGGTAGTTGAAGGGGAAATGTCCGGCGGGTTTGTCGCCATGCCCATGGTTCGTCGACGTCGATGACCAGGAATGTCCGCCGCCGTTGTGAGAGCTGACAGGAGCGATGACCGATGTCGCACGGCAGTTCGTATTCACGTCGCCACCATCACCGCCGCCTCCTCCATCACCACCTCCACCTCCTCTTCCTCCTCCTCCTCCGCCACCATCACCTCCCCCGCCGCCTCCGCCGCCCGGCGGGCTCGGGTACCGTCGCAGGCAGTTGGTGCTGCTGTGATAAGAGAAGCCGCCCATAAAACCGACATAACTGCCGCCGTGAGAAAGGTTGTAACTATTGTTATTGCCGTTCGCAACTGTGTCATAAAACGTTCCGATGCTGGAGTAGGCGCGTGGTGCCTGAATCCCTTCCATGGACGGATTACAACAATAAAATGGCCACAAAAAAGGGTGTTATTTCGTATGAAAACAAAATGTCACACTATCCCACTAAAGTCATGAATGAAATAGTTTATACGACCACCCTCTTCCTATTACTTCTGCCCTATGAAGTAAGTAAATTAAAGGATTATTCACATTTGGTGATAACTAAAAAAAACCGAGATCATAATTGGTGGAGCGATTAAGACGTAGCTATTCCGTCACTCTCGGAGGCTCTGTTGATATTCGGCAAGTTATACGGACAATCCAAGCTTGACTAAAGTCAGTCGATGACTTTTTTCCCCCTGCAATTATAGCCTCCCCAGGGTATACAGGCAGATACAAATGACAGCTAAATAACGCGAATGAAGATAGTTTGATGGACTAGAATGTAAGCAAAAAGACGGCCAGAGAGGTAAAGAGATATCCACGGTTGAGTGGTGACGAGATGAGAGAGAGTGTGTTGGAATACTGAGGAGCACTGCGGCCAGACTTGGGAGGGCGCACGCTCCGGCTTTATCTGTCCTCAGGAACAAGTTAACCCACTTTAAAGACAAACAAACCCGATTGACCCGACGTTGCTTCCTAAGCTATATATACGAGGTGAAAGGTTAATCCAGAACAACTCTGAACTCTGAAGTAATTCTGTCGGACTCTTTCTTTAAAAAAAAGTTAAAGTTAATAAACGAGCAGGAGTCAAGAGAGAAAATGTACAATTTCGGACTTGAAGATATGCAACAAACTACAATAACTTCATGGTCAGATTATACGGCCTCCCTAATCCGTATGCAGGTATCAGAAATTAGCCAAATGAATCTAAAATGTGCAGGATTGAAAAGATCAAATGGAGCGCTTACATGGCACAGGTCACGTGACTGTTATATCGACCAATAAAACTGCAGGACTTCTGAAGTCTGGTGTATAGTGAACAATGATAACTAAGGCAGAAAGAAAACAACATGTATATATTATAGTCAAGGACAATTTTATGTCAACTACTAGCCATAAGGGTTATTAAAAAAAAAAGCTGCAATTCATGGTCTCTTTCTTTCAATAATTGGCGCTGTGCTGGCTGTGTCACGTTGTTTGGAAGATACGCAGGATGTTAGGAGCGGGTAATACAATTAGTTTACGAGTATAAATCATTACCTTGTTGTCGACAATCATGCATCAGCGCAGGGGATTCTCGTTTTGTCAGGGGGCTGGGGTTCTGGGGTTTTCTATTTATAGTTTTTGTTTTCTTAAATGCATGAAAAAATAATAACAAGTATTAACATTATGTCTACGAATTATGCATTTCATGGATCATTATGATTTTGGGCTATTTTTAAAAGTTTGTTTTGCCCTGAAATGTCGTGATTTATACCTAAATACTGGCATTGTGGCCTGCAGCCCCCGCCCCCGGCCCCCCTCCTCCACCCCCGTCTTCATCGGACGCATATGTCGGCAACATAACACAATTGCATACTACATGTACATAGTTAGTTACCTTAGTCATGTCGTTATGATGTGACGTTTTGGACGTGACAGCCAGGCGAGGCAAGTAAGTGCGATTATTAAGTACGACTATGATGATATCTGTGTTTATGTTCACTCTATAGTATCTTATCATGACATCCAACATTATTAACTTTATACAAACTGTATTTTGTTTTCACACATTTCGAATGTTGTCATAATTTGGACACAAGTATAACCATGACAATAGCTATTTTATTAAACTCTAGCTGTCTATAGCCAAGAAAAAAAGAGAAAAAAACAACAATAGAAATAATTAAATTAAATACAAAGTCAGATAAAGATAGTGTTAATTTCAGAATGGGGTGACTCAACTATTCCAATTATGTATGAGCGGGATGCATGGGTGGAGTTTGGCAATGCGTTTGAAGTTTGTACCCCTAAGTGATCAAAAGCAATACAACAACAACAAAAAACAATAAAAGGTATTAAATATAAAGAAATGCATAAATTGTGCCCCTAATAATAGGTGTGGCGAATGTAAATTTGTAAACCAACTCGCTAAGTTACCGTATACAGCAATGCAAATTATAAGTATTGGACTATATATATTGTACGTGTTTCTACTGAAAAGTGTCTAAATATTCCGGATTTTGTTTGTATTAGTATCATAATTGCAGTATAGAGTAAAGCCAGTTGTAATGGTATACTATAGCATTTTAAAGTTTCATACAATCACTTCGCGCATTTATTATTTTACAATTACGATGGCAGTTGTCATATTGTTTGCCACATTGTTTCAAATATTGTTTGTCACATTGTTTCAAATGACATAAAACATATTTGTGTTAAATTTACATTATGGCCTACCATCATTATTACAATAACAAAAAAAACATATTAATCGCCCCTTACACACGCTATGCATGAAGAAAATCTGCAGTCTTAATCTTTAAATTAAGGTTGTTCCAGCGAATAATAAGTATTACACACACACATGTATTATGCAGTTAATAATTAAAATGACAATTTAAAAAATTCACTTTAACAAATATAAGTCCATCTGTATCTGTATTTCTTGATAAGAATCACGTTTACACATGCATTGATCACAATTTATCTCCGAAATAATTTCAACGCGAACATTTCGGAGATATACGTATTTGTATTGTGATCAAAAGTTTCAACATGTTTCTTTATACTTATTATGAAAATAATAAGTTTAAACGAACTCAACAAAGTTTAACAATGTTATGATCAAATTTAATTATCCCAGATCTCCAGAACGACCTTCTAGAAGATATATTGATGGGCGTTTCTGATATAAGAAGGTATGCCAAAGAAAAGAAAAAAGCCGTTATTAAACTATAGCACCAGGGAAATAGTATGAATTAACGATCGATGACGTCTGTAAAGTAGTTCAAAGACAACTATAATCAAAACAGATTTAACCAAATCATATATATATAATTTGCGCAAAAGAAAGTATCACAATCTGTCATCTTAGAACCTGCTAAAAGCAAAGTGTTCGAATCGGTGCTTCCAACGAATTGCCCAGGCTTCGCTCAGCCGACCCTAGCGGGGTAGGCCAGCCCTAAAAAGGTAAGCTCGATGACCAGCCATTAAATGTCTAATCACCTATATCCGCTAAAGCCCCGCGACTTTACGCCAAATCTTGGGAACGGCACGTTTCGCTAATAACACGAATGCGTAAGTGTCTGGAATGGATGGAATCGCAATAATCGACAAAGACAAAAAGAAATAGAAACAAATACAAAGAAGGGATAGTTAAGGTAGCACGTTAGTTAATTGTTGTCAAGAGGTGTTTAACCCTGTCTAAATAATCAGTGACACGCACCGAGAAACAAAGACATGAATCTACAAAAATGTGACTAATTGAAAAGAACAAAATTTGCGAGAATCTAAGTCAGAGAGGCTGGACCGGTCATCTGCCGACCGATGACGCCGAAACTTCGGCGGGGTAACATACAAGGGTGACGACAAATAAGCACTAGCTGGTCGCTGCTGCAGCGGTATTCCTCATATTATCATCTTCAATGAAATCAATGAATTTCTTCGTTTGTCTTTGTTACTTTTTTGTTGTTGTTGTCTAGCCAAGATGCTCTTAACAGGTAGTATGTCTACAATCGAATATCATCGCGTCGTTCGTCTGTCTCAGGGGGGTAAAGGTAGTAAAAGCACATTAGTTTTTTATGCGACCAGGAAACTGAATCAGACTTGGAACGTGTATATAGGCCGCATCCAACATTCATTCAGTCATGGGTCAGCTATATTTTATCTCGAATCTGTATTAAAGATTTTAAGACAATCTCATAGTTGACAAAACAATGGGAAAAGTATCGAGAACGAGAGAAAGTACGGGATTCAGAAGAGAACGTTATTATAATCATGTTTAGACTTTGACAACAGTTTGAGTTCTGTATTTCATTTTAAAGTTGTTGGTGTTTTATTTTTAACATCTCTAAAAGATGGAAACATTCTGCGAAAAATACTTGTTAATAATAAGTATACCTTTTTATTTATTTTGCCAAACCAAAAACATATTTACAGTTTAACAGAAAAAACAACAACAACAACACAATATTATAATTCCTTACAATTATAATGATTTTATATTTATATTTTTAAGAAGCGTATCAAATAACAAATAAAGCTTCATAATAACTTGCACAAATAGATAAATATGCTGGTTACCATATTTGGGATTATCCACTCACTTTAATCTATCATAAAATGCAATAATATAATTTCTTGCAACAACATAACTTTAATTATTATGTTAAATAAAAACATAACAGCGTGTATATTGCAAAAAACAAAAATGATATTTCACATAAAAAATATACATGTAATCAAAATAGTTGCGTTTAAAGGGATCTAGTAACTTTGTTGACATTTGCAAACAGTGATGAGTGGTTGATACATTGTTGTTATCTGATATGTCCACTGGGTGTTGTGTGTAAATTAAATTGACGTTATATGGCCGAGTAATGAGCAAAAATGCAAAGTGATATTCACTAACTAATTGCACTCACTTTGTACACGGTTTTGATGGTCTAGTGGATAATTTAACATCTGAACAGTTCAATCGTATACATATCTTTTTAACGATAGGAAAATTTGAAAACACTGAAACCTGTCCCATGCTTTTATTGTTAATACGAATACAACAAGGTATGAGGGAACCGCTAGAATTCCAATTGGATTTTAAGGATTTGGACAATGTTACTTAAAAGTACCTTTAATAAAAAATGAATGTTAGGATAACATTATCGTCATCAATTCCACTATCACCTTTTCAAGATGGCAAAAAGTTCACCAGCAATACTAATTACTAATTGGCTACTAATTACAGTCATAAGTTAGTCAATGTTCATTTCACTTAGCATGAGATGATCCGTTGTGGTTGTCCTATATGATTAGTTTCCATTGCGATTAGCATGGTAATGATCCTGTTTCGTGTTATGGATATAAACCGAACACAAAAAGTAAGTATACCCTTAAACAACTGCTCATAATTTCATAACCAAGAATCCTTTCAAGATTTCGTCTTGCCAAAATGTCTCTATGGTAGTAAGGAAAACAATGTGTAAAAATAAGAGGTAACCATTACTTCATGGTTGAGTAAGCACAAATTAAAGAACAACATTGTCAGTTTTTGAAATTCGCAAAAGTAATATAATTATTGCAGTTTGTTGAGTATTGATACATTTCAAATTGCACTGTTTTACAATTGCAATTAATGCATCTAACCACATGTCCCATTAAAAATCAAAATGGATGGAATTTCAAACAACACTGTTTCACAAACCCAAATCCATGCATTCAGTCACATGTGCTGTTTCACAACAATGTACAGGCATGCGCAAGTTCTTGTGTATTTTGAAATTGGGTCATGTTGTCTTTAATCTGTGCTCATTCAGCCATGAAGTGATGAATATCTCTGATTTTCACGCAAAATGGACATAAAAACAGAAGAAATATTGTGGTAAGATGTCATCTTATAACAATGATCGGTTATGAAATAATGAGGAGTTGTTTAGGCATTTAGGGGGACGACTTACTTTTGTGTTTGGTGTAGTTATTATGGTTAGGGTCGTATGTAAATGGTTAGAGTAATAAACATTATGCATATACAGTTAACACGGTTATGATTAAGTGCATTATCAATTTAATAGTATGAATGATGATTTTGTTTGAATATTAAAGGGACTTAGTAACATTATCCAAATCCTCAACATCCATTTTGGATTCTAGCGGTTCCCTAATACCTTTTTGTATTCTTATTAACAATAAAAGCACGGGACAGGTTTTGGTTTTTCAAATTTCCCTTTCGTTAAAAATATATTTACGATTGAAGCGTTCGGATGTTAAATTATCCACTGGATCGCCAAAACCGTGTACAAAGTGAGTGCAATGAGTTAGAGAATATCACTTTGCATTTTTGCTCATAACTCGGCCATATAACGTCCATTTAACTTGAAATCTTCACACAACACCCAGTGGACATATCAAATAACAAATAAACACATTGTATCAACCACTTATCACTTTTTGCACATGTCAACAAAGTTACTAGATCCCTTTTAAATCCACAAAACTTACCCAGAAACCGAGCCGTTCTCACATACCTCATGCAAGCTCATTGTAACAGTATTACGAGTAGTATATGGAGCAGGTTTCCAATTTTCCGAATTTCTCTTTTGTTATAAAGATATTCATGATTGAATTATTGTTCGGATTGTTAATTATCTACTGGATAAGTATATCTGTGTGCAATTTGTGTACAAAGTATTTGTTGTGAGTTAGTAAGTAATACATTTACTTGTAATCGTTGTAATCATTGTAAATATATCTATCACGTGTAATACATTTTTGAATGAATATTAAATTGTATCTGAAAAGTATGAATCACTCATGTATTTTATTAGCCGAGGTCTTTCTCAAGTTTTCCAGCTCCGGCTAGGACATGTTCGAGGGATTTCCCGCCGCTCTTCAGCATCAGACAGAATGACTAACACCGATCATGCCGAATCAGGAATAACGTGATGTGGGCCTCACCAGTAATTATAATCGACTAATTAACTCTAATTGTGAGTTCAATATGCAAGAAGAGCAGACAAAAAAAATGAAAAGTGTATCAGACATGTCAGAGAGTTAAAGCATTATATTGAAAGGGATGAAGAAATGAAATGAAATGAAATGGAAGAAGAATGTGAACAAGAAGAAAGAAAGAAAGAAAAATATTAAGAAATAATTATCATGATAATGATGTTGGTGAATATGATGATGATGATGATGGTGATGATGATGATGAAGATGATAATGATAATGATGATGATGACCAGCATGACCATCATGACCATGAATGCGATGATGACGATGATGACCATGAATGCGATGATGACCATGATGACCATGAATGCGATGATGACGATGATGACGACGACTATGATGACGATGATGACGATGATGACGATGATGACGATGATGACGATGACGATGATGATGATGATGATGATGATGATGATGATGATGATGATGATGATGATGACGATGACGATCGCCAAGAGTGAGAGATAGGGGATTAAGATAAAAGAGAACATGGATAACGTGTCCACGAAGAAGAAGAAGCAAAAAGTGGGATAATTACTAAAAGCAAGAACAAAGTTAAAAATACAAAATGTGAAATAAGTATATCATGTACTGTATATAACGGACAAACCTTTTAAAAAGTATTCAAGATGACATGGGTTATCGGGCTACCGCATTCCCGGCCAATTTCTCTCGCTTTGATCCTCAAGGTTCATGATAAATCACAACATGGCTGCACCTGTGTCGGACCGTATCCCTACAATGAAAGAAGAGGCGTCATTAATTAGTTTAACGACTTCATTAAAAGACCTTTCCACAAGTTAAGGAATTTTAAGGGGAAAGCGAATTTAGACGAATGTGAGGTAAAAGAAACAACAAGAAACAGTTTCATAAATGTTCTCTCGCTGAATTTCTCACTGAAATTCTACCACAGCGGGAGGTAGAGATACTGTGAAGATCAGAACCATGACAACTGAATGAAACATGTACAACGAACGCTAATACGGTATGTTCGTAACATAAGAAAATGTTAGAGAATATAATGTTTTTAAACTTCGTTTGACTGTACAAGAATTCATTGAAATAAACATGATAATTTATTCGTTAAAATATTATTGTAGGATGTAGTATCAGTTTCCCTAGGTATGCGTTATGGGGAAACGAATCTCAGTACTATCGTAATTGTCTGTATTATGATGATTATTAAATAAGTGCAAACTTAAACGCAACCATGGTAACGTAGTGGTGTTGCTGTTGATGGTGTTGTGGTAATTATTACAGTATTATATTGGGCGAAGGAATGCAATTTCAAAGTTATAAAACAGAACAGTGTTTCTTTGCCGCCATATAATACGAAGTACAAGTGGACTTTATTCTCTAGGTCCCATCAGATTAATCTCATCACCTTTTTTTCATTGATTATAAAGTCCAAATATATCATAAGTTCTAATCAATGACTATGACCTCTCATAAACCACTGTGATAATAACAACCAACTTTGCTCTCTCACGAAGACAGTCATTACCATACATCGTATATTTCATTTCATTTAATTTATTCATTTAATCAAAAATTAAAACAATACAATGTATATACAAATATAAAAGTGATCAGGGAATACACCTAAAAAGCCACGGCTTGTCAAATTGTGTATTCCCCTGAAATTGTTACATTTATAAAGCTACAGCGAACGATTTAACCATTGAATACTAACATAATCCTAACCTATTTGTATATAACAAATTAAATATATAAATGTAAAAGCTGTGTTAAATATATATATCAGGACAAAATGTCATGACATAATTCCATTTGGTAAGGTAGTTAAGAGTAATTTCAAATGGTCAGCCGAATAACTTAGATGTTAGTAAGACGAAGTGGTCAGTTTAGTCATACAAATCATGAAAATATGAAATAAATATTGATTACAGAAAATAACGTTATATTTGTATGTGTCCACTTTAAGTATTTTTTGCTCCAGGATATTAATAATAAAAGTCATTTTGTCAGAACGAAATTCTGCACATGATTATATTTAGCATCAACGCTCCACAAACATAATCTTATGATATAGGTACATTTTTTAGTAACATCTCGAAGTTTATGTAGTTGTTAAAATGGGGATGGTTTTCATTTAAAACAAAATAGGATATATGATTGCCTACTTTTCACACATGATAATGTATACATTTTATATAATACTGTTCAAGAATGTCAAACACTTCATAATATGTAAACGTGTATATTCATGGTCCCATGACATTTGATCGGGTGGCAATTGCTCCCTTAATAATTAAAAACGCATAGATTCCAAACCGTAACTAAATTCAAACCACAAACACTAATAACCATAACGTTAAAACAACACCTACATCTATACTATAACGCTAAAACTCGGCCTAAATCTTCACCCAAATCTAACCATAACCATAACCATAACCGAAAGTGTCACTAAGACTACGACTATAAACGTGACTATAAACCCTTAGAGCAAATTGTGTGCAGTAAAAGAACATAATGTTGATTCACCTGTACCGTGTGTACGAGTGAACTAATAACGCAAATGACATAATTGCGCGCATCACAATTTCTGATACAGTTATATACCTCATATATATGGATATATCGTTGTAATACCTTGATAGGGCCAAACATGATACGCCTACTGCAGAACTGGGAAGCTTGGCTGCAGTTTTCAGCAGCTTCCATCGCATTTATAGTTGCTAGGTCACATCCGGCGCCATTCTGCTTGTAGAAAAATATATACTCCACAATTTCGACATTAATTTTAGAACACAAACAAAGTGTATCAATGCACGATTCCGTTCTATCGGCAGAAATCCCGTTTTAGTGTAGATATTGCAATTATGACATATTATTATCACGTTAACTTTTTATATTTCAAACATACAATTATTCCATATTTTTTCGAAGTTAGTCACGTCGTGAACATTCCAACGTTATCAACATTAGTCATTTTGTCGCTCAAAATGGAACAAATTGTGCATGAACGCAAAATTGTCATCGTCTTCTCTCTGCTCACTGGTATTGCTTATTCCAAATAGTACAATCCTCGAAATACAGCAACTTCCAACCCATTTATATAATTCCCCCGTCCGATTTTCGGCAGAGTGTATTAAATAGTCGGGAACACCTTGTAAAAACTTTATATGTATTTTAACTGCTCCAAACAGTTGTAAAATGCAATCCGCTCGTATTGTAGAGAGCTCGAACTAATCGTAAAAAACCCATTGGTTTTTAATCTACGAGTACCAAGAACAACAATAAGTTTTTATCTCTGTGCAATAACCCGAGAGGAGGGAGAGATAGTGTAACACTTTTGGGGTCGTTTATTTTATTTCGAGACTATAATTATCCGTTGGCAATGAAGGGAAAAAAAGGGCAGGAAAATCACAATGGGTGACAATAAAATGGAGGGAACTTGGTTTAATTATCCGAACCGCGAGAGTCATAAACATAATATTATAGTACTTCACTTCGTTTGAAACTGTTCGGAAATGGAGGGCATTATAAAGACACGACTTTTGACGACTGTCGTTGTATGGATGTGACATATCGTAAATAATGACGTTTCAATCAGTGTAATATATTATTGCGTCACTACTTGTGTTAGTTTTGACAATGTTAGGTGGATCTTTACTCTGATTGTACATGTAGATTCATTGATAGACACAGCCATGTCAATGACTATTGCTTGACTAGGCCTATGCTTGGAGTTAAGGAGTCCCGTTATAAAGCGCTTGAAGGGTACCACCACCCACAAATAAATATTCTTATGAATGAAAGGTGAAAGGTAACATCTTTAGTAGTCCATTCAAACTACAAGTTCAGAAAATATGTTTCCAGTAAATAATGATGATGGTCAATCAAATGAGGCGCTATATACATTCGGAAATTATTATCATTTATCAAAGGGATCTAGTAACTTTGTTGAGAGGTGCAAAAAGTGATGAACGCTTGATACAAATGGAATCCTGGTGCACAACTTTTATTTTGCAAGCAGCGGCACATACTAATAACAATCAAGTCTTACAATCAGTATTACACCCTACCACAGTTCCCAGTTTGAGTAATATAGGTTTTCCCGCTCAATTTTGCGATTATGTCATTCGAATTGATAATAGGAGCAAACGAATTCGCGCGATTTGCAATCGCCGTGTCAAAGCAGCATTCGAATTCGTAAATAGTCGTTCAAAATCACGTAGGAGCAAGTGAATTTGCACAAATAGCATACCTTTTCATCAATGGTCAATCGAATTCGCGAAAGGGTAGTTGACAGTTGAACTTCTGTGCCTATTCACGAAAGCTTATGCGTATGCATGAATTCGTTTGCACTTATTTGTAAATTGAATTTGTAAGACCGATACCAACGATTACGCGGTAATACGTGAATTTGAATGACCCTTAATTAATTCGATTGAAAAAAGTGTAAAATTGAGCGGGAAAACCTATACTTAACCGTTTACCGGTAATTTGTTTTCTTTATTCTGTCTTAGTTTTTTAGTTTTTTCATGTATGAAAGTAGTCGTTAGTTATCTCTGGTTAAAATTACCCAGCTGGGGAGGGAGGTTGTTGCAGAAAGAGTTGCAATCGATTGCAAAGTTATAATTGCAAGTCAGAAAAAGTGCGCACTCGGACCAATCAGATTTGCGCGTTTAGGAACATTTTCTGACTTGCGATTAATTGCAACTTTACCATGTTTACAATCGATTGCAACTTAGTCTTTCCGTAACACCCCCATACATATAAACAGTTATAATTATAACCAAAGCATTCCTCATTAATTATTACCCCAAAAATTTACTCTTGAAAAGAGTATCATTGCACATTATCATAATGAAGCTTTATGAGATTCACAATACCCCAAATCACAAGTTTGAGAAAGCGAGACATTGTTTCAATAAATGTGAATTTGTTGACCATCCACCCCAGTGTGCATGTATCAACGCCTTTGTTCTGGTCATAATATTAATCGTGCGCCACTAACTACTATGCTATTCTATTCCCATAAATGTAGGTAGGATGACCTTAGAATCTAGTGATGACCAAGGGTAGTGTTATGACCTGCGTTAAGTCGCAACAAACATTGATAATTAAATGATTCGGCAATACAGGTCCGACAAACTTTGTGTAACATCATGAACTAGAAGTAGTAGTGTCCGTGGTAACATCGAGCTGCGGTACCCCAGGGCCCAGTTGCAGACTGCGAAATGCAAGCGATTGCAAAGTTGCAATTAATTATAAGTCCGATCACGTGATTAAATGCGCACATCTTATTGTTTCAAATGCGCAAATTGTCTGACTTGCAATTAATTGCAACGTTAACATCGATTGCAAGTCTATCTGCAACGGGACCCATAACTACTTCAGAGAGGTGAATGCAATGCATTCAAGTTAGACACGGTCATTTCAGTTAATTAGTTATCCTAATCGATGCAAACACTACCATCGATCTTGAACCATGTTGATCGATGTGAGGGAAATGTACATCGATATTTCATGAAGTCGATCGATTCAGTTCTTTTCTTCGTGCTAGATGGCGTATAATTTTTAAACCTGGAATCTGAACCTCGAATCGTCCCCAGCTCAAATCCCGGCTGTGTGCTCGGTCAAGATGAAATATATCGTTCCATAATCCAAAAGTATGCAATTGGCAAATGGATATGTTAATCAAATAGATATTTTTAAAAATATAAATATGTATTAATATCGATCATAAATCTTATCGATCTTAAATAATATAGATATTTAAAACATATCGATCTTCAATCATATGGCTCTTTTAATAGTATCGATATTTTAATCACATCGATCGTGTAATCACATATATCGATGAAATACAAAGTGCTAGTACATGCGATTGTAGTTCCCAAACATGAAATGTACACCATACAAAGTTATCTTGACTGACCACATACGCCGGTCGACAGGTCCGCAGTCCAACGGTTTTATGACATCGTGACCAACATGTACGCAAGGACAGATACTTGAAAGAGATGCCGACTCGTTCAGATTCTAAGATCTTGCCGATTTTATATAGATGTGATGGTTTGCGATGGTTGCAGTGGCAAGATTTGTCGTAAATTGTATTCACCGTAAAATAGGCTCCTTGGTAAAACTCTCATATACATAGACACAGATACTGGTTATTTATTAATTTCGCACTACATGTAGATTACTTTCATTTCCTTTACTTGTTATTATGATCAGAATGGTGATGCATATCAAGGATTATCGCGGCGAAAAGGGCAAACAAAAAAACACAAATATTGAGCCACAAGTATGCGAAATAACATGTTTTTTAGTGACATCATTGTAAATGAATTTAAATTCGTCATAGCTGATATACATGGTCAGGTATGGGAGGAGGCTACCTTTTCTTGACCATCATTTTGAATTTCTAATTGGTGTGAACTTTCATTTCAATTTGGCAAAAGCAACAAAGCACTTACATGAATATCATGTGTGGAATTTTAAACACTCGACATGCTTGATGAAATTTTGGAGACATGCAATGCAAAATGGTTAAAGGAATAGTTGATTTTTGGTATAGAGAGTACAGTTTTGGTCAAACTGAATTTAGTAACCAAAACCTGCACCATTACATTACAAACTAATAGTTATAACTCCACCATGCTCGAAATGAATACAAAGTACGAAAAGCGCCGTCAAAACTCAAAGGGCCTCTCCAAAAACTAAGTGGTTTCAACAATTTAAAACAAAATATTGTACATGTGATGTTTGGATGAAATAGTGATTAGATAGAGAGATACCGTAATCAACAACTATTTAAACACCTCTTTTGTAAATTGTGTAAAAGAGGAAGCATATAAAAAAAAAATGTAACGGCTGGTTCAAAATGATCGAATAAATGTGGGGCCCCACAATTATTACGAATTGGTATGTGTATGGATATATCAGCCATTTCTGAACCGATGTGGATCAACTTAAGTTTATTCTGTCATTAAAATTGTATGCTCTTTCGAATTTGACACTCAGTTTTTCATTATCTTAAAACAAAACATTTTGTGTAGCGCCCTCTATACTAAAACTCAACTATCCCTTTGAAATCAGTATGACATGTTTGTGTTGAGGTAAGGTTAGGCATAGGTTACTAGGGGAAGGATATCCCCTGTTGCTTGTTATTAGTTTATATACTCCACTATGCCACTGCCAGGGAAAATGAAGCGGTGTGATGTTTTTTCTCACTCTGCCGTTGCCAACGTGCCCATGCTCAACGCATATCATAAAAGTACAGAGTTTTGTTTCAAAACCGAATATGTGCAAGTTTTTACAAATTTTAACTAAGGCCGAAGTTACATAATTCAAAATAATAACTTTCAAATGATGTCCTCATAACATGTATGTGATATAAACGTTCCCTTTTTTGCAGGTTTGATCAACACTATCACATACTTCCCTATAATACTTCCCTATAATTGTCTTCTATTGCAAGAATCTTCAGGATTGAAGGAGGCAGATTAACCCAAAGAAGAAGAAGAAGAAGAAGAAGAAATGGGAAAAAATGGAGATACTGCGTTTTGAAATAAAACTGTCATATTTGACAAGGTTGTCTTGTCTCTATCATGGCCACCATCTTTCGTGACACCAGCACCAAGACTGTGAATCGGCGGTGAACTTTAAAGACATTAACCACCGTGATCATCATAACAAACCCTTGATTGCAATAAAACAAGAAGATAGCAATATAAACTTCGTGGGTCTTCCGCGTGTTGGTAACAACCACAGCGGCGAAAAGCTAGCTAGCCTGAGTATCGGGCTGAAACAATTTGTTTCAATTCCTCAAAAAATATTGATTCTATGGTTTGTGTACTTGATTTCATTTCACGATAGCAATATTAATCGCTAGAAGGCATATTGCTGCGGAATATCTTTAAATGGAATCGAATGTGGAGAGTGGAGGAGTATCTTCGAGACACGTTGGTTTAGCATATTCAAGAAAGCCGAATTTAAACGCAATATGCAGTCGAAAAGTCTGATAGAAAGGCTATTAAAACAGGTAGCATAATTATGATATCGCTTCCCGGGTGCTTCCTTTTGTTTTTGGAAGGAATTCGGGAGTTTTTATGGCGACTGACAAGTTGAGGTTGTAAAAAAAAAAAAGACCCATGGATGTCATGTATAGAAATCGTAGACTCTACTATATGGTTCGTCGTGTTTTTAAAGGGACTTAGTAACATCGTCCAAATCCTCAAAATAATTATAATTCTAGCGGTTCCCTTATACCTTGTTGTATTCGTATGAACAATAAAATCACGGGACAGGTTTCGGTTTTTCAAATTTCCCTTTCGTTACAAAGATATGTATGATTGAAGTATTCAGATTAGAAAAACTCCGGGCGAGTTTTTCTTCTGTGTACAAAGTGAGTGCAGTGAGTTACTGAATATCACTTTGCATTTTCGCTCATTACTTGGCCATACAATGTCCATTTGACTTGAAATGTTCACACAATACCCTGTGGACATATGAGATAACAACAATATACATTGCATCAACCATTCATCACTTTTTGCACATGTCAACATAGTTACTAGATCCCTTTAAAGGGATTGAGCAAAGTTATATTTATGTTATCTGCTATGTCCACTGAGCGATGTGTGAGAATTCCATGTCAGCTGAATGTCTTATGGCCGAGTAATGAGCTAACAAGCAAAGTGGTATTTGCTAACTTAAGTTACCATAAAATTATCTCCGGGATTTTCGTTTTTCTTTAAAGAAAATCATGATAATCTCAATAACAAAGTGACGATTTGAAAAACCAATGTTGGTTTCATACATGATGTACTTATATTAGTCAGACCGAAAACAAAACTATGCACGAAAGAAACACGAGAGATGCGAGTGAGTTTGATTGATTAAGACATATATATCCCTTTAAAGGGACTTAATTAAACATTGTCCGAATCCTCAAAATCCAATTTTAATTATAGCGGTTCCCCCCATACCTCGTTGTATTCGTATAAACAATAAAAGCATGGGACAGGTTTCGGTTTTTCAAATTTCCTTTTCGTTAAAAAGATATTATTTTACGATTGAAGTGTTCAGATGTTGAATTATCCACTGGACCGTCAAACCGTGTACAAAGTGAGTGCAATGAGTTAGTGAATATCACTTTGAATTTTTGCTCATTACTCGGCCATATAACGTCCATTTAACTTTAAATTTTACACAACACCCAGTGGACATATCAGATAACAATATACATTGTATCAACCACTCATCACTTTTTGCACATGTTAACAAAGTTACTAGATCCCTTTAACGTTGGAGCATTTTGAACTATGTTTTGTGTAGGGCCATCGGCGTACGTACGATCGTTCTCACGAATGAATACAATCCGTCCTTCCTTGGTTGTCTTACCAGACAGTTTTGCCCCAAAATGTAATACTTTGCCTGAATACGATTACGTGTTTGCCCGAATATTGGACTTCTCAACATGCTCGGGGGCTGAAGCCCCCCCCCCCCCCCCTCCCACCTCCTGCCTTGTGCGCCCATGAGTAGGTCCATTGTAAATCGGAACCACTTTTATGGCATAACATAACACACATGACCCCTCATATAACAGTGGCCTTTCGCAATCAAACTATGCGTTATCTCGGTGATAGTAGCAAAACGGTAGCAAAAGTTTATCCTAGATTTATTTTTAGCCTTATTTTTGTTTGTTACAAAAGATACATAAACTAGATTCAACATGAACAGATACACATTAATTAACTATTAAAACACAAACACAGGTGGACAAAGTAACGTTCATAATTGATTAATCACAAAAAAGCGCAAGTAATCTGGGGTACAACATCGCGTAGAGGTTTTGAGAGCGAATACGGAATAGAAAGACAGTGAAAACATTGTTTTATTTAAAATATGAATCATGTTTTTTTCAATTCAAATATGTAATATTCGTTCAAAACGGCTCAAAATATTGATAGTTCAAGTACATCAGTATTACAGAACATTATGATAACCCCCTGTTATGATTCGTCCGTAGATTTTGCCGGCTAATTAAAAAATCAATGAATAATGGCTAATTATTATTATAATAGCAAATAAAGAAAAGTAGCCACTTTAGACAAGATATACCATATAATATACAGGTTCCATATTCACTTCCTATGCAGCTGGGGACCACGTCATTGGTAGATAGATAGATAGATAGATATATCGGTATTGAACAAAATTAACAAGACTGTAGTCCGAAGACTAAAATGCCTTGCGTACATGAACATATGAACATACATGAATAAATAAATTACAACACAATAAAAATATAATTTAACATCAAAATACAACAAAATGATACATATTTATGAATGCATTTGGCAAGAAAGGCACTAACATTAAAAATGTGATTATTATAATATGCATATTCTCATTTAATTTTAATTTTAATATAACAATAACAAAGAACCAATTTACTAATTCGTTACTTACTTTTAAATATATATGTAATACTAACTAAATATTGAATCTAACAAGATGTAAATTAATACAGTACATGTGGTCGCTGTATGCAGATTAGCTGCTATAAAGAGGTGACCACTAAGACGGGTTTGAGTCTGCGCAATTTGTATGCCTTACATGTATGTCGGATCGGACTTCATGAAAATATCATGATCCACTTGCAAAAAAAAACAAGGCCCATGTCAGATGGAAAAGCGATCTGGATTATAGTGAATTTCGTCTTACAAATTGGTCGTTATTAGTTTACAACATAATGGAATGTCGGGGTCGCGACCAAAGGATCTCGGTCACCGAAAGCACATGAAGTGGGGTTCGCAAAAGGAGTTGGGTATTTTCCCGACTCGAATATTAGCTTTGTGAAAACAAATTTCACATCAATGTTGTAAATAATAATTGTTTATTGCATTTCTTAATAATTTGAATTAATATAAACCATAGATGTCTCGACAATATTCAGTATTTGCAAACAAATGTTAACTTTTGATTTGTTTTTATGGGAGGGGGGGGGGGGGTATACTCCCCTTGCTCCCTATATATAAATGCTGGACACAATTTTCTGAAAAATAATAATAACGATAAAATACTGACACTGCTTATTGCGGTTCCCTTTGATCCTCGACAAGGATGGGCTCTGAGAAATGGCTTGACCACACGCGCGTGTGACGGTCAAGCGTTTGATGTGACCGGAATAAGATATTCATCATGTTCATGGTATGGGGCCATACCATCGATGTGTATATCAAATGATGTGGAATGGCCCTAAAGATCAGAGGTAACTGCTCATCGTTATGGACTAGGAAAGTAAGTATGATAATGACACAATTATGCCTAGCTACAGTATCCACTGATTGACATCGATGGCTGTGTCAGACAATAGAGTGAAAGTGAAAGTTCAGTGGGTCGCTGAGAGACGATTGAGACGGATCGCGCACTGGTCGGGGGGCTTTGAAGTTGGCCGCCGTGTTACGTAACACCGGGAAGTTGGATTTGCACGTATACCGATATACAGTCATGTAATTGGTAATGTCTGGACACACAACAAATAAAAGGAAGTAATGAATAAGATCTAATAATAAGTAGCTACATTCATCGGTGACAGTTGTTCCGATTTTCTCGGTACGCACTGAATGATGAGGGGCCCTCTCTGAAAAAAAAAAATCACTTTGGGCTGGATCATCGGATAGGCTTGGAGAACCACAGGACACAGGGGTACGAGGCGGAGGGCTTGTATGAGGTAGGGAGGGGGGGGGGGGGGGGGTTGTGCACCCCCACCCCCCCCCCCCCCCGAGAGTTTGAGAAAACTGTAATATTATGCCTACAAGCAAGTCATTAAAGGGACATGTAACATTGCCCAAATACTCATAATCCAATTGGAATTCTAGCGGTTCCCTCAGGACAGTGAGTGCAATGAGTTAGTGAATATCACTTTAGATTTTTGCTCATTACTCGGCCATAATTTGTATAACTTGAAATTTTCACACAACACCCAGTGGACATATCAGATAACAACAATATACAGTGAATCAACCACTCATCACTTTTTGCACATGTCAACAAAGTTACAAGACCCTTTAAAGGGATCTAGTAACTTTGTTGACATGTGCAAAAAGTGATGAATAGTTGATGCAATGTATATTGTTGTTATCCCATATGTCCACTGGGTATTGTGTGAACATTTCAAGTCAAATGGACATTGCATGGCCAAGTAATGAGCGAAAATGCAAAGTGATATTCACTAACTCACTGCACTCACTTTGTACACGGTTTCAAAACTCCACGGGAGTTTTTCTTATCTGAATACTTCGATCGTACATATCTTTGTAACGAAAGGGAAATTTGAAAAACCGAAACCTGTCCCATGATTTTATTGTTAATACGAATACAACAAGGTATGAGGGAACCGCTAGAATGAAAATTTTATTTTGAGGATTTGGACAATGTTACTAAGTCCTTTTAAGGGCATAAACATTTAATTTCCGGACAATTTTTGATTTGGACCAACAATGAAGTACATTCAATTTGTGGCAAAATAATGATAATTATTCGAGCAGGAAATTGTTGCGAAAAACCCTCTACTCCGACCTCTTTTTTTCTTCTTTGTTCTCGTCATGTGAAAAAAAGGAAAGGCTATAATTCAGCCCCCCCCCCCCCCCCCCCCCCATCCTTCAGCAACATTGTTCCCGTATGTATATGCGGAAAACATTCCAAATCTGAAACGTTACAAAAAAACGTCGTTGCATTATACTTATGGACCATACTTATAAACTAATATCTTTGATAGAATCAAATTAGAGAAGATCCGTGTGAGTCCTCCGCGTTCATATAATACATAACGTTTCATGATGATGTATAATATTCTACACTCTTGGTAAATAAATGTTAGTTATGGTAACATATTAAACTACATTGAAATGTCAATACTCATTTAGGTGGAAATTAGACAACATAATACAAACTAAGATCAGGGAATGCTCAAATTAAGGCTCTGGTTGACTAGAATTGCGCCATCTTGCGTTTAAACGTATGCAATGAAAGGGTACTGTCATTGGCTTCGGCTTGCACAACAACATTTTTTTTTCATTTTACCGTGTTTACACCACAAAGAACGGAGAGGCAAAAAGCAATAGCGCCAGCTTGTGACAGTTACGCCGATGATATAGTATTTCGCGGGAACGATGATCTCATCATTCACCATCATCATAATCACCGTCGATTCTAAACGTTGTTGTATATATTATATTCTGGTTCTCTTGATTAAAAAAACAAACAAAATAATACACACTTCATTTTGAAAACCGAATAACAGCTTGCCTTTCTCCCTGAATATGTTCTTCATGGTTATATTTAGGGCCAGGCCTATAGTTCTATTTTGTTACGACTTCATGTTTATAATCATTATCATCATGGTGTGGTTATCCTTCTTTTTGTTTTGTATCCTTGACATTTAATTATAACCATGGCATGTCAGACCACTTCCGATGCGCAGTGCATGCATGCATAATTACTATTTAAAAAAAAATAAATATAATTATTATTTCTAAACGAATTTAAAGCTATTGTGAGGGACTGTGAAATATCTTTCTAATGTTGTGTTGGGACATAATTCAATGACCTGTAAATCATTATGAAGCATAATAGTAAGATAAATCTAGATGTGTATATTAATTTTGATGCAGATCGTAGAACATTCTTAAAATAATCGAATCGCGTAGTAGCCCAAAATACCAACACATTGAGGGATTTCAAGTTAGGCGTTTAACACTATAGTGTGAGTGTTTAAAAAAAACACTAACATCAGCCCTAAAAACGAACTTGAAATGACTCAATGTGTACAGAAATGATTCATGTATCGGTCAGTGTTCCATTCGAATAATTGTTGACGCTGGTCAATGCGAAGGCACAGTGTTTTTAGTATAAGATGATACCCATATCATGTGGGGAGGGAAATGGCGCTCGTTTTAAAAAGTTCATGATTCATGAAGTTAGTCGCATACCGTATATTTAAAGGGACAGTCTCTCTTTTGCAAGCCAAATTTCAAAAGTTGCGAGGTTAATATTGTCTTATATGAAAGAAAATGTCATTTAATAGCATGCCTGAAAAAAATAGGGCTTGAAATCTCTTTTTCGTGGAGTTATCGACCTAAATCTAATAAACCATCGTCCAACGGTTAATTGTGCATTATACGTGGTTTCACCCGTCGAGAAAGTTCGCTCACGGATTCCACGGATTGCCACAGCGCTATGCGTGACCCCTATGTGACCCGCGCTAGCTACGTGACCCGCGCACAAATAACAATGGGTAAGCGATTACTAATCAAAATAACCAAACCTCGCTTAAACTGGCTACATGTAATTATATATTCTTCATTTTTTAGATCTTTTTCCGTGACATACCTTTACAAATGTCGGCTTCACAATACCTTTACAAGAATAAGTACAATATTGTTGTAATATTATGCTAAATCAGTTAAACTCCTTTATTGACCGATATATAGTTTGATGGAGGGACGCATTCGTTTTTCATTCGTAGAATCCAAATTACAGGGCTGTTCGATCTGATTGCTTGTGTGCGTGTTACATTCATCCACATCCGTCAACTGGAAACTGTTCAGACGATTTGTAAAAGGGAGACAGTCCCTTTAAGATGCAAAACCACTCACACATAGTAATTTCCCATGTAGTATAATCTTGGAATCCAAAAGTAAATAAACAAGTCAACGTCGTCAGTTCATGTAATCAACTGTGGGTGTTTTTTAATTGCATTTCTATGAGCAATAAAAACCTGTCCCCTTTTTCACCTTTTTGGTTGACCACAGCCCACATGCCCACAGCTCGTTATTGGAACATCCAACATAACATGACTGTATTAATATGTTTGCATCACAATGGCCTCTTCTCAGAATTATAATGTAGAATGATTTACTAATTATATATTACTGTATATATATATTATAGTTGGGCATCAAATCCTAGTAACATTCCTGAAAACTGCTAAAAAATATCCTCGAAATTCGTCCAAACCAATAATTGCCACTATTATCATGATTATGTTGTAATAAAGTGTGTGGATTTCCTTTCCTTTGCGATAATAAAAATAACAGAGTTGTATGGACTAAAAATAATATCTCTGTAAATCATTACTACCACGTATGCTCATCTCGGTGGTTAAAACAGCTCCATTAAAACCAAAGACATTCGTGAAAATGTGTTCACATCATGGTTTCAATTACAATTTGTTTAATTGTTTTGCCTTTTTAACATATACACGTAGTGGTTTATTTAAATGGATTGACGGCGGATTATTAAGGGCCACTTAATTATCATATTAAAAACCAGTGAATATCAAGTACAAACACATATCAATGAAGGATCTGAATTAATCTAAGCGGAATAAAAGGGACCCATGCACTGACATTACTATTGTCAATGTCAATAATTCCACCAAATGATGCTGAAGCCTAAATCTTCTAAGGCTATAGCTCTAACTCTAATTGCATTTTCCTAATTATTATAACATTACTATCTCGCGACTTCAGAATGTTGACTTGTACATCCACCTTATACACACAGCCTACACACATCATAAGAAATGACACATAATAAACCACACATTACTAATTGGTGTTAGCCTGCTGAGCGGCTAGAATTCTAGCAAATTAAGGAGCACAGTATCTTTAAGTCAAAACTATGACTACCGCATTATTTATGGATGTATCCCCTTTGAATGAAATGACCTGCGATAACCTTTCCGTGTAAGCCGGGAAAACATCACATCAAGCGATGTTCGTACCATTATTTGAATTGACTTGTAATAATTATCTATGATCATGTATAAACCCCCCCAAAAAATACATTAGATGGTCTTTTCATAGACATACAAAACATACAAGGAACAATTCATGTGGACAGACAAAATTGATGAGGCATACGTACACACGCAACCTTTTGTACAACAGAAAAACACAATTCAATCGTGATTGTACTCATTGTGTGTTCTTCATTGACTTTCTAAATGATAATTGATGAGCATGCCAACTCATTAAAATAAATTCACTTGTAACCAACAAGCTATATCAACATTAAAATAATAATTATATTGTTAATAGAAGGCAGGCAACCTTTCCAGTAGGTTGATTTTTATGACGCGTGTTTTCTTTTGCAAGTAGATTAATCGCGATCAACCAAGGATACGAATGGATGAAATTATTGTTATTAAAAAAAAAATATATATATTATTCTTTTCAATTATAACAATGTGATTGCCTCCGTACACACGCGATTAAAATATATGCTATAATTATTAAAAACTAGTTTATAGCAATGTCCGTTTTAGTTCTGCTATGAAACGATACAAGTGTTTTGACAGGTTATGTTTTTGCAAGTTGTAAACAAGCTCTTTTACAACATGTACTTGCATTTCTTATTATTCGATGACTTGTATTATGCTCTTGCTCTATATCACGTCTGTAATAAATGATAACTGTTATGACTGTGCATGTAAAGCACATGCTGTTAGGCGGAAATCTTTATTGAAAATAGTATTTTCCCATAAAAAAACATTTATTAATATCAATAAAACTAGCTCTGTATAATTGAGTGTTGTTCTCGATACTTAAAATATTCAAAAAAATATGTATTGAATGAAAATATTCCCCCTTGCGTGAGTTCGATGAAATTAATAACATGTGTGTTTGATTTGTTTCGAAATAATTCAAGAATTTATCGTAGGTGAAAATATATATACCATATTAAACGTATAATGCAAACTGCTGACATCGCTGCATGGGTATAATTCTGGTAGATAACTGATGGAATAACTTGATTTTCGGAATAATATTAACGTTGAAGTAAGTATCACAAAATCAACCATTTGTACCTGCCTTATATTTCCATTATTAGTTGTTGTTTTTGAAGTCAGAGTATATCGTTTGATTATTGCTGGTTACATTTACACAGATGCATAATCATATTTTATTACCACCGTTATAATGATAGACTTTCACTTGCTGTTTGTTATTGATCAAACGTTTGTAATCCCAAATATATACCATCGGAACGTTTTTTTGATTCCTTTTGGACTCTTGTTAGCCTTGGTCACTTGTTGGTATTGTAATTTTAGAAGAACACCAGTCTATCAAATGTACATCTTGAAGTGTTCCTAATTATGCGCTATTTACACGGTCTGAAAGCCGCTGCGACCCATACCGTTCTTGAGCGTGCAACCCTCCCGAAGTGTCTGGCGTGGCTTTCCCGCGCCCACGCCCATAGATTATACTCGCTCAGCTCAGAACGTTCACCGCATATTTCTTATACCTTACATCCGCATCATTTCCTTTTCAGTATCCTTTAATTGAGAAAGTCGTGTATGTGTGACTTTCTATTACATCATTACTATCTAAATGTGAGATAAAAGGGCACGATATGACTACAATTTCGAATATCTCGTTGCAGATATGTAATATGTATCATGAGCGAGGTTATTAGGAGTAGCGGGCGGAGTGAGCGGGTTACTCGTAAATCGAGCCCGGGTTTGTTTACCGATGCACCACTGGAGAGAAACCGCTCAGAGCTCTAGCCGCGCTAAAAGCGGTCTTAGGAGTGTTGTATTATTTCATTGGGGGATAGCCAAATGTCAGCGAAAATTTATAATGATAGGAATGTGATGTTTGTTTTAAGGTAAGCTAATGCTTTTGCCAAAGTGCAGGTTTTTGTATCGTATGATGTGTAATATAAGACCATATAAAAAGACATGTAAGAAGAAGGGGCATTTGTCAATATAATATTAATAAGACAATCAAGATTATGGAATAGAGTTAGATGCAAACAGCAATACATCCATTTGTGACCGTTTTGGTATATGTGCGATTGAAGCTGTTGAAATGTACACAACAATAATACAATACGTTACTACCTTAATAATTACTTCAACATAATCAATTAGCGAAGTACTATTATATCATTTGAAGGGCATAATTGTTTATACAATATAATGTATTATGTAACAATGTAACAATTAAAAACTGGCTCTTATTTAGTTGTGCAATGAAAGTCGTATCGATTATTGAAAGGCAGATTGATTGACAAAATAAATATAGGAGAAAATCAGAAAAACGATGTATTTAGTATCAGAATTAGGGAAATATAATTTAACGGGATGGTTAAGTTTTGGTAAAGAGAGTACAGTTTTGGTCAAACTGAATTTGAGTAACCAAAACCTGCACAATTACATTACAAACTAATAGTTATAACTCCACCTTGCTCAAAAGGAATGAAAATACAAATGACTAAGTAAAAAGCCTGTTATCATTCAAAAGGAACCGTTCAAATTCAAAAGGGCACTCATTGGTGTCAACCAGTTAAAATGAAATATTGTGCATGTGACGTATTTCAGCCATTCCTGAACCGATTTTGATCAAATAAAGTGTATGCTGTCATTACAATTGTATGCACTTTCAAATTTGACACTCAGTTTTTCATTATCTCACAAAAAATATTTTGTGTAGCGCCATCTATACCAAAACTCAACTTTCCCTTTAAGATAACTTGCATTCTTTATACAAAATACATTCATTGACATCTATTAAGTATGTTCATTCTAATTATGTGGTATATAATAGGCTCGTTCAAGGCGTACATGCCCCGTACATGCGTTCATAGAAGAAACATAATACTAGTAAACAAAGAATGTTGTTTTGATGCAGAAAAGCATTGCATACGATATAAAACAATACAAGACACACACACATAATTAAAGCTAACAGTTAATGTTACGTGTAATTCGTCACCATGTGTACATATAATTATATTGCAACGGAACAACGCGTGGATATTAATAAGAGCTAACCAAATGAGCCAAAAAACCCGACAACTGAAAAGGGGAACATAATCATAAAAAGGTAGATAAACAGGAAAGTAAATATCAAGATAAAACAAAAATGGCAATAAAATTGTGGAATCTCGGGCTAACATCCTGATTGTTTAACTACATGGTGAACGTGGGAAGCTAGATAAATACATATGTGGGCCAAATTGCTTGCATTTCTGCCATATTTGTGAGTACATCCGCCAGATATACCTACCAAGGTCAGTCAAGTGTCAAGTAAGAGCATAACACCCGAAAACCAAACAGCAGGAGCGGTTTTCTTCACCGGACGTCGCACCACTGGTACGCGCCCCCATCATCGTGGCCATACGACCCCGGTCGGTGCCACCCTGGTATGGCGAGGCTGGGCAGGCAGAGTGCGGGGGCTACGATAAAGAGAAACATGATGACAATTATGGACATTTTGTTTTCTAATTTCTAATTTCTATTTGTGCCGAAGTTTCAAACTAAATGGAGACAATATGAATTTGTTTATGCTCTTTAACAGCCCTTTTTCATGCATTTAGTATTACAGACAAAATGGCGTTAAAGGGGTAGTACAGTTTTGGTAAGGCTGAACTTTAGTAACCAAAACCTGCACAGTAACATTACAAACTAATAGTTATAACTCCACCATGCTCGAAAGGTATACAAAATTACAAACGACTAAGTAAAAAGCCTGTTATCATTCAAGAAAATCCATTAAAACACAAGAGGGCGCTCTCTAAAAAGGCATTGGTTTCAACCATTTTTCGTACACAATTATGCATGTGATGTTTTGTTGAAATAATGATTGAATAGAGAGATCATCAACAACTCTTTAAAAACCGCTTTTGAAAAATTTTGAAAAAGTTAAAGCATTAAAAATCAAATTTAAATCATCGAATAAATTTGGGGCCCAAATGTATTACGATCGGATATATTTATTGATATTTCAGCCATTTCTGAACCGATTTTGACCAAATAAAGTTTATTCTGCCATTAAAATTGCATGTTCTTTCAAATTCGACACTCAGTTTTTCATTACCTCACACAAAATTGTGTTGTGTAGCGCCCTCTCTACCAAAACTGAACTACCCCTTTAAACCATTACTGGGTTTAACACAAACAATGGCATATGACCAACCTAGTTTAGACGAATTAAATGACATTAGACCCACCATGTTTTGACAAATTGACATAAGACCAACAGGGTTTAGACATTATGACATTAGACCCACCATGTTTTGACAAATTGACATATGACCAACCTAGTTTAGACATTATGACATTAGACCCACCATGTTTTGACAAAGTGACATAAGACCAACAGGGTTTAGACATTATGACATTAGACCCACCATGTTTTGACAAAGTGACATAAGACCAACATGGTTTAGACATTATGACATTAGACCCACCATGTTTGGACAAATTGACATAAGACCAACATGGTTTAGACATTATGACATTAGACCCACCATGTTTGGACAAATTGACATAAGACCAACATGGTTTAGACATTATGACATTAGACCCACCATGTTTGGACAAATTGACATAAGACCAACAGGGTTTAGACATAATGACATTAGACCCACCATGTTTGGACAAATTGACATAAGACCAACATGGTTTAGACATTATGACATTAGACCCACCATGTTTGGACAAATTGACATAAGACCAACATGGTTTAGACATTATGACATTAGACCCACCATGTTTTGACAAATTGACATAAGACCAACATGGTTTAGACATTATGACATTAGACCCACCATGTTTTCACGAATTGACATAAGACCAACATGGTTTAGACAGTTATGACATAATCATGATAATACCAACTGGGTTTAGACAAAATGGGCTGAGTGACCGACATTATGACAATCTACCGTCATGAACAACAAGTCAACTGACGCAGGAATAACAAAATAATAATAATACTATACATAATGACAAATCACCGGTCTCAGTTTATTGCTGATTTGGAGGGTGTATGTGAACACGACTCATAATAATTGTAATAGCTGTTTATAAGTATTGTTAACTTATAATATATTCTGAGGTTGCTAGATAATGAACTAAACCAAACCGCAACAACATCCCAACATCCCATCAAAGCTATTGAAATAGTTATAAAGAAATATTATTACAACCATATTATTCTCATTTTAAAGTGAGCAAAACAAGAATCCTCATCCAAAGTCGCCGACTTCAATGTTTACTGCAAAGATTTGTTGCTCATTGTTTGGTTCGACATGTCAGTATAACTAGTTTCAAGCTCTTCCTTTTGTTCAAGTGTCACAGGATGGGTCTATTTCATGAGAAATTGAAAACTTGAATTCAAAGTATAAATGAAAAATGAAAATGCATACAACAAAAATGATTGTGCGTGGTTTGATGGGCGCCAATAGGTCGACAATAAAATAACAGACTCACAATTTTCTTGTCAAAAAAAAACATTCTTGAATAATATTGCAAGCTGTTATACAAACGATAATTATGAACATATTGAATCCATATGTGAGGCATGAATTTTAAAATCAGTTTCAGTTTAATTTCCAACAAACTGTAATGCATGTAATAGTTCATTATTTTGTAACATTGTACAAGATTACGAAATAGTCAGCATTTATATTAAAAAGGTTAAAATATGCAAAGTGGATCAAATAAACCGTACAGTATAAAATAACGACCATGTAAATATAAATGTAGAGATCCATTCAAAAGATTGCTTGTAGTTGTAGATTGCGGATTCCGATACCGAATAAGGGAATAGTTACATGTGCGTTTGAACTGATCCATTTAAAGGGGTAGTTCAGTTTTGGTAGAGAGGGTGCTGCATATCACAATTTTGTTGTGAGGTAATGAAAAACTGAGTGTCGAATTTGAGAGAACATGCAATTTTAATGGCAGAATAAACTTTATTTGGTCAAAATCGACCGAGTAACGGCTGAAATATCAATAAATACATCTGATCTTATAATTATTTGAGCCCCAAATAATTAGATGAATTTTTCAATTTTTGTTTTAAATGCTTGCACTTTTTCCAAAATTTTCAAAAGCGTTTTTTAACTAGTTGTTGATGATCTCTCTATTTAATCATTATTTCAATACAAGATCACATGCGTAATTTTCTATGATAAATGGTTGAAACCAATGCCATTTAGAAAGCGCCCTCTTGTGTTTTAATGGCTCTTTTTGAATGATAACGGGCTTTTTACTTAGTCGTTTGTAATTTTGTATACCTTTCGAGCATGGTAGAGATATAACTATTAGTTTATAATGTTACTGTCCAGGTTTGGTTACTAAAGTTCAGCCTTACCAAAACTGTACTACCCCTTTAAAATCCCATTTAAACAACGTAATGTAAATGAGGCATATTCATAGAAAGCGCTTTGATGGTTAATTAAATATGCAAGGTCTATTCGATCGAGTCCTCCAAATTGAAATGAAAGCAACATTTATTTTTTAGCTATTAACTATAACATATTTTGCAATATAAATGTCAGACTTTTTTTAAAACAGAACTGCATGGGATTCAGAAATAACAACAATGACCCTTCTATAAAAATCGCTTTACGCCCTCTGCGTTACATATGGGAATATTTGCGACCTACACTCAGTGACAGCACGGAAGCTTTTCCGTGTGACAAAGTACTAGTACATAACTAACAGTACACAACAAGGTATGACGTTCCTAATGCCCAAAGTGAAGGTGCAGGTCGGTTTCATGAGAAATGTTTCTTGTCTTCTTTAAACAAAAGACACCCTTACGCATTTTAACAAAAGAAAACTAAAACCATCACGATTTTTAAAAAGAAATAATAACATTAGATAAAGAGGTGAACAACAAAATCGTGCCATCCTATCTATATCGCATCATTCATTTTACTCTGCCATGCTACAACGGCAGCTACTTTGGTTACTTCTTATGGTATCAAAATAACTTCAGACAAATTAAGAATCTTTCTTATTTCATATTCGATTTTTGTTTCCTTTTAAGCCTTCTATAAATTAACAAAACGTAATTGACCTCAAACGGTCCTAAAATCAAGCTGAGTTGTTCGATCAAGAATTGGTTTGGGCCAACGGGCACAACAGATAGAGATGATTACCCCCATCGGTTATCTGCTCAAATAACCAATATTCATTATGTTTGTTGAATCGTTACAACATTTGTGTCTGGTACCTGCGTGTCGTCAAGATTTAATATTTTTGTCAATGCTTGTTTTGATGAGGAAATCTCAGATACAAAGAATGAGTGTTCTCAAGCAATCGATCGATTGTGTCAAAGAATTATCAGATCAGCTAGCATTATAGTTTTAATCGGGTATTGCTATGAAAATCTGCCCCATGTTTGAATTTTAAAAATCCCAAGCGCAAAGCCAATGGGATACCACGAATGAGTCAATGAGCACTTTATTGTGTCATCTGTTTAATGGTGTTATTACACAAACATCGGACCACTGGTGTGTTAATTATTTGTAATCGATTATTGCTAAGAAAATTGGCCCTGCATTTGAATCTCCATTGTGTGTCATTATTTTAATTACAAACAAAATTATCAAACGCAGTGGCGACGGGATACAACGAATGAGTTAGTACGCACTCGATTATATCATAGAATTAACAATTTAACTGAACACCATGTGTGCCCCGTTGCAGAAAGAGATGCAATCGATTGTAAAGTTGGAATTAATCGTTATTCCGATCATGTGTTCTAAATGCACAAATCTGATTGGATGAAATGCGCAAATTTTCTGGACTTGCAATTAATTGCAACTTTACAATCGATTGCATCTCTTTCTGCAACGGGGGCCCTCGTGTGTTAATGATTGTTAATCGATTATTGCTAATAATTTCTGACCGATTGTCCATGCATGGTGTTTTAATAATTATTCAGTATGTGCCACTGTTTTGATGGGATAATTCCAAGTGCAAGAACAACAATGAAGAACAAATGAGTCACCTCGAATAAACTCTAAATAAACTTTACTTCAAACATAACAGACATCCGTGTGAACATGGTGAATGGTGTGTGTTAATTATTGGTAATCGAGTATTGCTATTATAAAAAAAAAACCTGCCCCCGTAAAGTGCATCTCCAATATTTGACATTGTTTTGATGAAAGAGATTCAAAGTGCAAGAGGGCATGTTCAATATATAACAATGAATGAGTCACCCAATACATTAAGCAATCGATTGTAAACTTAGAATTCGCAAAGTGTCTTCCAACATAACGGACTACCGTGTTTCGTTAATTATTGTTAATCGATTATTGCTAAGAAAATCTGCCACCGTGTATGGGTATCCAGTATGTGTCGGCGTTTTGATGGGAGAATTCCAAGTGAAAGAACAATTACGCGTATAGGAGGAATGAGTCTCATGGAATAAACTTGGCACCCGAATATAGTTAACGAAGTCACTTAAACAATTTCACAAATCACTTCATTTTGAAGACAAAATTAAAGTTTGTTTGATCAAAATCGGTTCAGGAACAGTTTAAATATTTATAAATAATGATATTCGATTGGAATAAATGTTGGGGCCCAACATATTTAAGATACACATTTATAAAGCCTGCAAATTTTCGAGAATATACCAACGTGGCTTTCAAATTGTTTTTGATGGTCTCTCTATTAAATTTGACATTTACAATAAAATGGTTGAAACTTTCAGCTGTCCAGAGGGCGCTCTCTTGTGTTAACGTCTATATACGGCTCTGTAACGGCTTTAATCTCTGTCTTTTTAATGAAAACAACCTTCAAACTTACCTGGTTTTTTTCTCTACCATTCATGCATATTTCAGTAATATAACTACTAGTTTTTAATGATATCTTACAAGCTTGAGTCACTAAAATTCAGTTTGACCAGAACTGTTTAAAACACGTAGCACCCGATTGTAGTATAGATTCGAATTAACAAAATAATGTTTTTAAATAGCGGACTACTATGTGTATTTATTATTGTTAATCAATTATTGCTGAGACAATCTCCAATGTTTGGATCAGATCTGCAATTTGTGTTATTAATTACTATTTTATTGGGAAATTCCGAGTGTAAAGGCAACTAAGCACGATGAACGAATCAGTCATAACAGAAACTAAGCTACTTGCATCCGGAAGTGATCATATAATTAAGAAATTTACTTTGAACATAACGGGACGTCGTGTGGTAGTCATTTGTAATCGATCATAATAATCGATTTAAACTGACTAACCGTCACAATAATTGCTAAGAAAATCTGCTCCCGTGAAGTGGATCTTCAATATTAATTTGTTATTGTGTCGCCGAAAAAAATTCAAAATGCAAGGGATCACCAATGAATGATTAACACATTGAAGAAGCTGGACACCTGAATAGAATAATGCGTTACCCTAACTAAACCTCATAGAATACCGTGTGTGTTCATTGAGTTGATCGATTATTGCTAAGAAAATATGCCACCGTTAAATTCTTCTCAAATGTGTCATTCTTTTGAAGAGACAATTCCAAGTGCACGAGGACTAACAAGATACATGTATAACATTGAAATGATCGCTCCTTCAGGAAACTAAACAACCGATTGTAATCATAATCAAAGCGCCACTTTAATCATAATCGGATCACCATGTTGAAGGGATCTAGTAACTTTGTTGACTGGGTGTTGTGTGCAAATTTCAAGGTAAATGGACGTTATATGGCAGAGTAATGAGCAAAAATACAAAGTGATATTCACTAACTCATTGCACTCACTTTGTACACGGTTTTCGCGGTCCAGTGCATAATTTAACATCTGAACACTTCAATTGTAAATATCTTTTTAACGAAAAGGAAATTTGAAAAACCAAAACCTGTCCCATGCTTTTATTGTTAACACGAATACAACAAGGTATGAGGGAACCGCTAGAATTCCAATTGGATTTTGAGGATTTGGACAAAGTTACTAAGTCCCTTTAATCGATTATTGCTAAGCAAATCGATCCCTGTGTTTGTATCTCCAATATGTGTTATTATTTTGCTGGGAAATCACAAGTGGTACGAGGGCAACGAAGCTCAACCAATGAGTCACGCCTCAAACAAATAATATAGGCTACCGGCAACCGATGTTAATCCTAGAATTAACAACGCCACATTAAAGGGATCTAGTAACTTTGTTGACATGTGCAAAAAGTGATGAATAGTTGATGCAATGTATATTGTTGTCATCTCATATGTCCACAGGGTATTGTGTGAAAATTTCAAGTCAAATGGACATTTTATGGCCAAGTAATGAGCGAAAATGCAAAGTGATATTCAGTTAATCACTGCACTCACTTTGTACACGGAAGAAAAACTCGCCGGGAGTTGTTCTTATCTGAATACTTCAATCATACATATTTTTGTAACGAAAGGGAAATTTTAAAAACCGAAACCGAAACATTTTATTTTGAGGATTTGGACAATGTTACTAAGTCCCTTTAAACATAACGGGCTAAGTACAGTGTGTGTTAATTATTGTTAATCGATTATTAGTTTAGTGCTGAGAAAATCTGCCACCGTGTTTTTGTATCTCAAGTATTTTGGTTGTGATGTCGACACTCTGAAGTACAAGGGCGATAAGATACGATGACCGAGTCACTCCGTTTCGAAACTGCAACATAATCGATTTGTAATCTATGTATAAAATGAGAGTCAATAATATAGGGCCTATTGGAGTTTTCGATCCTAGCAGAATCTTCTTCAGAGGCTAAATGACGATGATGATGTATACAATATACAGGATGGTCCCCCCCCCCCAAAAAAAAAAAAAAAAAACACGGAACGGGGCACTTCCCAAAATATAGTAACATAATGATTATGTCCATCGGATAGGGTGTCTTTTCCAATGAAAAACGATACCAAGAACAGTCATTTTGGTCGTGTAGTTTTTGTTTAAGGGCGCTGTGAGTGACACCATGTCAGGTTCCCATTTGTGTCAATTTTTACCAAATCAGTGCCTGATAAATGCCTGACTTACAGCCCGTCATAGTATAATTCAACCATGCCCATTCTCTCGGCACACAGCTGAATGCACACTAACAATGGCGCGCGTATTGCTCGTTGTTCGATGCTATGACGAGCAGTAATTGTGCGATTTATCAGACACTGACTTGGTAAAAATGGACAAAAATGGGAACCTGACATGGTGTCACTCACAGCGCCCTATAAAATAATAATAATAATAATAATAATACATAATTTATATAGCGCAGAAACTATATATATATATTCGACTGCGCTTCAAGAGCTCCTATAAATACCATTCTACTACACACTGCTATATAATATAAAGCATAATCATAAATAAAAAATTAAGTCTGTGTTTAAAACAAATAAGTTTTTACTTTCAATTTAAAGCTGTTTAATGTTTGAGATTTCCTAATATCCACTGGTAACTTATTCCATAATCTAGGAGCAGCACAAATAAATGATCGATCACCTAAGGTTACTTTTGTTCTAATGTTGGGGATCTGCAATGCCAGTGTGTCTTGTGTACTACGAAGATTATGACCATGAGTTTGAGTCAGTATAAAACAAAAACTACACGACCAAAATGACTGTTCTTGGTATCGTTTTGTTACAACTCGACCCCACAAGCAATCTTCATTGACACTGTGCATCACATTTTTTTTCTCAGTTTCCTCACTATGTAATGAGTAATGAGTGTTGATACTAAAAATATATGGCAGTGATTGTAATATTATTATTATTGATTTAAATTTTTTTTAAAATTGTTTTTGTATTTATTTATCTATTTATGTATTTATTTATTTATATTATTTTGTTTGTTTTAATGTTGTTGTTTTTTTTTTGGTGGGGGGGGGGGGATATATAATACAGTAGCTACTTCACTACGATACCCTCCAGCGCATTGGGTAATCCCAAACTGATATGGTCTCTGAATCATCCTTAACAGAAGCCCTAAAGCACTCATCCTCGTGTTTAGATCTGTTTGACAATAACGGACCACCAACTATGTTTGTTAATTATTGTTGTTCCCAATAAATAAATCCATATAAATCGGGCATTGATATGTAATTTAGATGAGGAACTGTCAAGTGCATTGGCAATAAGCTAAGGCTAGTGAATCATATGTTAAATAACTCAGCATTCAATTATTATCAAAAACAAATTAAAATAAACAAACAGACATTCAGGTTATCATGATTATCAGTATTATTTATTCAGTACGTCATTTAAAAAAAAAAACGGACTAACGTTCAGGTGTATGTAGAATGATCATTAGGGGTTCCCCGTGCTTACAGTATATCTTCAACGTTTGTTTTGATGGGGGTAAACTCAAGTGCACGGTCAATATAATGGCCACTAAGTCGGTCTTCAAATTAACATTAAATAAACCACACAAATAAACACACATGACTGCCATTGACCATTGACAATCTTGTGTAACTTTAAACATAACGGACCACCGTGTATGCTGATAACCGTTAAAGTTATAACTGTATAATGTGTAACATTGTAAGAGGACGAATTACAATTGTGTTCAATTCGGAGGTATCTGTATGAGTAGTTATGATAATGGCTGCATGTGTATGTAGGCATATGTTTAATGTCCTGGTATTGCGGAGGCTGTGGGAAAATTATCAATATATCAATACATTACGATTTTGTATAAATATGATAACGCTCCTTCCACGCAATGGCTCCTGTTATTTAATTTATTGACACATGTGCCCGCTTTGCCCGTTTGCCATGCATCTTTGCCGTGAAATGTTCACAGACTAGTCTTCGAACAAAAACGATGTCACTCGTATCGGTTTATAATGCGCCCATTCAGGTTACGACACAACAAATTTAAATAATGCCTTTAATACCCTTTAATCAGGGAGATATAGGGAAAAAGAGACAATGTCGCTATACTTTGCATCAAGGAACATTTAAGAAGGATGAGGTGGGATTTTAATGGAACGAGATTTTCGCGGGGATATCCCAAAATCCGATCGTATTAGTCACACCCTAGACTGAATTGTGCCATCAGTTTGTCATTAGAAAATAATTTCTATGACGGCAGTGTTTGCAGGTGAATGATTGAAATTACAGAGATAAATAAGATGGCTTCTTTTCTTATTACGTTTACTTCTTTCCTCATGTTCCTGAGACATGCAGAACTCGCCCTCTTCAATCCGGTCTTCGTCCTTTTCAACATTTATTATCGCCCAGGTAACTCAGTTTCGCCGGCCAATGGTCAATAAAAAAAAGTATCCATCATCATCTGCCGTAATGCACATCGTCAACTTTTATTGACGAAGGACTTTCGGAATTTCGAAATATCACATAAGGTCAATAAAACACTGGAAAGTACACATTTTGTAGGAGGTTACCGTGAGTTGATCCCATGTAATAAAATGACCATAATTGATAGTTTATACATAGTGTTACATGCGATGGGTTAATGTCAAACATGAAAAAAAAATGAAATAATAAGGGAGAGGGTGCGAGAAGTGATTTGTCAACGGTATTACGTGATGGTGATGAAGTGAGTGAATGCCGCGCCGCGTTGCGTGACAGCGGAGTGGGGCGAGACCACCCAGCCGAAGGTTCCGGGGGAGCAAGGTCGTGAGGTTATGGTGGCCAGGTATTATCATACTTAGGTATGCCAGGTGTGATAACTATGCGGCCAACCTTGCTACATGATGATGGTTGGCATCGTCATCGTATGGTCCAAAGTGACCCGGTCAAGAAAGAGAAGGACTCAAATGTAATTTTGCTGTATACTTCTAAGATAATCCTGACTTAAGTTTAGGAGCCTTTTATATATTTTTTAATAGAAACAGAACTTTGCTTATTTCTACTTTTGATAAATATTCCCATTATTTGAAATAATGTTATTGCGATGAACATGTGGCATCACATAGAGAAGGCTCCGCCCTTTACGAGATGGTATGCACAACTTACTCAACTTTACGATTAAAGTGTTCACTGATGTTAAACTATCCACTGGAAAGTTATAACTGTGTACAAAGTCAATGCAATGAGTTCGCGAATATCACTTTGCACTTTCGCTCATTCCTCGGCCACATATACCTATATATATATATCTATTTAACGTGATATTTTCACAAATTACTCAGTGGACATAATCAGATCACAAACGTACATATTATATTAACCATTCATCACTTGTTGCACATATCAACAAAGATACTAGATCCCTTATAATGCAAAAATAGAAGTCCCCTGCCTAGATCTTTTCAACTGCCAGCCTGTTGATACAGTCACGATGCTCTGACATTTTCAAACCTGCTTCCAGTAAAGATAAAAATAATAATAATAGAGATTTATATAGCGCATATTGCAAAAAGCCTCTTATAAGCGCTTAAACATATTTACATAAAATTAACAAAATTAACCAAACAAAAACAAAAAAAAGGATCTTACAGCATTTCCCCGGATTGGTCATTAAGCCCGGCGCAGATAGAGCCGACTCGACCCGACGGGTTTTCAGTCGGGTCGGCTCTGTGTGCGTTGCCTCACGACTCCTATGTTGCCAGTCGGAAGCCAATCGGGCCCGATTCAACATGTTTAATCGGCCGCGACTAAATCGGACCGACTGTATATCTTTCAGTCGGGTCGCCGGGTAGGCATGGTAGGATCGGGTCGAGTCGGCTCTTTCTGCGCCGGGCAGCTTTAGAAACCACTCTTTGCTTGTCTGCAATAATATGAACTTTCAACAATTCAAGTGATCCATCAACTTTGACCAATTCAACCAAAATCACTTGGAGCTTTCACATCTCCCATGTACCTTGCTGTTTGGCTTATGGTTAGTAACAGATGAAACGGGTTTCGACTTTTAACATTTCTCCCTTATTATGGGGATATCTATATGATTTAACTAAAAATGCGTTCTGGAACGCTTTTCGATTGTAGCGAAAGTCAATGGACAGTAGGTGATAAAACCTGACATCAATTATCACCCTTTTCACTATAGGTAAAAATGTTGCCTTTTTGTTTGAAACCTTAACATATTATTCAGAAGGATCTTACGATGATACATTGTATTGGTATAATCATGATTAAAGTCTCAAATATCGCTTTTGGACAAATCTTATGAAGTTTAATGGATCACTTTAAGAGAAATTCAAGAAAGGCGGCACTCAGATACTTACTCATATGGTAACCACAATAATTATATCCATATCGGGATGCATCCATCCTGGCTCCATGACCAACATGAGCAAGAGCACTTGACCAAGTTTGAAATCATTTAAAATGGTATAGAAAACTGTAGTGTAAGTTGTTGATAAGGGCAAAGTGAAGTGTTGTGTAGTTATCAGGAAGAGACCTTGTTTTATACAATTGTAGCCGAAATGTTTCGGTATAATATAATACACCCCCTTTTTATTTCTGGAAATAATTCATCAGAGCGTCCCGTAAAACGAATACTGTAGTAAAATTGCTCGTTTTTATCTCTCCGGCATCATTATTGCGTACTTAGATTGAAAATAATGTAGATTTTGATCATCGGGCTGTATTATGGGGCAGGAATAAAACTCGTTTTATTGTCTTTTTTATACACTCGTGAAAAACGTGCACGAAGAAGAGCCGTAAAACGAGCCTTGTATTCGGGCTACTAAAAATAATGTTAGCGACGTGCATACGCAGAATTATATTATTACATTTATTGTATAAGCCTATGATCAATTCAAGCGTATCCAACACACCCAACACATCCCTCCCGCCATATTATGGATACCTAACAAATAATAATATCATAATTATATCATAAAATATCATAACACGTGTGATATAAAGCGAACACAAAAAGTAACTACCCCCCTAAACAAATGCTTATAATTTCATAACTAATAATTATCTCAAGCTATAATTTTACCACAATATTTATACAGTAATTGTTATGAACATTTAGTGGCTGAATGAACACAAAAGACAAAATGACCCCTTTCAAAAGTCGCAAGAACTTGCGCATGCCTGCACATTGTTGTGAAACAGCACATGTGGCTGAATGCATTAATTATGGTTTATGAAACAATGCTGATTGAAATTCCATCCATTTTAATTTTGTAATGGCACATGCGGTTAAATGCATTAATTTCAATTGTAAAACAGTGCAATTAAAAATGTCTCAATACTCAATAAACTGCAATGATAATATAAATTTTGCGAATTTTGAAATATTGCTATTTTTTCTTCAATGTGTGTTTACTCAACCATGGATTAATGGTTACCTCTCATTTTTACATATTGTTTTTCTAACTACCATAGAAATATTTTGGCGAAGCAAAATCTTGGAACGATTCTTAGTTATGAAATTAAGAGCTGTTGTTTAGGGGGGTAGTTACTTGTTGTGTTCGGTTTATTTCCTGTCGTAATTACATCTATTTTGTTTTACTTCGACGTTGGAATAAAACAAATTAAATATAATTTCACACGGAATTCATATTAACAAAAACACTCACAGATTATTTATAATATGTTAGTGTCATTACTAAACAAAATGTGTTTAGGTATGAATAATAATAATATCTAAACATATTCCTGTTCTCGTTCAAGAACCGCGGCCCTTTATTACAGAGAATGGAAGAATTTATATTGAATAACGAACACGAAGTTTCGAAGATGGACTATGCTTTCTTAATGTGTTGTATTAATTAGGATAATACATGTAATGATATAATCAACCAACCATGTCATCAGACCAATAATTATAGACAGAAATAATAACAAAAAAGATTATCGAAATAAAGGCATCTATTTTGAAACTGAACATTGTACATCTTGGCCTTGGGTTTGGTTGTTTGTTTCCATCAGTTGATGGATAGCTTTATAAGTTTGGAATTTTGAAAGATTAATCATTTAAATAATTAAATAATTATAATTTGCGGGTCACAATTGCACAACGTACCCGTGCGTGTGTTTGTCTATTATATTAATACGGTAAGCTTCAATCCCCCAAATGTGTCCCACTCGAGATATCCTCACCCCGAGAATTCGGCGACTCCCCGACCGTCGGGATCGAAGGATATACGTTTTGCGGAGGACAATAAGGTATTCCCGAGTCGCCCCCGCCCCGTGGTCGTCCTCCAGATCGAAGAAAAGGGAAAGTCAGCAATGCCGGTTGCTAAAGTTAAGGCGCCGAGCACTGACTAACGATTTATCGCCGCAACTTTGTTCGACGAATATAAAACGGAGTCGATAAAACGAATATTATATTGAGAAAGCCTTCTGAATTTTACACGTTGCAAAACTACCCAGGTTTTAAAAAATATCAATTTTTATATTAGGCGGATGGTATGGTAATGATCGCTATTCCCGTTTGGCATCGTTTTTGCAAAGGCAGTAACGATAAAATGACGACAGCTTCAATTTAGCTGCGCTCGATAACACTCGGGTAGAAGGCTGTGCATTGTATTAAGCCACGGAGTCTTCTTAATCACCCCGCCGTAGCGGAGTTTGTTTGCATAGCTCACTGACCATCGACAATGGTCACTCTTTTGCTCATTCGCTCCATACACGATTATACAACCTCGCCAACTTGCGGTAAGATTATTGTATTATGCCAGTCGTGAATCAGTGGAAGCTACTACATTTGTTCTATACCAGAGAAGACGTCTGGGGGCCCGGGGGGGGGGGGGGGGGGGGGGAGAATGGATGTGGGAGGTATCTGCTCATTTATTATGCAATACATGTAGGCATATAGACGGCTACTATTCCCTTCAAAGAACATTCATCATCTGGTTTGACAAGAATAGGACAAAATATATATACGCCGAAGAATTTAGTGTGGATATGAAAAGCTTAGGGGACACGGGGTTATGTGTCATGCAGGCAATTGTGGTCGAGGGAGGGGGGGGGGGTGGGGTGGAGCGGCAAAGCTACTTTATTAGCAAGTACACGAGCATATTATATAGTGAACTGTATCTAATGTAATACATTGACCGGATGACATCGTTGGACGGGGCCCCGACGTGTTGTGGGGCGGGATTGAGTCGCCCGTGTTTATTTTGTCCTATAGTATACTATTTAAAGGGATAGTTGAGTATTGGTTAAACTTAACTTTAGTAATCAAAACCTGCACCATTACGGTACAAAATAATAGTTAAAACTTCACCATGCTCGAAAAGTATACACAATTACAAACGACTAAGTAAATCCTCTGTTATCATTCATAAAAAGTCGTTGCAACTCAAGAGGGCGCTCTCTAAAAGAGTGATTGGTTTTGACCATTTTCATACAAAAGTGTGCATTTAAAGTTTTGTTAAAATAATGATTCAATAGAGATTATCATCAACAACCTTCCCCCGGTGAAGAATTTTTTAATACAAATATTTTTATGGTCTGGATATTTCATCCGTTTCTGAACCGATTTTGATCAAATAAAGTTTATTCTGTCATTAAAATTGTTTGTTCTTTCAAATTTGACAGTTAGTTCTTCCGTATCTTACAAACAATTATCAGGGGCACTTCGGGAAATACCAATACTCAACGCTACCTTTAAGTGATGACTTTGGGAATAATAAAGTTTTAAAGTATCGCTATATCATCATCGCCTTTCTCTCACAAAAAACCCGCGGATTTCCGCGGGTACAGCTAGTGTATCAATATAGCTGCTCCGGTTGGCTGAGCATCAATAGACACGAAACTGTTCATAGAACAGCGAGATTCCTGTCTAACTTTTACAAAATAAATCGATATCTCATCACCGTTCTTTCTATCTATTTGACGTCAGAATTTCGTCTCAAAATACCCCCAAGTGCGAAACGCGAACCCATCTTTTTTTTTACCCGCATTCAACGTTCTTTTCTCCTCGGTCATGGCGGTGTCTGGATTGCGTGCTTCGATATCTTCAACAAACGCAACCAGACACACATTAAAAAGCGAGCGGCGAGGCCTTTGTACTTCCATATAAGGTAAAAAAGTTCCTGGACTGTGCGGGCGGTCAGCCAATCAGCGTGCGGGGCGGCGAGGATCAAAGGCGTTTCGTGAAACGGTTGTTGCATTTTGGGGAGCATCGTAAAAAAGCCTGCTTTACGAGTGCAGACGGCGCACGCACTTGTCAAAGTTGAGGGATTGGTTATTCTCAGCTAGTCTCGCGCTCGCAGTCACATTTTTGCTCTACATTTTCTTTTTCTTTTTACATATCGAGTAATTTTGACCCGTACGATTATTTCACTACTAATTAGTGAACACCACCGTGAACGCAGTACAAATATATTTTAGAATTATAAATGATCATCATGAGTCGGAAAATAAAGACGGGCTTAGAATAAGGTCAAATGATTATAGCAATAATCCAATTAATGATGTCCACTAGATCATGTAGCATCAAGTAACAGAAAGGGAGACTGATGACATTGAGTATGAGGATGATGATGTTGATGATGACGAGGACGACGAAGATAATAATGATCATAATGATCATGCCGATGATGAGGAAGATGAAGATTACGATGACGATGATGATGATGATGATGATGATGATGATGATGATGATGATGATGATGATGATGATGATGATGATGATGATGATGATGATGATGATGATGATGTTGATGGTGGTGGTGATGATGGTGGTGATGATGATGATGATGATGTTGATGATGATGATGATGATGATTATGATGATTCATGATGATGATGATGATGATGATGGTGATGATGAGGACGACGACGAAGGGGGGAAGAGAAACATCCCCGGCCCACTGGTACTGACATGACTAATTAAACATGATTATCAAATTCACGTAAAGACGGGGGTTCCAGGAGTATCGGTATATTATGCTCTTTGTGTTGACGCGCTCACATACCCTATAGGAGTGATAAAAAGAAATGCAACAAAATAATATGTATCCACACATAATGATATACATGTATATCAAAAAAATCCAAACAAAATTCAACTATTCAACAACATACACAAACTTACTGTTAGTAAAATTTGTATAGCACCATGCATGCTATTTGTACAAATGCAATGTGTCATCTAAATTATAAAAAGTTAGTTAATGAACCGACCCCTCCATGACCTAAAAGATTCACAAACTTCTAGCCTTTTTTTATTCAATTAATTTTCAACTTGAAGTGACCATCAAGCGTCGCACGTACGTTGTCCCAATAGAAGACCAATAATAGAACCGTTACATTAATTTAAAGACAGCCGTTTCGTTGAAAGGATTCCCCCCTCGCGATCTCTCATCAATGTTTATTCTATTTTTACTGGCCTTGTGATAATGTAGGGACGATCAAAGCGAGGCCGCGGCGCGATATTTATTCGCTATCTAGCGATTTTTTACGATATTTGTTTCACGTTGGCTTCAACACAGCGAGGTTTGGTATTTCTTTCATAGTATTAGAATGATGATTGTTGCTTTGAGAACGGTGCAAAATAAAAACATGCTAAAACGTAGCGGTTTTCTAAAACTAGATGATTCACCGACGGTGGTGGTGGGATATAAGTTCTTTATCAGCTGCATTTTCCAATGTACGTGAAGCTAAAAATCGTAAGAAGCTGGCTACATTTTTGGGCGAAAAGTACTTAAAATTGTACGATTATAATTTGATATCATGATCGAATTGTTACTATAGCTTACATATATTTTATAATAATTTTGCGTATATTTGTTATATCGGTATCACATGAAAATTAATTCAAGCAAAAAGGCCTACATAATAACTTGTTACACATAATTCCAAGACATAATATAACAATGAAATACAAAATCAAGTTTACCATTGTTTTGTGTACGTGTGTCTCGGTATGAACAATATAATGTCTGTGATACATGAGTCTTTGTGCTAGCTACCACAAGACTTTCACTGTGTTGCGAAAGTTCATATTTTTAATAGCGCCCCCTCCCGGCAATACAGAGCAATCGTTAGTCAAAGTCCCATTGCCCATGTTGGCTAATCATGACAGATCTGATGTTGTGTTGCATGCTTTTTGCACAATCATGGGAAACAAAGTTAGTATACGCTATATGAAAAGGATAGTGATTGTTGTAAAACGTATTGTGAGACGAACTGCAGTTACCCACACAACTTATTTAAGTGGTTCCCCAAAACTCTTGACACTCATTATGTTCTCTTTTACTTTGTCAAATTTGTTTCTTTTTTCTCTCTTTTCAACACATTTCAAATCACAATCAAATCAAACTTTGTTTTTTTTTAATGGAAAGTTTGTACACAACTGATGCGTCACTAATCAAAAACTAATCTGTGTTTTACTGGGTGGGACTGGGTGGTCGTTTTGTTTTTCCTTCACCGATTCCGAATAAGCATCGGATGCCCGATGCATTGTTTTGGTCGATTTGAACAAGACGCCAACATCATGGACATGCTTGGATCGGGATCGAACCCACAACCTCCTAATTACGAGACACCCGACGAAAAAAGTTCAATTACCATGATTACATTCAAACCTGTGCATATTGACCACTAAGATAAACAAGATATGTGGCCTCTGTAGGCAGGTGACCAGTCTGTATGAACGTGTTTCCTAACTTTTGTTTTTTCTATGCAGGGGATCTCTTTCCGTTGCCTGGATAGGCAGGTTGGTTGTTAAACACAGGTGGTTGATACAATGTTATTGTTATCTGATTATGTCCAATGGGTGTTGTGTGAAAATTTCAAGTTAAATGGACGTTATATGGCCGAGTAATGAGCAAAAATGCAAAGTGATATTCACTAACTCATTGCATTCACTTTGTACACGTTTTCGCGGTCCAGTGGATAATTTAACATCTGAACACTTCAATCGTAAATATCTTTTTAACAAAAGGGAAATTTGAAAAACCGAAACCTGTCCCAGCATGCTTTTTCATTGTTAATACGAATATAACAAGGTATGATGGAACCGCTCCCTTTAAGTGTTTAGTTGTCTGTTCACATGTGGTCGTTAATGTATTTGTATCGATTACATTATGATTTTGCTCTTCTCCAGATTCTAAAAAAAAAAAAAATCCGCATCGAATCATTATCACTATTTTATCGAGTTTCTATAACAATTTATTAAATAATAAAGTCGCTCAGAACTCAACAATAATAAAGATGGCGAATCAGAACTCAAAATAAAAGGAACACCTCTATTGATGTGCGTACTATATATTATTGCATTGATGTTTCGAAGTATACTATAATATGATCTCCATATCAATTATATTATACACCTGGGGGGTTTCACAAAGATCTTTAGTTAAAATTAAATTCTAAGTAGGACTTAAATCTTTGGAAATCCATTATTTTCTTTGTGAAAATTCATACATTTTTTTGAATACAACATTACATTTTGTTTAAATGCATAATTTTGTAATATCAAGGAGATTTGATATTCTTGATGTAAAACTCATTGTAAATCTTGATTTAAAACTCATGTAAAACTCATTACAAGTGTCAAGAATAAATTGAAATTGAAAATAAATTGAAATTGAAATTGAAATAATTATATGCTTTTCCTCTTGAATAGTATGTGTTCATTCCAAGGCTACAAATGGCTTCCCATAACTTTAACTCCAAGCTTAATTTAAGTTCAACTTAAAATCTTTGTGAAACACCCCCTGGGTAGGGAGCAGCAAATTCAAGTTAGGTTCAATTTTTATTTTCTTATTCATGCAAGGGGTCTTGCTGAAGAGAAGAACACGCATACATATTATAACGGGTAAAAGCAAAGTAAAACTTTAATATAATAATAATGTTTGAAGAAACAATGATCAGCAGTTATTATTATAGGGGAGATAGCTTATTCACTTGTAATATATTTGTTCACTATTGTTTTCCATTTTTTCTTTCCAATTCTGGGTAAAAAATAAAACGTTATAATGTATTGCTGTATCATGATTCATTATTTTAATTTAATTTATTTCCTTTTTATTTAAACAGGGTAGCCCTTTCAGTATCGAGTACTGCTCTACCAAGGGGCCCTGTATACAGATAAAAACATACAATCATGACACGGGTAAAAATGACTAAAATATAAGTTACATGTAAAAACCGAGTTCAGTACAAAAACAATTTACAAACAACATAAATATAGAATGAAATTGCAAATAAAGCAAGTTAAGTACAAACAGAAAAAAAAAGAAACAAATCTATCTACATATGTAAAAAAAAAAAAAAAAAAAAAACCCACTACAAAAATATACATTACAACTAACAAGAAATAGAATATGCACATTAAATATGTAAAATCAGCTTAAGAGAAAACATTTTGAATTGCGTCAGATAAGCTGAAAGTTTTGAGTTGCTTTTTGAATGAGCATAACGAATTTATTGTTGTTAAATTGGGAGGCAGTCTATTCCAAACAGATGAACCAGTGAAATACAAGGATCGTTTATAATAATCAGTTCGTGGTGTTTTTACAAAGAGAGTTGAATGAGCATTATATCTAGTATTATATACAATTTGCTTTGGTATTACAACACTTTTCAATACTCAGACATAATACTATTTTGAATTTTAATCATATATATATACGGCAATTTGATAATATATTCGTTGATGAATTGGTTGCCATTTTAATTCAAATAACATCACAGTATGAGGGGTTAAATAACGAGCCTGTACAACGAGTCTAGCATAACGATTTTGTAGTCTTTGCAGTTTCAATATATTATAAGATGCACTAAGACCCCATATCACATTATAATTATCTATGTGTGGCAAGATCAACGTATTATACAATAATATCAATATGTTTCGAGGTAACAAATATTTAATTATTCTAATGATACCTATCGTTCCTGATATCTTGTTACATATCATATCAATGTGCTTATTCCAACGCAAAGAACAATCAATTAGAAGCCCTAGATATTTAAATTCAGTCACCTGATCAACCTTTTCTTGACCAACATACATATCAATTAAACATTTTTCTAACTTTGGCAGACGAACCAATCAACATGGACTTTGTTTTGTTGACATTCAATTCCAAAAGATTACAATTAATCCATCGCAAAACCTTGTCTAAGGCTTCTTGTAAATGAAGTTGTACATATTGGGTAGATTTGTCATGACAAAACAGAGCAGTGTCGTCTGCGTATACACACATCTTTATATCATTCCCTAATTCCATATTACACAGGTCATTAATAAATATACAAAACAAAAGGGGCTCCAAAGGTGATCCTTGAGGAACGCCCTTGGATATTGCTCGAAAATCAGATGACACCCCATTTATGGAGACACATTGTTCGCGGTGGGAAAAATAGTTTTTAAATAATTTAAGTTCATTATTCTTAATACCATATTTTCATAACTTAATTAAAAGAAGATCGTGGGGAACTTAATCAAATGCGCTTTTTAAATCCAAAATGTATTAATAGAAACAAATCGTTATAATTAGTGGGAATATTAGAGTATTATTTCCATTAGTAATTAAAGTATTTTAACGGGTTTCCCAGGATGGCTGACCCGTTTTCCAAGCACACCCAAAACCAAAATGAAAACAAAATGAAAATAAAACATCGAACAGCAATAAAAAAAAAAACACACGAAATTAATGTTCTACCGGATACGATTTATCCTCTCTATAAACATACTATCGAACACATTAATTAACTGTTCCCACATAAATGACATACGGTAGTCATTTCTACATACAATTTATCACATATACATTATGCCACGTATACATCTGGATAGTTATGATCTTCGATTTGATATACCTGACTGTAACGTATGTTGAATGACATGTACAGTCTGTGTGTTCTGCTCACATCCGGGTAACAGGCCTTAAAATATTATGTGCGTGCGAATTATCTATACGGTATGTTTATGATGCGTACATGACGGGCGCGCACGTCAAGTTGAGCCCGTCATGATAATTATCAGTATGTGCACATCTATGGCTCACGTTCACTCATGGTGCTATTGTTATTTTTTAGGGATATCATGACATGACATGACATACATTGCAAAATGTAACATTATTTTACTTAAAAATCATCTTATTTGTCCGGTTTACGCATGTATAATACGTAATACAAAAAGTAATACATTAGCATTTGCTTCATAAACGATGGAATCATTTGATTAAAGTCATTTCAAATTTTAGTGATTGTCATTTTCCGTACGATACGGGGGGTCATTTAGGGCTGCGGCTGTCGCACCCACTGACCCCCCCCCCCCCCCTCCCTCATCCCCTCCTTCTGACATTACTGATATGAAAACACCAATACGGTGGCAAAAAGCATCTCATATTCGGCCAAGCACACGATTTCCAGACAAAAATCATGTTATATTCTGACAAAACCATCCTACTTTATTTTTTAAAGCAAGCTGATCTAATTTACGGGCAAAGTTAGTTGATTTCGGGCACAATTATCGTATTTTCTGGCAAATAGTATATTAGTTTATTTTGGGGTTTATACCGAATGTAGGAGACGGGAATGGCAATAATGATTAAAGCAACATTTCCCGGCCCCCTGACATGCTGACAGTGAGATGAACATTAAAGGGATCTAGTAACTTTGTTGACATGTGCAAAAAGTGATGAATGGTTGATGCAATGTATATTGTTGGTATCTCATATGTCCACAGGGTATTGTGTGAACATTTCAAGTCAAATGGACATTGCATGGCCAAGTAATGAGCGAAAATGCAAAGTGATAGTCACTAACTCACTACACTCACTTTGTACACAGTAAGAAAAACGACACCGGAGTTTTTCTTATCTGAATACTTCGATCGTACATATCTTTGTAACGAAAGGGAAATTTGAAAAACCGAAACCTGTCCCATGATGTTATTGGTAATACGAATACAACAAGGTATGAGGGAACCGCTAGAATTAAAATTTTATTTTGAGGATTTGGACAATGTTACTAAGTCCCTTTAATGTATACACAACCATGATTGACAGGAATATTCGTAACGAAAATCGTATAATGCGAAACATTTCTCACAAAAAAGGACGTCAGAAAGGAAGAAATAAAAGAGAGAAAGATAATTAATTCATTATAGTAAGGAATCAAGATGAATTGATAAACAAACAAACGTAATGCTGAAACAAAAAACATGAAATCATTGAGGAAGTCTGACAATAATGGAATAATTTAATTTTCAAAATTGTCTAGAAAGTTAATTTTGAGGCCGACTAAATTACCGAATATAATAATCATTGAAAGGCACATGTATTTTTTAGAAGAAAAAAAAATAGTGAACGTTCTTGCTTGCTACGATTCCATTAAAAAGTACATTTTGTTTGGCTTTTGAAATTATCATGGTATATGACTGCAACTGCCTGCAAATATTTAGAATTTTATCTAGAATAAAATATCATTTTTTATGTCAACCTGCGTCAAAAAGGATTGTCACGAAGAGATGGGAATTTTACAATGTCCCATGTATGCATGCATACATGTGTATGTGTGTTGCATTGATCGAGCATTCTCTGATTGATTATGTGAGTATGATTATATTTTGACGTCGACCAACGTTAAAGCACCGTGATAAGAAGGTGTACGAGAAAACAGGGTCCCAACATTTTATCTCAAGCTTACAGCTTATGAACGATGGCGGTCTCTTGTGTGTGTGTGCTCTCTCTATGTTGGGTAATGGAATATTATTTTTCTTTGTACTATTTTTTTTCAATATATTTACAACTCGTAATATTATTATTGTGAATACTTGAAAATGTTATGCACAATTATGATTATTTATCGTTTTTGACAAAATGTAGAAATCATACAGTACAAAACAAACAAACTTCCACATGTTTCCTTTATGCATACATGAGTATGCACTGTGTCGGGCATTATATACGGTTGATTTTGTGATTTGATAATTGTATGAATGTTCCGCAGCTCTTTCCAACGCATTAATGTGCACCATGATTTCATTAGTATTACGTACGTGTCTTTATATATAGCAAAACCATGCACTTGTCGGTAATTCATGTTTTGAAGAAATGGGCATTATAAGTTCATCATAATGCACATATAAAAGACTTATGTTGGTAAAGTTTAAAGAATCATATCTTTGCCACATATAAACGCATTGTTTTTGTAAAGAACAAAGCATAAAATGAAAGCTTAGGATGAGGCCTTTCTAATGGCCTGACAATCTCAATTTTTTACCGACAGTTGCATGGTTTGGCTATTATCCACAACGATTTCCACATTTACATGAAATTCTGCTGCTAGTTCCCTTCGTTTGCTTTAAACCGAGATAGATTATAAAACCAACCAAGAAATCACATGTGATTATAGAAAGAAAAACAAACTACGTTATAAGTGAGAACTGTTTGACACGTAATGAATTAGACAGTACTTTCGTGTGGTTAAATCTACTCTGAAGTAATTGATGTAGGATATTGACAGAATATAGCTTTAAAACAATATTTACACTAGGTAGGTTCATTTCACGAATTACATTTACTTATTAAAACTTCGAATTAAGGAATGTAAAACGAAATTTTAAGAAAGAAGAGAGAAAGTGGTTATTACAATCATGAAACAATGCTGACACCCGGCCAACACAAATTCAGCCTTCCTCCACTGTCAATCTCCAAGGCACCCGGGAGGAACCCGGGAGCACTAGCATGTCTAGCGAGGGTCGTTATAGGAGGCGGTGCTGAGTTGCAGCGGGATTTCCGGCCGGCTCTGCGCTGGGGGGTTTCCACGCCGGCACTTACCCGGGGGACAACCCGCTCGGTATCGCGTTACAACCCGACGGGAAGTGCGGCTGCAAATTTCTTAATTATGACGTATCGCTACACTTCTGGGGCGTTAATTTGATAATTTTGATAATTTTCTGTATTGTTTTTTTGTCTCTAAACGATGGATGAAACATGCGATAACAGTTATTACACCCGTTTGTCGTATTTTAATTAGTACAGGTTTGGTGCCAACGTCTTGTAAATCCACCTCAGATTTAGATTGAGATTTAGATTAATTTGATTGTCATGTTAAAAACAAAACACAAATTATGTGGTTTAGGCGCTTGATGACAATAACCATCTTTTTAAAAACCTATAAATGCATAGAACAATTATAACATTCATACATACAAACGTCTACATGTTGTATACAATTGAACTTGATTATGATCATCAACAAAAACAACAAGAATATAGCCCACAAATGACGTGCATTTTAGCAATATCTGATTTGCTGAAAGACCATAATATAGCGTTATGAATAATTAAAATTTCAGATTGATATGGGAATTCAAGGAATAAGTATAAGCTTACTTTATAATTACTTATAGTTGTTTAATCTTGCCATACTAGTTTAAACATCGAAACTTCGTTAGGATTCAACACGTTTTAATTTTAAATTAAATATTTTTTTTTATGAAAACGAAAATGAAGGATCTGAAGGTTGCAGATTCGAGTACGACTGGAGGGCAGTTTTCTTTGCTTATTTTGTTTTTGCAT
>JBAMJV010001036.1:0-77500 GCA_037951105.1 Echinarachnius parma | reverse complement strand
TAAGGCCAATGTTATACATTGCAGGTGTGTTACGGAATAACTCTCAACGCAACAATGGTCTAGTAGTACAGTATACTATAATTATTCAGAAACATTCAATATTTACCAAGCTGGCGATGATGCATGAACATCAACTATATCAACAAATAACAAGAATGACCGGTGAGTTATTCACGTGTATAGAAATTGCGTATCGTAACTATATGTAATTATAGTTATAGTACGTATTATCCAAAGGGCTCTTTGAGCTAAGATCGTGTGCATTTCGGCGTGGCAAAATTGGCAACACCGCCAACAAAATGACGGGGAAAGGCAAACTAAATCAGAAATCACTAGAGCAAAAAGATGAATGAACTAAGCAACGGGCGCAGCTAAAGTCAATGATCAACAAGATCAATAGCGCAACTGCGTTGTAAATGATGATTACGGATACGTACGCATTACGTTCACAATTTTTCTTAGAACATGTGATTTTGTGTCGTGACTGCATGGATGGAGGACATGGCGCGCATTTAGGGTCAATAAACCTGGGACTAAAACAAAATCGATCGCTGCGAGTATATACATATTACATCGATTTCAAACATAGATTAAACTGAATATAGATATATTTTAAGAAATAAAAATAGGCTTTGCCCGGAATCGAACCCGATACGTCCGGATTGCTAGACCGGTGCCCAACCATCTAGCCACAAAGTCCCTTAAATGGGGAACTGCGGACTTTCTTTAGAAAAGTCGATTTAATTCTCCTTGGGTTAGTACACGGTTCTTACGTGGCTCGATGGTTGAGCACCGGTCTAGCAACCCGGAGGTCTCGGGTTCGATTCCCGGCGAAGCCTATTTTTCTTTGCTCATTTTCAATGATTTCTGTCTAACATCAAACGACCTTTCTCTTGATCAACCAGAGAGTTGTAATAATTCGGCAACGCTCGACGTGTACAGAATACACAGATAAATGGGACAAATGATCGATTGATATTTGTCCTTATATCGATCGATGGTGTATTTCACATCGATCGATACACAACGGACTGTTTCTTATTTTGAATTCACACCATCTGATTAGTCGATATCCATTTTCTCTTTTCGATCAAAGCCCATTGGAACTATAAGTGCTCGCCATGGGTATTTCACTTTTGAACTTTATTTTAAAACCGCTCATCTATTCATCTTTTACCCAACGGACCTTTTATAATTTGAATTCATACCATTATGATCGGTCAAAAACAATGATACAAACGATCAATCGATCTTATTTATACGCACATTCGCTCAAACATCATCAATAAGGGAGTTCGTAGTTACAAACTGCGCATGGGCCAATTTCTGAGACGAAAATTCACTGTACCAAAAACATCGATATTGCCCGTTGTCCCATAGACCTTCGTGCAATTATTGTCACATTTGAAACGTGTTTTCACGGGAAATTTGGCTCGAAGTCATAAATGTTTTTCTGAATTAATCATAATGAACATCTCATATACATAAGACTGATTTTTTAAATTGTATTTGTTCTATTTATTTTCGGATTTTAACACAAATGTCAACGTTCGTATCTGGGCTTTTATTGAAATCGCAAAGGCCCCATACGTAGATTTGTGTGTACTGTTTTCTTTTAAGTGTTGAAAACGGGCAAAGATGTGATTTTTATTCAAAACAAATTTGATTAGCCTGCTTCAAGTTTGAAAATTAAAATGAATGGTTATATTTATTCAATTTTAAATATTTTAGGATTAAGGTGAGTTTTTGTTTTGGTCAGGTCTTTCAAACGTAACGAAACACAAGGAGAATTCACGCACGCACGCGGAAATTCTGCATAGAGCTCCTGTACTTTAAATGCGTGCGTCACAGGCTGTGCCGTAAACGTACGCATAAAGCGTCAATTTTGGTACAATCTTCCGAAAACCGGTTGCTCCATGGGCTAACTACGAACTCCCTTATTGGTACTATATGCTCTCCATAGGCGGAAGGTGGGAGGTATACTTATTATGCGTTATATTTTGTATAACCACAAACGGACCGTTTCTAATTTGAATTCACACACCATATGATCGGTCAAGAACAAAGTTGCAAAATACCCCGGTACTCACACCAATCGAAGTCCATTGGCACTAAGCGCTCGCCATAGGTGTATAATTACAAAATTTGTATTTTTAGAACCGCTGCTACTATCTATTCATACCTACGGAACCGTGGAATTTGTTATTTTTTCTCGATTGTGCCGAGAGGCGCGCGAACAAAAGATCGAATCCCTCACCTGTACGTGACTGAGCAAAGAGTGCAAACCTCACTTCTCTCAATAATTATCCCACCAACACAACTCGGCGCATCGACGTAAACAATGCAACGACGAAATTATCATCGTTTTGAATAATGCACGCGCGGCATAAAGCGACAACTTACTGTCACGACCGTAGAGCACTTGAGGTTGAATTCCATTAAAGGGAAGGGCTGCGCCAAACGCTGGCATTTGTGCTTACTTATACTGATACGTTTATAATTCATGACACTTCTAGTATACATTATAGTGATGTCGTATTTGTTCCTGTTTTTCAATCAATGTTTTTGAGACCATCATCTGTTTTGACTAACCACTGGATATGCTGGAGGCTGTCACGTTTGCCAACGGTATACGGCGCGTAAAACGTCATCTGAGCATGTGACTTACACGATATTACGCGGGTAATTACGTAACCACTGACATAGCAGCAGGCTCAATAATCATACTATCGTTTACGAACTGACATGAATTGTGAAATTATCAGTAACAGTAAGCGAACATGTCAGCGTTCGGTCATGTCGGCTTCCCTTTAAAAGATACGTGTGCCCTACAGGCTATACCGGTTCGCTTTTGTTTGTTTAACTTCCGTGTATACTTGTCATTATTTTGACTACATATTAAAACTAACGCGATTTGCCTCAAAATGAATGAAAATTGATATTTACGCTGGTCAACGTCAAACAAGTATTGGTCACACATATATCTTTATACTGTCCCATGTATGCATATTTGTGTTTGTATTGTGTCGGACATTCTGGTTTTGGTGCACAATTGTATCGTTTTGTACAGAATATTCTGCATCTTACAACGGCAGTATGCACACAGCACACTTAATGGTTATGATGATGATTTTAAATCCAATTTGACTTAATTAAACTCTTCTGCTCATTACTCGGCCATATAACGTCCATTTAAATCGAAATGTTCACACAACACCCAGTGGACATATCACTCAGATAACAAAATACATTGTATCAGCCATTCATGACTTTTTGCACAGGTCAACTAAGTTACTAGATGGCTTTAATTATCAATTATAAAGTATGTGATCATATAGACACAATATCATGTAATAAAGCGGCACATCGTTCTTTAATTACCTAGACGATTTTCGGAATTAAACCAGGATGCATAACGCAATGCATACAACTGTACAAAATATACAGAAAAGCATAGATCAGTTTTATGCGGTCGAATGCTTATGACGCAAAACGTAAACACAACAATTATTTTAAATGGAAATAGTTGGAAAATTAATCATCAATTGTTACGCATCATTCGCATAGATTCGATCACAAGGTATACACATATCAAACATTGGTGCAAACAAACGACTAACTACCAAGATATTGATGTGGGGTCTGGGAAGGAGAATACCACAACGTCCCCTCCTCAAACGAAGAAATCGTGCACAAGTCTTTTGAGGTTAAAGGTATCTAGTAACATTGTCAAAATCCTCAAAACTTACTTGGAACCGATCTAGCGGTTCTCTCATACCTCATTGTATCCGTACTACCAAAATAAGCATGAAACAGCTTTGGGTGTCCTAAATGTATATACCGTTATAAAGATATGTAAGATGGAAGTGTTCAGATTTATAACTATCTACTGGATATTTATAACTGTGTACAACGTCAGTGGCTCAGTGCATTGAGTTAGCGAATATTACTTTACATTTTCCCCTATTACTCGGCCATATAATATCCATTTAACGTCAGATGTTCACACATTACTTAGTGGACATATCAGATCACAACACAACATATTGTATCAACCATTCATCACTTTATGCCCTAGTCAACAAAACTACTAGATACATGTAGATCCCTTTAAACTTAAAGTGCGCCCCTCTTGTACCTTCCCGCGCACAACAAAAGCCGTCGCTTTCTCGCTCCTGTATTAATCCTCTCGGTATCAGGCAAATGAAAAGGCCCGTTGAGTTACAGTACACAGACCGCTACAATAGCGGCGGAGCGGTTAAACACAAAGCACCCGCATCATTCTCCCCGCATCCTATACACATACATTCGTAACAATAATTTGAAAAGCGCTAACGAATCACATTGGGGTTAACACGGTTAATGAAAAGGTGCGTATGTAAAACTGAGGTGCCGCTTTCTATACCTCGGCCTTTAGATGGGGCGTAGGGGTGGGTATAGAAGGATTGTAGAGGGATCCCTTTCCACCCATGCCGGATGTGGGGAGGGGTACATGAATGGGCTTATATCATGGGTAGCCGATGTCTTTATACAAGAAAGATGCAAAGAGATGTTCTTATAATACCTAAGTCTCTTAGTACCAAGCTGCATATATACATTGTGCATTGAATTCGATTTGACTTATACGTGGCCGATACAATTAAGGGGTTACCTATGTGAGATGGGTACCGAATGCGTTTAGAAATCGGCTCTGTTTGTGATTTGTTTTGTTACTTATTTGTACTATTGCAATGTCAACATCAACATTCAAAGTTTTTGTCTAAGTGTATGTTGGGCAAGGTGGCTGAAGGCTCTTTCTATTTCTATGTTAAGTATGCTGTGAGAGGCGATGGGTAATTAATAGGTGTAAGGATACAATTCTGAAGGCTTTTATATATGCTATACGCGGCTATATTTCAATAGTTGTGATATTAATTCCATGATTATAATGTATCTTCTTTCGAAATTTTCTTATGAATGAAACATGAATCAAACAACTTCAAACCAACAATTAGTTACTTAAATGGTTAGGTATACAAAAACGTATAATTATCAGATTAGTAATATATATCCTCCTGTATTTTTGTCTCCTTGTTTTCATATGTCTTTATTTAAAATGTGATATAGAGTTACTTTCAAGAGAGTTGGCTAACTGGCTATTGCGTCAAGAAAACACAAAATCAACGCGAAGGTCGCCGGTCATCCGATCACCCGCGTCTCAGTTTCCTAAAAACGTGAAGAACTTCTTTAATAACTGATTTTTTGGTCTGACCTCTTGGCTTTCATCTTCTATTTCCATCTTAATTGTTCGGGAATCGTATTTGACCTTCGTAAAATGAAGTTGTTGTTCTTTTCTTGATATAGGAACAATTTCATGATTTGTTCAGGTCACGAAGTATGATGACACAAACAAAGCGCGGTTAGCAAGGTACCCGGATATTGAAGGGATCCTGCGCTGAGGGCTGGAGGTCAACATTTGACCCGCTTTTCCTAATTATAATATTAATTTATAATTGTTCGTCTTCTCACTCTCCTAAGGCCTTCGAAATAAATCCTCGGCCATATCAACTCAAACTAATGTAAATTGCTACTGATTGTCACACAATGCGTGTTGTCTAAATGTGTTAGCATATGATAATTACATAATCCTTTGTTTTAAGAATTGCATTTCCAGCCGGGTGTGCACGCTATAACAATACCCATACTGCTAATTAGCGCAATCTGTTGATATACAGTGACATATCTCAATTATAAACACTTTCTGCCAATTTGGTAATCAAAACCTGCACAATAACACTACAAAATAATAGTTATAACTCCACCATGCTCGAAAGGTAAAGAAAATTACAAACGACTAAGTAAAAAGCCTGTTATCTTCAAAAAGAGCCATTAGAACACAAGATGGCGCTCTGTAAAAGAGCATTGGTTTCAACCATTTTTCATACAAAATTATGCATGTGATGTTTCGTTGAAAAAATGATTAAATAGAGAGATCATCAACAACTATTTAAAAACCTCTTTTGACAATTTTTGAAAAAGTGTAGGCATTTTTTTTCTTTTTTTTCTAAAAATCATCTAATTATTTGGGCCCCAAATAATTATAAGATCAGATATATTTATTGATATTTCAGCCGTTTCTGGGTCGATTTTGACCAAATAAAGTTTATTCTGCCATTAAAATTGCATGTTCTCTCAAATTCGACACTCAGTTTTTCATTACCTCACAAAAAAATTGTGATCTGCAGCGCCCTCTCTACCAAAACTAAACTACCCCTTTAATGATGTGGATGCTGAGGATAATGATGACAATGATGACGATGGTGACGTTGATAATGATGATCGATTATGTTGTTGTTGATGACGACGCCGATGATGATCGATTACGTAGATGATGACGTTAATGATGATCGGTAATATGATGATGGTGATGACGGCGGAGATGATGGCAGCGACGACTATGATGACGATGATGATGATGATGATTGGAGTGGTGGTGCTGATACGTAGTGGTGGTGATAGTGATGATAGTTATGTGATGGTTGGTCTGGTGGTAATATTGATGAGAACAATCAAAACAACACCAATAACATAACTCCTACTACACTGCACTCTTGGTATTTCAAGATTGGTATTGTAATGTTGTATTCTAAATATTGAACAAATGTTATTAAAACACATACTGGCATCATCATCATCATCATCATCATCATCATCATCATCATCATCATCATCATCATCATCAATATACCGGTACTATCTTTTTTTCAGACGGCCACATAGGTGTATTTCCTTAAAATTAATCCAATATTAGCAAGCCGTATATGATATGAGAATTTTCCTTTTCGTTTTTGAGATTGCGAGCCACCATAGGTTCATGACCAGATACGGTAGACGGATGCGCTCAAACCGTGGCATTGTACTCTCGCAAAAATATGATTATGATATATGACGTGAACTTCATAACGATATAATGTGATCCATGTCTCGTCAAGCCGTAATGTTGTCACCATTGTTCCCAGTAGCTATCTGGCCCTTGTGCTTGCTAAAACCACAATATTTTTCGTCGACAAAAGATCTTTTGTGATCAGCCAGCGATGTTAGTTTTAGTTTTTTTGTTTTGTCTGCTTATAAATGCTCATCTGCCTTCAAGAGTCATCGCATCGCTAGCAGCAGTCGCGCGGAAGCTCAGTGTCAGAGGTCAAATTTGATTTGAATGAAACTTTGATGAAAATCGCTCGGCCCAAGGTCGTGTGCGTCTGTTTACAGCAGACAATACTGCGTACAATAATAGGTATGTATGAATACATACATGCGACAGATGCATTTTATTTCATTTTTTTGTTTGTGTATGGGATTTTGGGGGTACATTTTGGCGGTTTTATAGACAACTAACTTTTAACACGGAGATAACATCTCGAGTGTGAATCCGCAAGGTTATTTCTTTTCAGCAATTTTGAGGTAAAGCCTTATTATTATTTCTGGTTGATTTTTTTTTAAAGCCCAATCATCATCAACGTGTTTATAATAATGGCACTTCTCGCTAAATCAACGCATATAGTTCACACGTTTTCTGTTCGCAAATTAACCCCTGAATCAAAATATGATTGCTATATAGTTTTGTAGACATGGTATGATATTATGATGAATGTTTTCTGTCAGACTATGCAACAATACTGCGAAGAAGAAAGGAAAAAAATCTGATCCATTGTAATAATGTTTTCAACTGTAAACAAACGGATTTCTTACATAAACGAACCTGGCACATAATGTGAATAAGTTATTTCCACTTTTGTCTTCCTCGTTGTGACAGAATATGAGAATATTGCAGACATTTGAATGCAGATAATGTTGTGAAATACATATTAAAGGGAGCCATACTGTGTTGACAAAATAATTAAAGGGATCTTGTTGACATGTGCACAAATTGATGAGTGGTTGATACAATGTATATTGTTGTTATCTGATATGTCCACTGGATGTTGTGTGATAATTGCAAGTGAAATGGACTTTATATGGCCGAGTAATGAGCAAAAATGCAAAGTGACATTCACTAACTCATTGCACTCACTTTGTACACGGTTCTGACGATCCATTGGATAATTTGACATCTGAAAACTTCAATCGTAAATATCTTGTTAACGAAAGGGAAACGTTAACAACCGAAACCTGTCCCATGCTTTTTTTTTGTTAATAAGAATACAACAAGGTATGAGAGAACCGCTATAATTAATTACAATTGGATTTTGAGGATTTGGACAATGTTACTAAGTCCCTTTAAATGCAGAAACCCGACAATTGATTTATACAATGTGGATGTTTGTTCTGATCTGAGGGATACTAGTAGGTTGGAAATTAATGTTATATGGGCGTAAATGTTAAGTGTTATTAACTAACTAACCAACTCTTTTCCATAAGATAAGTTTACACAGCTTTGGTAATGACTACCATGCAGGATTTGTTCAAATTGAATCATAAATATGGTAAATAACAAAGATACAATGTTAGCATAATTGTATTAGTAAGAGCAAAACAACCAGTCATGAAATCACCATAAGAGATCAAAGTAGGTTAAGTCAAAGATTCAAACAAAGTCACCATAGATCCCTTTAATATTAAAGGGATCGAGTTCAAGTTCAAGTTCAAGTTCAAGTTAATTTTCCATTTTCACCAAAATCTAGTAACATTGTCCAAATCCACAAACTTTACTTAGAACTCCAGTGGTTCTCTCATACATTTTTGTACTCGTATTACCAACTGACCAATAGGAGCATGAAATCGTTTTTTGTTTTCTTCTTCGAATTTCCCTTTCGTTATAAAGATATTTAAGATTGAAGTGTTGTTTTTTTTTAATTACCCATTGGGAAGTTATAACTGTGTACAAAGTCAGTGCAATTAGTTATCGAACATCACTTTGCATTTTCACTCATTACTCGGGCATTATATCATCCATTAGCGTGAACATGTTCACACATTACTTATTATGGATATATTAAATCACAAGAATAAACATTTTCTCAACCATTCGTCACTTGTTTGCACATGTAAACTAAGTAATTAGGTCCCTTCAATGTTAACCAACCCTTTGTTTACATGTATCAACAGTATAAGTAGGTCTCATGCAAATTATGAAGGTTTCACTGTATTTGCATTTCATGCAAAAAAAACTCTTTGTTGACAATACATTACAGTCTCTATATCGAATTACTACATCAATGGAAGCAACATGGATACTAAGTGGAATACAATGTTAGTATAAATAGTATACATTGCAACAATGTTGAAAAAAATCAATATGAAGCATTGTATCTTTCTAAAAGCCTGCCTCGACATTCGAGAGATACAGTATATTTCCCTTTTTAAATATTGTAATGGCTTCGTTCATCAAAAGAAAAACACAATGTGTGTATTATATATATACATCAACAAAGTTTGCATACAACTTATATATGAACGATTAGTTATGATACTAATGTGCATAAAGGATGAAGATTGTTGAAAAGGTAAGTTATAACTCGCTGCTCGCGATAATCGATTGTAATTTGTATACAAACTGTACACTGCATGCCCTATTAAAAAAGTTATATTCTGCAATAAATATATATAGTTATCTCGTACTTAAGCATATTAACTTAAATTGCAATAATGATTATAAAGTAGATAAAGATGACGAAGAAACAGAAGAAGAATGCTTTCTTTTGAACTGTGTTATACTTATACATCTACAATATAATTAGAAAATGAAAATATCAAGTTACTTTCCCCGTCGTGTCAGACTTAACTAATTTATGTTTTCTGTCTTATTTCTTGATGTTGCCATAGATGTACGTGATATTTCTAATCACATCTAACAACGGATCGATGTGATTATTTTCGACAAAAGTGATTTAGAGGGTGGAGACATATGAATGAGATGATGCAGAACTTAACCACAAAAGTATCAGTGTTAAACAAAGAACAAATATGAATGTGGACAATCAGGCCTCATGATCAAAATTAAAGTTGAGTAAAATGACAAATGCTAACGATATGAATTACTGCAAACTACACGTGATGCTATTTTAATCATAGCCATACTTGTTCCTGATAAAATGTATGAGATATAATTATATTATAATTGATTTAAATCGATGTACTGCAATATCAGGTGTACACTTCTTGCTTATATACCATACCAAACATAGTAACAGCTCAATTCATCATATCAACTAGCGTCTTAATTAGTAAAACCGTATATCAAAATTAGTATAAAACACACTTTATGCACATGGGTGAATTCTGAAATTAAACGAAACCTCAAAATAACCCGAATCTGCTTTCTTTCGCTATATGTCAACATTATGGTGTATTATAGATTTTATTATTTTAGGAAATTCCAATGGATATATAACGACAACCAGCAGGCAGATGCAAGATTGGAGGTGATGAGGTGAAGTTAGTTGAGTGGATTACTGGTGTATAATTCACACCAGTGTAAGTTCAGATTTACATGATGATAACCAACCAATCGAGTGACCATTTCACTCTTAAAGGGATCTAAAGTAACTTTGTCAACAAAGTGATGAATGGTTGTATTGTTGTGATATGATGCGCATACTAAGTAATGTGTGAACAATTTCACATTAAATGGATGTTAATTGTTATATGGCCGAGCAATGAGCGAAAATGCAAAGTGATATTCGCTAACTCATTGCACTAACGTTGTACACAGTTTTAACTATCCAGTAGATAGTTATGAATCTGAACACTTCAATCATGCATATCTTTATAACGGAAGGGAAATTTGGAAAACCAAAATCTGTTCCGTGATTGTACTGATAGTACGAATACAATGAGATATATAAGAACCAATATAGTTCCAAGTAAGCTTTGACGATTTTGACAATGTTACTAGAACCCTTTCTTTTAAAGGGACTTAGTAACATTGTCCAAATCCTCAAAATAAAATTGTAATTCTAGCGGTTCCTTTATACCTTGTTGTATTCGTATTAACAATAAAATCATGGGACAGCTTTCGGTTTTTCAAATTTCCCTTTCATTACAAAGATATGTATGATTGAAGTATTTAGATAAGAAATCTCCGGGCGAGATTTTCATCCCTGTACAAAGTGAATGCAGTGAGTTGGTGAATATCACCCAATATCACTTTGCATTTTCGCTCATTACTTGGCCATACATTGTCCATTTGACCTGAAATTTTCACACAATACCCTGAGGACATATGAGATAACAACAGTATACATTGCATCAACCATTCATCAGTTTTTGCACATCTCAACAAAGTTACTAGATCCCTTTAATACAACATATACACGAAACTTCAACGCAATGTGTGTATCACAACCGGTGTATCCCCACGATGTATATCCCATTTCCCACTACTAAAGCACTAACGGTGTATGACGTCGTGTATTGTGTATATATACATACGAACCAATTCGTGCAACTGATTGGTGGTGTCAGGTGTAACAAACAAAAAGTGGATAGGCCTAAGCCCTAGTAATATAAGCGATGGATAATAATATAACTCATCACAACTGGCATGAACTGTGACCATTACGACACCGGTTCGTCAGGGTGGCCGTAAATTCGCGCTCGAGTGTCCTAGCTCATTTGCCAACAGGGACGCATAAGCGAGGGGAGATCAAAGACAAAATAGCGCACACACACACACACGCACGCACACACACACACACACACACACACTGGCTTTTGAATGTTGAACCCCGAAATATCTCGCACGGCGTTATTGTTTTCCCGTTGACTCGGATCGCTATAAAACCTCGATAAGAAAAGGAGATCGCACAACTTCAAAGCTTCCCGGGTGGCGAAATAGGTAAGACGCAAGAAGAGAAAAGAAGAGGAGGGTGAGAACTATATACAACACAAGAGAAAAGCGCGTCGGAGCGATTTCGCAGATTTCGACCACACGACAATAAAAAAATATTACTCGGACTGTTTAGACTTGAAGTGGACTCCCCCCAAGGAAGACCTCATACAGTGAGTGTGAGAAGCGTGGTAGGATAGGAAGCTAGGTCACGTGACCCGCTCCACTCGTAAAACGTTGATTAGCATATCATATAGTGATACGGTAAGGGGTCGTCGAGGTCGGGTGGTCGTCATTCGGAGAGTCAACTCTAGGGGTCGACGGAAGGGTTCGAACCGCAACACTCACGCACGGTCTAGCAAAGGGGAAGTTCGATACTGTGACCACAACGCCTGATCATATCTTGTACCACTAGGAGCAGGCAGACTATAACCTGATCATAACCTGGATTGCTCACGCTATATAGTTTGTTCCCTCATACTACTACCGTATCTTTACACACATCACAATCATAATTCGTGGCGTTTACGCTCCGCCAGGTTTCCGCTAGCTGAAAATTTATAGGCAGTGTCGCGGTGCAAGTTGAGGGCATGATGCAAATTGGCATGGAGCAGGCCTGGTCAGCACAGCGTCCGACTGGAATGGACAGTTGCGCGGCCGAGTACAGGGGCATTTCTGCCCCCATGAACGGACTTTACGGAGCAGGTGGGAGGCAGAGGACACCCTGTAACGCCATGGTGAGTGTCAGCACCTCCAACGCCGAGCAGCTCAGCGCTTTTCACTACTCCACCTACCCGATGTACAACTCGCCGACCGAGTCCGGCAGCCTGGCCGCCGCCTCGGCCGCGGGTGACGAGCTTGCAGCGGCGACTGCTGCTGCAGCGGGGAGTGGGGTGTCGCCGGCCGCCGCGGCTGCCGCATGGAACGGCGGGGAGATACGGAGCGGGGCGGCGGCGCATGGTGCTACGCCCCGCCACTACCCTAACACCTTCGGCAACACCTTTCTCACCCACGCGGGCTCGCCACCCCACCACCCTCACATGGCCCACCACCACCAGCAGCAATACATGGGAAGCAACGCCTATGGCTCGCCGTACGGGCTCCACAACTCGGCATACCCGCTAGACATGACAGGTAAGTCGTATAATATAAGACCGACCCCAGAACACGCCCAACCCAATGGTAAAAACCATGTGTAAAATCGACCAGCAGCATTTTTTGCTGCAATCACCCCTGCTGCCAGGGTTATATCGCCCCTTCACACGCCCATAAACCCGGCCCTAACGATCGCATAAAACAAACGCCCCTATATCAGTATATCACGATGTCCCTTATATCATGGCGTCCTACCGCACGGTAGCGCCATTTTTATCCCCATTTTTATGTGTCGTATACATGACAAGTCATGACTTCAGGCACACTCCCTGGTGACTATAACATATCATTCACATGTGTCTTTAGTTTACTAATCTATCTGTTTTTTCTCGAGGAAATTATGCTATTTTCATGGTCCAAAAATGGCAATAAACGCCGCTCTCTAAAATGTCAGTCGCAATATGCCAATAACCATGATGATTACGTTTGATTGTGAGACAATACACATGCAACTTAAGTATTAAATTATATTTGTATATTATTTATTGTCATATTCTTACTACATTATCTGTATCCAAGAGAACATGGGTTTCTTGCCTCAATGATAACATTGCTTATTTTATTTTTGGATTTATTGTAGTTGTGAAGCTAATTTTAATTTCCCCCAATGTAGTCGTGCTAGCTCATTATAATTTAGCATCCAATATTTGTTTATTTCTATTTTTGATCAAAGGAATAACGACAAATACACATTTAAAATGCAACAGTTTTACAATCACATTGATTATTTCATATAATTTGCGTATGTAAAGGTCTGAAATAGTACATCATGTTGTGTGAAGGTCTGTTTGCCCATGATGGATACAAATGGCTCTTATTGTGACAATATACATGATATCATATTACATTTATCTCAAATTACATTTTACATTTATATCATTCGTTGTAAACAAATGCGAATGAGAGATACGTGTATCAACAAGAGCACGTTTTTCAGTTTTATCTGCAAATATTTGTTACCATTAATAAACACGTACAAACAATATTTAATTCCTGCTCTTTACGAAACAATTAGAAATATACTTTGGATAAAAAAAGAAAACGTCCTTGCTTGTTAGTAATTTTCCAGTACTATCTGAAAACACTGTTAGCAAAGGGATTTTTGTTTTTGTGATTATGGTGATGTTGCAGAGTTTACAATTCAAGTTTCTTTCAAACGCAACATACAATTGCATGCTATTCCACTATTTGAATGTGTCTAATAAGAGGGGATTGTAACATTTTGGAAGCATGTGACTGTGAGTAGTTTATTTCTCGTGGAAAAAAATATTCATCCGTAAAAGGGGCTACAATCCAATTTGTCTCAGTAATTTCTGAAGGACAAACTTGGCAGTAAACAGCCATAAACTTAAACCATGTCGCTTCGCCACCATGATTCTAAAATCCCCGGCAATCCGAATCCTTAACGGAATCTGTACACAATTCTTCCTCTGCATGCCATGTCTGTCATTTTGTCTACGCCTACATACAAAAACAAGTTCTAACATTTCAATTTGCAACCTCATAATTCAAGTTTTGAATAATTATGGCCAAATATGACAGATTTGCCACTCTTTGTAAACAAGGAAACAAAATACAATGCATGTATCTATCAATTATTATAGCAAGAAGTAAATTCGTAAATTGTTTAGTACACGTTTGGGATGTATTAAATTTCAGATTGCGTCCTGTATATACACGATGAATATTTCGTGCCAAAGTTGCCTCTACATTCACACAAACCACTCGATTTCAAATATTACACAATTGCCACTCTTCGCAAGAGAAACAAATTACAGTAATTATATTCTAGCAAGGAGTAAACATCGTAAAAGCTGATAAATTATACATGATTGGTAATATGCAGGATTTTCAGATTTTCAGACAATTTCGTGCCAACATATTGCCTCTACTCTACATTCACACAGAGCACTCTATCTCATTGTTGTTGTGGGGTGATTTGGGCTCGATGTTTGTTTCACCGATTCATCCTTTGTTTCTACACGCATAAGATGCATGGAGCAGTATATTACATATTATGTTTTATCATTATACATGATTTTAGATAATGCTATATGCCTACATATGCGCTTACTCGTATAGGGAAACTGCAATCTATCGTTTTGTTACACTTATTGTTATTTAGGAAAACATTACAAATATGATCAACTGATTTGTAATCTATTGGTCGACATATTTGTATATCCCTCGTTATAGATATCCAACAGATTCATTGCAAAACGACAAAAAAAAATTCAAACAATTCAAATGTGTAATTTAGCATAACATTTGGTTCAAATTTGTTATCCATTTGATTGATACGACTGCATCCGTTTGTTTTCCCACAATATTGATTAAGAATATAATAATAACTACAATAATGTGAGATATTTGCAAAACATACGTAGGAACACAATTATTACATTTTGTTGTTTTAATAATGCAGTTATTATTGTAATAAAAATCGGCTTGGTCAATGATCAGATGAGTCTACATATGGATGTTAAATATAACGAATATTTCACATTTGTGTAGTTTTTAGGGTCAGGAAACGTTGGCTTTAAAAAAACGTTGTAATTCTCACTATTTTCAAACATAATATTGACATCTTGCACAGTCTGGCATACACCTACACATAATAATAATAATAATAATTGTTTATTGGCTTATTTCGTACATTTAACAATACTAAATTAACGATTATAGTTCGGAATATATAATCACCAGATCACTATTGTGTTAATTTCTCTCTAATGTTAGCATACGCTAATATAGTATCATACTTAGTTCATTTATTTATTGACACTTTATTTATATAGGGTAATTCTTTTAGTTTTTATAAGCCACTTTTGCTTTCTTTCTAAGCAGAACAGCTATTTTTTCATACAACTTGTAACAAACTAACAAAGTAGATGTCTAGACATGTCTAGAGGAATGGACTGGTCTACTACATGTTGATAATTACCCTGGTATATCATGCTCATTTCTATCATTATCATGATTATACATACAATTATTTAGGAACACCCTAACACGTTTATCTTTCATAAATGATATCAAGTCTGTATAATAATGTGAGCTTCGTATTTTGATGTTGCATCCTATAATTATATTCCAAACACTGGGATATAGTTAACCTATACCGAGAGAGCACATGCCATGATGTACATGCATGATAATGATAATAATAACAACGAAATACGGATCCTTTATTCTGTGTAGAAACAAAGTCTGAATCGATCGACTATAATCAGTAAATCGGGCTAAATATTTATCCCATTTTACCGATTGTTAATCGATTCATGCTCTATTCAAAATACTGATTTGTTGGTTAATCGATTCAAAACAGTTTGTCATTTTTGTTTGACAAATGTTTCCGAAATATAAGTGAGCATGAAAAAAACCCCGATAGTCTGTACTCTGTACGAAAGGTTAACTTAATGATACACGACATTTTATGTAGTACTTCAAATCATTTCATGAAGTCGTTGCATGTCAAAATTATCACCATCACTGACCATGATATAGATCTAACTTCCAAACTCGCAGACGTTTTGATCTATATTTTGCGCTGAAGTGCAAATTCATATCGGATATAATTATGATTATCCTGGGAGAGAGAGCAACAAGTCACACATACCTGCTAACGTGAAGTTGATCTGACACGAAATATTGTTCGGCTTCAATTTGTATCCTTGACCGCTTACTCAAGCCGACAAAGTCCTCATTTGTTCGCTAAATAATTATTATTATGATTGGAGTTCAACTATAATTAGTGTTATTATTAGCTTCTAGAAACAAGTCAATAGACTGGGGGAAATAAAGAGCATTTTCGCTTTCATGTTCATCGAACAAACTACTACATGTAATGGAACAAAAAATGTGGGGGGGGGGGGGGAATTGACAAAGTCAACATAATTCAGTTGTAAAAAATAGATTATTTCGAATGAGTTTAGGACAGAAAAAATCGTCATAAGATCACAATATCTTATTGATACTGCTGCTGTTTACTTTCGTACAGTACAAATATTATGAAATATATACAAACATTATTATGAAAATATATTATAATCAAGAAACAAAGTACAATAATTATCTAGTGCAATACTATATGAAATGGATGCGATCATGAGTGTGAATAATGGCCCATATTTCACTGAAATAAATATTACAAACATTATTATGAACATATTATATTATAATCAAGAAAGTGAAGAAACAAAGTACAATAGTTATCTAGTGTCGCCATCTTAATACTAATATGAAATTGATGAGTGTGTATAGATATTGATCCTTATTTCACTGTCCATTTTTGTTGTTATTTGTAGAGCGGCGAAATATATGTGTAAAGTAAACCACCCGAAACATAACCAGGATATCAGTGACAACAACGACATGCATGACGTACAAATAAAAGAGTAAAATGTGTCGAATATCACAACTTGTCATAATCATAATTACAGTATCAATTTAGTAAATTCAACATTCGTCCATGAACGTTGTACTCGAGAAAAAATAAACCAGGAATGCACAATCACACTTAGTAGTTATGTTTTTTTCTTGTTGTTGTTGTCGTTGTTTTTGGTTTGTTTTACTTATGGTGATACAATTGCCACAAATTAAAGATGTTTATTATTAGCACTTGATAGAATGTCAAATAAATCAACAAATTACCTTTTATTTTGGTCGTTTATATATATGCCCACTAAATTCAAGAACCGTTATGTCTATGTTTAACAGTATCTTTAAAGGGATTTTTGGGGGATTTGCATACACTATCCAGTCCTCTTAATGCATATTATAGATATGTCATAGTAGGGTGCATCATATTATAGGCAAATTTCTTGTTTTTTACAATTGAACATTTAATCCTCATTTCAACAACAATTGAACAGAGTGTAGTCGTTCAAGTTTCAGTTCCAGTTCATGTTTTATCCAATTCAAACGGAACAAAATAATTTACAAAGTATAATAATACATAACAAATTGCATAATTAATGCAAAGACAACTGAATGCTGCTAATATTATTGTGGGTATTCAAAATGAGACGATATTGGACTTACATGTACAGAGTCCAGACAAGGTATATTAACTGTCATTTTGAAAACAAAGTATCATCTCTTCATGAGAGTCTTGGGATTTGTCGTGTTTACAGGGTACAAATCCATGTTCAAACCTTTAATCCCATGTCGCCAATCACAATAATAACCACATACAGAAGGCAAACGTTGCTAACTCGCTACTGCATCATACTGTGGACGGAAGTGTTATGAGTAGGCGAGATCCCGTTTGTCCTTGTGTCTTTACTTTTTCCACTTGGTCCTGCATGTACATGGACCTGTTTTTTGTCCCATTAATTCATGACGCAATCAATGTTGGACAAAAAAATAACCCAACAACAACATTAAAAATGTATTTTTCCCCTGATTGCTAATTTGCAACACAATGGATTGGGCTTAATTACAAGGATTCCATCTTGATTCAGTCCACCACATTTTCTAATGATATCTCCCTTTTCAACCAGTGGTTTATTGCCGTCGTAAAAATACACAGCCGTGGAGAGCCGCGGTTCTCGCATAAAACGAAACCAAGTGAAACACCGTTTCCTCCCCCCCGAAACATTTTTAATGCTGAACATTACAAAATCACCATAAAAATGGGAAACATATTTATTACGAATGTTAGTGATTGAGAAGGACGGGTGGATTTTCATTCATTTTATCGTGTGTGTTTGTATGTGGCACGTATACTGGCAGTTCTGGTTTTCTACACATCGCAGGATTTTGAATTATTTTGAAGACACGAATTATTCTACACACAATTGTGATTTTGGCATACAATTCATGAGTTGAGGTTGACCATGTGGATAGAGTCTGGGAAATTAGAAAGTCCTATTAAGGGGCAGGTACTATTTATTGATTAGTCATTTTTAAAAAGACTGATTTAGTCCGTGAAAGGATTGGTGTTTATTCTTTCTTGGGCTTGAAAATGGATTACGAATAATTGCACTTGTCAACAACAAAACAAAAAAAACTAGAAGTGGACGTTCATTCATTGCAATAGGATCCGTTTGTACATTACATTTACACGATGCTGCTGTATCTTAATTAAGTGACTCCAGTTTGAACGGTAAGGCATTGCTCATTATTTCTTAGAAATTATAGTCGCTAGTCCACTTAGAAGTGTGAACAATTAAGTCAGAACCAATTGTTCTATCGACAAGTGGCGGTATTAACTTATTCCCCTTAATCGGATATAGGAAAGCTGAGTTCTTTCACTTCCAACCTAGCCGTGAAAAGCTCGATGAAAGAGCAGGTAGCGAGTACCAATTGTCCCCAGAGCGCCCGGCGAGCTATGCGGGTAGAGAGGGGCTGGGGTACCCTGCAATACTGAGCCCCTATGAATAGAGGGGGGTGCCTTAATCGTAACTCTATCAAAAACACTCATCTTCTACTCTCATCGCCTTTTGATCCCGCTGGTCAATTGTCGATTTTGAATCCCGCTAATCTCTTGTTAGAATGTAATTGATATGCCCCGCTCACCTCAAAGCAATTCAAAGGAATCCTTTGAGCCCCAATTGGCCCGGAGGAGAAAGGACGGCCAGCGCTTGTTTACAATGAAGTGATTTACTCGTTGGGGGATTACCGCGCCCGTCCAGCCGATTACAATCAGAATGTTGAATAGTATGTTCGGACTGGTCAGCTATGGTCATTGCACCGCGGGCGGCGTAGATCAAAGGGGCATTTTGGCGTACTCTAAGCTTTGAAAAGGGCGAGAACCGACCAATCAATCGAATGTGATACAACTTAAAAGAAATGTTTGGTTAAGGAATTGTATCGCGCCAGACTGAATGAGCGGTAATCCACTTCCAACAAGTGATAGTCTGTTGTGACTAGTTCATTTCGTGAGTGGGTCTGAATAAACACTCACTTTTTTTGAGAGGTGGGGGGATCCTATTTTGCATGTTTTTCATCAATCATTAAGTAATAGTTTTCATTCTGGTTTGTTAGTTTTACTCCCAGACGATGAGACGGATAAATCTCCCTCGGGGAATTGCAAATAATCGATAATTCGATATCCTTTTAAGTAGTATGCTATTCGTTGTCAGTGGTATGTTCGATTTTGACAATCAAATGTCGTGGAATAGAATAAACATGGGGTGTTTTTTATTTTATTTTTTTGTTATAGTAGCAGTAATTCTGCTAGGCTATACTTCGTTTAATTAAACATTTGAATGTATTGTAAATGTTAGAACATGATCATTGATAATTTAGATCCATCTCACTATGGAATTGGATAAGATTGAATCATCAATTGATATGAAAAGGCTCACCTCTTTACCCACATTCTTACACACAATGTCAATTCTTATCTAAACTATGAATGACTAATTAAATGCTGACTATAAATTTAATATTATATTCGTATTATAAGTATAACTGCATTATATACATATGCTAACTTGTATGGTGATTTCATCAACATTAATTTACAATCCATTGATAATAGTGTAAACAAAATTTAAAGACATATTAAATCAACCTATAGCTAAAAACAATCAGAATCGGGTGTTATCATTCCCATAACACTATTTTGTTATCCTACATTCCATAGAAGAGCATTATTTCTCGCGTTGGTCTGACTTATTATAATATAAATATTTTGTTTTTAAATACTTATTGATGAACAAAAATTACACATAATAACACAATCTGAAGTTTAAAAAAAAAAAAAAATTATTTAACATTTTCAAACATCTCGCTATTATATGTTTGTGTTGTTCTTATCGATTCTGTTTTAATTCACAACATAAGAAAGACTTTAGAAAGTAAGAACATTATACCATCGCATAAATGGTTTGCTAATTTTGATAAGAGCTTTTCTTTCGACGAACGTTAGTTCCTCATACTAAACTGGGAAACCCGTTTTGACTGTATGAACCACGCACGATCATTCCATTTTAGTTTTTTCTTTTTATCATTTCATTATTCAATAAAAAGTGTTCATTCACACCAGGTCCACTGTCGTTTTAGACAGTGGCATGTATTACAGACAAATATAATTATACAAGACAATATAATGTAACATCTCACAATTTTTGTTTTAACCGTTGCAGATGAAACATACATGACGCGTTTTACGTAGTGACTATAGCGGGCACATTATAATGCTATTTTATCGCGAACTAAAAACATTGTTTCATTCCAACATCTTTGAGGGTGTTTCAGTAACAAATACAACCATTTTAGGCATGTTTGACAAAACATTTTATTCATTCATTGTCTCATTTTCTACATAATTATTTCGTTATAATTATTATACATTTGGTTCTGGAGGCCTTTATAAGACTCGTTGACGTTGATGTTATGACAATAATAAATGTTTGAATCGGTCCACCCATTATGTTTCTTGTATTCTGCATGTTTTATTTGCTTGATATTTTTAAATTTCAGTATAACATTGATATATTTGAACACTTGATATAAAAAATAAAAAGGTAAATATTTATAGTATCTGTCTAACCTGTTCTTATAGTTGGTAGCCTGGGTATTTATTTCGTTTGGATTGTAGATCTATAGGGCGCTTACAATTATCGTGATAAACTACTTTCTCTAATTAAACTAATTTCAAAAGTGGATGTACATTACATTAGTATTTGTACGTTGAAATGTTCAGAGTAACTTAAATCTTGCCCATTATTATAATTATTTTTTAACATCACATTATACGTTATTATAAATGTTTGATCTGATCGTGGTATTCTTTATTTGGTATTACTTTAGTCTGGACATAATGGATTGTCAAATTCCTTGTGATAAACGACTTTCGTCTAAGTTTCTTCTAAACTTATTTCAAAAGTTGATAGTCGCCATAGCATAATTCTTAAATTCTGAATAACCTATATCATTTAACCTTGAATTTGATTGTAAACAACGCATTCTATATCATATTAAAATTATAAGCTGCCCAAAGTGTTCTTCAATTGGTATTACTTTTGTCTGGAAGAAACAATCTGCCGAATCGTTCATGACATCGAATTTCTTCTAAGACTAAGTAAACTCGTTTCAAAAGTGGAAAGCATTATATACTAGTAGTATTTTTATGTTCATAATATCTCATCTGTTGACCTCTTTAACATGGTTTCAAACGTTATGGTTGATTTGATACAAACAATTTTGAAAGATTCACAAAATTTTCTTTCCTTGCATGGTATTACTTTCGCCTGGACCGAACAGTCATTCGATTATCTCATGATAAAAGACTTTCTTCTAACTAAACTTCTAACTAATTTAAAATATGATAAACATTTTAGAATCATTTTTAACTGTCAGAAAAACTTAAATGTGTTAGTCCTTCATATGTCTTTTAAACAGCATGGAATATACTATATTATATAGCATTTGTAAGTTTCTCAAAGTTGTCTTCCCTTGGTAGTTTTCTTTCATCTGGTCCAGGACCGAATAGGCTGTCGACCCTCTCATGATAAACGACTTTCTTCTAAGTAAACTCATTTCCAAAGTGGATAAACATTTTAGCTCGGCGCAAAGAGCAGAATCCAGAGAGACCGCCAATGCCCGACCCCAAAACAATGTATTCATAATTCATGTCTGTCTGCTGAACCTAGAACCGATCCCTCCGTGAGTTCAGTTTGTTCGGAAGTGGTCAAATGGGTATAGATGAAAGTTTAGTTGGACTAGGGGGGGGGGGGGGGGGGTGAGTTGTCGTCGGCAGAAAGTTGGGGTGCAAATGTAAGGTCACTGAAATACTAGTTGTTGATAACAGACCCACAATAATACTTACAGTTACAGGATTTTAAATATGATTCGACACGTTATTCATGAGGTATATAGGGCATATTTTCTACCCATACGATTTTATATCGATACTTTGATATCGATTACAATATTGAATTCGTTTTCGACCAAAAGCGCTAATTAATTGATATTTACACTTCAAAATCAAATTTGAGTCAGAGTGGATGGGTCATTACTGATGGTTTAGTAAACGCAACCCCACTAATTGTGGAGTAATTGTTTTCCATTAAATTTATTCCAAGAAAACAATGTTTATATAGATATAGAAATAAATATGAGCAATACAAACAAACTAATGTATGGACTTATAATAACGTTTGTAGGGCCCCTTAAAAGAAACTGATAACATCCCCCAAAAGTACCTTTCCTATTCATTCTGAACACTTTTTCCAACTTGCTTACATTTTGTCTTATTATAATCAAAGCTGAGATTATAAGCCTTATAGGAGTACATAAGGTCGACGGACACAAACTGATATGAAAGGTTGGTTTATTATATATTGCAGTTTTAGGAATTACAAGTAATGTACGTTACCTTGCTAATGTGTACGACATTATTTACTTCGGAAAAGTTAGATAAATCCTCTTTAAGTTCTAAGTACTCATTAATAATTGATCCCCTTTTATTTGTCATTGGGTTGTGTAAGTAGTGCTACTCTTTTGTTGTCATGGCTGTGTTTGTATACATAGTAATAATGCCTACATTTAGCATATAAATATAGTAGTCAGGTAGTCAAAACTGAAAGTCTAATCATGATTAAGTTGTGTTGCTGTCATGTTCGTTGATTGATGGTCCGATTAATGTACTTGTGCAGCTCTTTCGTCGGTATAGTATTTTCTGTTTCCAATAATTATACAGAATAACATCAATTTCAGCAATTTATAGCAACTACCTTTTCAAGAACATCTTATATATTTCGAGGAAGATGGGTCTGGGTGGAAACCGAAAGTACACAAATGACGTTGCATTAATTAACCACGCATCTTGTAGGTATATATACCGTATGTTCTTTGTTTTTGCTTTGTATTTATTTGATGTTTTTTAACATACCCGCTCGACATTGCTTCACACACATCAACAACAAAACAAAAACAAAAACAAAATAAACGAAACTAAGACAGTAGCTCGCAGACTGAACCAAACGGAACTTGCGACAGCCATTATTTTGACATGTTTAAAATGTGTGAAAAGCGGTGTCTCTACACAGTAATAAAATGCCAAAATACCGAAAGGGGGACGGCGAAAATAATAAGAGCTCAGTTCCAAAAGGCGCTAAATCCACTTTCCATAAAAAATTGAGTTAACGATATATCTACGTAGCTACGTAGCTATCTAGGAATCCATATTTTACGACAAATTACTCACTCAAAACCAAAATATAGAAAGTTCAATTTTCATATTCCCAGCATATGCACGTGTACAAAGTTGGGCAAAGAAACCTGTTTTCCTCGAAAGTTGAAAAAGTGGATATAGCGCCTTTTGGAAGAAAGCTCTTCATATACAGTCACTGTAGACATGGTACATAGAAGATTTTAACTGATAGCATGGATTGTCTTCTCCCAAAGTGATATAGTTTTCCTCCTGCCTGGTAATTGACGAGGGGAGCTATTGTTTCTGATCGGTAATGGCTAGAGATTTCAATGATTTAGGGGCTAAGACACCTGTTTCTCGCACCATCATGTGATATATAGATGTAGATGTGTAGATGTTTTGAAACATTAGGCTTAGCTGCTGTACTTCATCGAACAATTTAAAAAGCTTGCACTTTCGAGAAAATATTAATCATCTATGAGGTAGACAATTATTTTGATGTAGTATTTTACATACTTTTTTACATTATTGTTTTTTTTTAATTGAACCTTTACTTTGGATTTAAACGTTTGCAAAGATAACTGCAATTTTTTTAGAAAACATTTAAAAAAAAATCTAATATGGAAAGTTTTGCTTGGTGCACGCACCAACCGTGTTAGGATTCTGTTATGGACCCCTTGCATTGTTGACACGTATGTTAATCCCGAAATATTTTATGTTATATTTAATTTTGTTTATTTTCATATTTCTGTTACAGAATATAACCGAATGCACAACTGAAAGAACACTGTATGAATGTTTTCTTTTAGTCTGTACTATACAAATTCATAAATAATGAAATAAATACACAACACATGAACATTTCGTAACAAATCAAACAAAATAAACATTGAGGATGGAGGGGACTGATATTATTCTTTAAATAATACACGAATCCTTAAGTAATTGTTTTTTCTGTCTGTTGCATTTATTTAAGATTCACTTGTTAATAACTATATGAATAGGAAACGAATTTCAAAGTAAAAATTAAATTGTATGTAAATATCTACCCCCAAAATGGACAAAATGGTCATGAACTTGATACTTGATGAATACACTACTTGATGAAACAATGGATATTAACTTGATTTTGTGTTGATTATCAGTTCGTTAATACATACTTTTTGTTACGAAATATTGTGGCATATGAATGTATGAGAGATAGCCGTTACTACATGGTATACTATAGCATAAACATGGTGTGCGCCATCTTGCGTATAACATTCATGTATCACAAAACACCCACGGCCGCACTGTATACGTACCACCACCACCATCCCACAACATTCACCACCCGGGCCCGCCAGGCATGAATTCATGTTACACATGTATGCAGACCTATATAGACATAAATCGATAATGAATTACCATAAACAACATTCGGGAATGACTGAGATTGTTTAAATTCCATAGATTACATATTTGTTCGTTAATTACGGTATACGTTTGATTTTATCCCTTCTATTTTTCTTTGGAAATATTTATGATAATGTTCTATGTGGAAGACATCTTTATTTATGAGATCAGTTGGGTATACACTTTGTACACACCATAACTGGGTATTAATTAAACACCAAATGTATTCTATCGTTAGTTACAATGTAGTTAGTTTATACCCTAGTAGAAAATAATTATATTAACAATACATAACTATTTAACATGGGCCACTATTTTATATTGATTTTATTAAACTCGAAAAAGAACTGACATAACATATTATGAGAAAACGATTTCCAAAATTCACATTTTGTATTTACACCCAAACTTGATAAATTATAAGAAACGAACATTGAAAAAAGGTGATAACTTAATTATTGATTTTTACCCCTTCTTCGTCGATATTTTTATGTTTAGGGAAAAAAATAGTAATGTGCTGTTTGTAGGCATATTTACTTGGACAGTATTGACTTGTTATCGATTGACTGACCCATCTCAGCCTATCTTTCTAACGAAAATATAGATATTATTTGATCAAAATGACCATCAATTTGTATTTTGTAATAAACAAAGATAAACTTCAAATTTTAATATAGATTTTGTTTTCATCTTCGATCTTAGTTCTCACTGTATAGCAAGCGCGAACAAGCGTTGGTTGTAATGAATTCGTTTGGGAGGTCTCGTACATTCGGTCGTGTTATGAACATGATGCTGGGCGCCATCTTGTCATCGTAACATTCATGCATCATAGTGATGCACCCGCGCATGCTGCGGCTGTACCCACCAACATAACATTACACCCAAAACATTCAGTGCCCGGCCCCGCCCCGGTGTTCATGCTGTACGATATATCTCTCACATTAAACCCTTATTTATTTACGCTTCTCGTTTGCTCGTTTGTAGTAACGTAGTATACGCCATACGCTGTTGTTATCAAGGTACGTACATGGGTAATGTTGGTTATATTATGAGTAACATGAACGTCAAGTACATAATAATTATTAATTCACAAACATTATTACTGCATGCAAATATACTGCGATCATGGACATGTTTTTTTTACGACACCATGGAATTCACGGCCATACAATAATGTGTAGGCTATATTTGTATGGGTGGGTGCATGCATGTACCCTTGTGGCGGTGCAATATTTACATCTTATATTGATTTTACTAGGTGATTAAACAGAAAAATTTGTATTTTTATGTTTCCACGTATGAAAACATTTCATGATGTTAACCTGCTGTTGTATTATCTACCTCACACAAAGTCGAATATACACTCTCTACTCTTTGGCTGGCATTCAAAAACGAATAAACAAGTTTTCTTCGACGAATAACAATTAAATTCGATATTTTAATGTTAAGACACTATTTCTATTGTTTAGTACTTTCAATGGCCTAACTCATTTTTTCTTTTAGTTTTGTTTAAATGAAAGATAAAAAGCGCGACTCTCCATTAAAACCGTTAGTATTTTTAACCAGTTGAAATCCCGGCTTTTTTTTAAAATAAGCAATGTTATCCTATCTGTTTTGTTTATGTGTTGTATTCAATATCATTGATACATTGTTTAAACATTGTTTAAACTTTCGATTTTGATCATTCCATGGACGTTTAATTAATACCAAAACAAGACGCAGTAAATTTGTATACCCTAAATCACTTGGCCTACATGCAACGAGTTGTGTGCTCATCAAATAAATCCATCCCTTAGTTATCCTTAAAGTTATCCGAATTGATTCACAAGTTTCTTAGGGTTAAAGATTATAAACTGATCCAGGGATTATAACGTGTAATTTATTAAAACGATTGGGGGAAAAACATTACACCACGATATAGACAAGTAATTAAATAAGCGTTTTTTATATTTTTTTTAAATATTTGTAATAACGATATTTATTATCATTGTACCATTCGTAAAGTTGTAATGTCTTACTAGAGACAACTGATAATGTTAGACATTCAATAAAACATACATCGAATGTATTTTTGTTTAATAACATGCTGATAAATACGTGCCGCATTTCTTACAAACAAACACATGTGCGGAGTAAACACAACATAATGTTAATACTACAATCGATCGCCACTTATATACCGGATACAATCGATAGTAGCATCTGGAAGAGTATCGTTCTAAATAAACACAAGTTCAGAATTACTGCAAACGAACATTAAAGTACATACTTTGTTTTTTAATACGATGATAAATCAAGATATTCTAATCACGTAATATGTTCCGCTCTTTCATGTTGAGTATTTTGTTAAGGGCTCGGGTTTATGAGGACGTACTGAATATCGCTGCGCCTGTTAGTTTTCACCAGACCTGTCTGTCTAAGCCAAATATGTTATGGTACATTTTAATCGTGCTTCACAAAGCATTTTTATTTAACATTTTTCTCTGCTTATGAGTAAATATCTAATCCAATCTATTAAAGCTGCAATATTCTCTATTATATCATGTCACGTATACTAATGAATGGAATGAACATTCACTTGTGTTCCATGATTAATCATAGGAATTACGCGATATGAAAGAGAGATGATTGGATCGATTCAGTGGTACAATCAATTTTATATCGTACCGCTCATCCCAAGAAAGAACAAATATCAAACACAAATACATGTAGGATTATAGATCATAATGTGAGTACTCAATATGAATAGGTGTTGATGCTGGTAAAAACTTCGTCTTTACAAGTCAAAGACCTCTCGACCTTGATGGCGCCCTTTATGTTTCGCGAGAAAAAAAAATGTCGCTACGTTTTCGAGATCGTGATTACAGTTTATGATCGATCAAGCAACGGGCAGTTTAGATTTAAGACCACTTAGGTAATCATATTTCATTTTACTTTATTTGAATAAGCTGGTTTTAATTATCGATCTCTTGTTTTGGCTACAATGAAACTAAACATGGGTTCCTTACATGATCCGTACAAACTACAATTCAATGAACTATTCAACAATTATTTCTCAGATATAATCTTTTAAAAATATTTTTATCTCACAAAGTCTTAAAATACATTTGAGGGATAGTGAATATAATAACTTTACATTTGCACATGTTGTGACGTTTGCAACGACAATAACATCTAAACTAGGACTTTATATTATACGACGATAAAATATAACCTACAAAATGGAATTAATATACACTTACTATATATTTTTATTTACATAAACAAATAAAACATTTCCGCACTAAAATACCAATTATTGTAACGATGACTTACATATAAATCCCGTTTTCCAACTTGGCAGCGTTACTTTGAAGCTTTTTTTTTAAACGTTGATATCTAGATTGCATGGTTCTACGTTGCTTCCAATGTTTGTTCTACTGATTGTTCATTTACCGTTTCATTTCAATGTCATTAATTTGTCAGTTATTACGGAAATATGTTCTGTTCACACGTTCATCACACGATTAATATAACCATGAACCTTTATGCTACATATATATGACACACAAGACATACACAATGCAAATAAGACTTATCTTACTACAATATAATGATAAACACAACATTTCAAAAAACAAATATTCCACAATTGTGACGTAAAATTTAAATATTGATATGATTTTGCAACTTAACCTGCTCTGTTTATTCCGCGGCCAAATATCAAACAAAAATATTAATACTTGTATACACAACATTTCTAATTATGGTAATCTACACTCATTTAGTTGAGATCCAGGTATACCTAGGCATATATGCAAATAAATCTAGGATTACAATACTCGCGATAATTTGTCAAAGTAAAAACACGCCTACTATATAGGATCCCGCAAATTAAATGCAAATGTTTCAAGCTGGTGCGTTGTGGGAATTATTTTCCAATTATGTCATTAAAACGAAAACGGGGAGCGGTTTGTTCTTCTAAGTATGATGATTGACTAAGTTTTTGTTTTGTCGAATCCACATACACGTATTCGCAACCACTATCGCATTTCTCTTTTCCCCGCTCAGTTGAAATATGACAGCGTTCGTCGCTGATTGGATTTCGAGATTATGATCGAACCACAGTTGTAGTAGATGTTGATCAAGATATCAGATCTGCAGCAGCTCGTGTTGTTAGTGCCGTTATAGGTAATTAGACATACAGAACAAAAAAACAATATTATTTTTTCTCTTTTTGTTTGTGTTTTTTCTTCTTACCGACAATTACCATACGAGTGGTCATTTTCAGTTAAGCTGCGCTCAGACATGTCGATTTCCAATATTATTTTGTGTATACATTTTATGTGCGTCTTTACTTCCATGTTAATACGATTAATATATTCGTATGTCAAATTGAAATGCCGGAGAAAATGCTTACACGCGTAATGTATGTTTACCGGACAACACTACATTTACAATTTTGCCATCATCTTTATAGAAATAATGACGATGATGTAAACATACAACCGCATAATATTCCAGTGCTGCTATGTTTCAATTAATCAATGTTTATGCAATGCTAACTAATAATTTATCACATGGGGATTGTGCTATCCCCAATACCCTCCTTGAACTCAATAACATTGTTGTGATTATTGTTTCATGTTCCAGTTCACCTACAATGCACTTTGTAATAAGTATGGTATGGTACATGCACGCATGTGCACGCACACATACGTATTTTTGAAAATATTTTTTAAAAGTGATTTGTATTCCTCCAAATTATAAACATATAACATTTCCAATTGAATAAAACATACATATGCTAACATACATATTCATAATGACACAAACACATGTACACACATACACATACACACACACACACGCGCGCACACATACATACATATATACACACGCAAGCACACACACATCCTACAAACAAGCACCCACACGTGCACATGCAGGCACACAACACACAAAACACGCACACACAAACACGCAAGCACACACATACACCCACACACGCATACACGCACACACTCATATACAAACACGCACACACGCACATACACGCACACATACTATTGTAAATGTTGTGCTCCAAAGAATGTCTTGAGGGAGAGTGAACAAACGTGACAAAAACGTTTCGGGAAGATTATGTGAGATTTATCTCTCAGATTGACGGTTCGTCTTGTATGCTTTTATGAGTTGGCAAATTGGAGATTGTAATTACATTACCGCTTTCGATTTCCCTCCTGTATAATATGTTTTTTTTCTTCTTCTTCTTCTAGATTTACTTAGTAAGGTCTTTATTTTGTCTCTCATTTTCCCATTGACATAAACAACATGATGTTTACGTTATCATTATGTGTACTCGAGTGTATGTGTATATTGCTCGCGTGTGTATCCATGTAGTTTAAGAGAAGTTTCTGTATTAATATGGTGGTGACGTATACCTTCTTAACGAATATCGACATGATATCGACAAGAAAACAATACGATACAGAATGATGCAATCATTATGTGATCGATATGATTACAAGGTTGTGTGTTGGAATTGTGACCTTGCGATAATCATTAATCGATCCGTATCCGTTATCGATAACCGCCGGGCGGGCGGCTGCTTCGCGAAATATCGATTACAATCTATAGAACGATTGGTAAATTGAATTGAAATCGATCAGATCAATTATATTGCCGCTCAAATAATGTTCTTGTCGCTGTTGTTGATACTGTTTAAGTTTGATTTAGTCTGTGCACACACTATGTGGGCAGTGCTCACTCTAATGGTTTCACTTATGTATTTAGCGCTATAAAAGAAACTACATTATTTTTTTTTTCTTCTTTTTTTTCCACTTAATCCCAAAGAGCAAACACCACGCCTTGCACAGTCTGAATGATGATCAACCCCCAATTTCCGTTCAAACGATCACCGACAATCGTTCGTTACTTCTAGTCGATTGGTTGCGATGTAGGGTGTGTGAGAGCGCTGCTCGAGAAGGGGAGTGGTGAAGTGATAGACAAAATACTCAAGAGTTAATCCAACTGTGAGTGAACCACCGGCAAGTCGATGAACTTGGCCTGTCAGATTCCCTTCAAATAATATTTATTCTTCAGCGACGCGACGGTGCCAGAATGCATTGTTGTCCCTTCCCCAGCCGCATAATTTCAATGAAACCTGCTGCATCACACACACACACACACAAACAAACAAAAAGAGAGAGAAAAATACCAGCATGATGTGATGTTTTCACCCCGCTTTGACGGTAAAGTCCGCCACCGCCATCGCTGGTGCCTTTGTAAACTGGTAACGCCATAGATATGGGAGATGTCACCTTTTCTCACGCACAGGCCGCCGCCTAGGAGTGGCTAGCCATAGATATCAGACCCTTGTATGTATCGCCCGGGGCGTGTCGGCGTAGTTAGTCGCCACCGGCAGCCCTTCGGATAAAAGGCGTGGATACTCGCCATTCACTATACCTACATACAAAAATGCATATTTGTTGCTTGTCAAAGTTTATTATCCATCTATACTTGACTAACAAACAAAAAGTCAACATAATGGAGATCATTCACCGATAGTGAATGAGATAAAGAATTTCCCCTTTTTCAAGAAAATAAGGTCATACATCACGCAAGTATAGTTACAATGTCCGAATGAGCGGCGACTATCCATTGTGGCCCACTATTTCACTCTTTTCAGCCCAATGTCAAATTATATGCTCGCATGGCATTCTAAAGAAGTTAGAATAACAGTGGAAATACATATTTGTATTTCATAAATATGATATATTTCAAAGCTTTGAATAATCACGACATACAATTAGCTGCATGGAAATCCCGTTACTGAGAACCAGTCTGTCTAAAATTGACGTATTCACTCAATTTTCGTTGATATAATAGTGTACCAAAAAAAGAATCAAAACTTAGAAATTCATATTTTATCGAAATTATTTGCACATAATGGAGCTATGACACGTAAATATGATTTTGTACTTAGGAATATCTAAGAGAAAGTCGAGAGGTTTGGTACTAACATGTTTCCTATAGTTAAACATGAACATTGACATTAATCTATTTTAAACTGCATTTACAGAATGATGCTAATATACAACATTTCAGATTATATGATTTGTTTAATTTATCAAAACTTTTACTTAAGCAATATAAGAGACAATAATAACACGAATATAATATTATACAATACGAGAAAGTTAGAGATTTGGTACAAACAAGTTTCCCATAGTTAAACATTACAATTTACATTAAATATATTTTAAACTGCATTACAGATACTAATATGTGTTTAATTTATCAATATAATTATGTTTAATAAGGTAAGAAACAAAAATGACAGGAATATAATATTACACAAATTCAAATAATTGTGATGAATAAAATGTAGAAGGAACACCAGCCATACGAGAAGAAAGTAACGAAAACAAGTGCACAATGTTGTTTGGGTGCTATTTTTAATATGTGATCATAATGGTGTGTTGAATTATTAGTTCATATTTTGAAGACAGATTTGAGTTTTTTCCTGATTTTAAACTCTTTGTATATACGTATTTTAGACGCTGGCTAACGTTTCATTTTTTCGATTAAAACAGAGAATGTCGCAAAGTCACGCGTTGTTCATACGTTGGAGATGATTATGTTTAAAGTTCATGAGCTTCGTAGAGATTTTATATTATTATAGGATAGCTCTCTTTTATGTTTTGATTTTAATATCCCCAAAATTAGAATTACTTATTACCTGAACATTCGGCATGACATAATTATACAGATATAATAGAGAAGGTTGCAACCTACACGATGGAATGCAGAAAATGAATTTAGCCAACGTTCGATTTAACTTTCTTCTCACTCTTACACGAAGTTGACTCAACATTCACGCATTCTTTATTTCAAATTTGTCCACGATATGCATCATAATGTATGTAATTTTGATTAATTTTAGTACAAACATTAACTCAATCACTGTCAATTAGTTTGAATTAAAGTTGTCTTAACATGTACATGTATTTCATATTAGACGAGATAACTGTCAAGTTAAATAACAATTGGCATGTTTTTTAATATAGGATTTCTCGGTCAATTTCGTAAGTTGGCCATACAAGTTTAATTTTGTGTGCATTCAATTTCGCCGATTTTGTAACCGCAGCTGTATTTTGCAGTTCAAATTCGTTTTTTAGCATTCGAATTCATATAACAATCATTCGAAAACATTTTGTTTGCATTCGATTTAGAACGTGTTTCTATTCCGTAAACTTGTCATTCAATTTAAAGCGAGAAAATATGTGATTACGTAATACCACCTTCCGTGAAATCCGTTGGCGAAATTGAATGCAAATAGCGTGTTTTTTAAATTGAATGCTAAAAATGGTAAATCACTTGACCGAAGAGCTAAATCGTATGAACAAAATGCAATTTTGAATGACAATTGCAAGCCTTCAGCTCAATTTCGCGAAATTGAATAAAACGCTTATCAAAACGAATGAGAAGCTTACGAAATTGGCTGAGAAAACCTATAGTAAATTATCACATTTTAATCCGAAGGATAGCAGAGGGGGTACCTTTCGTTTGAAATTAAGTAATGTTTATCTAAATTGTTTTTACCCTTTTCGTGCTTTCATTTTTTACTTATTTTTCAGGGATTGAATATATGCATTAATAATAATAATATTAAAGTTTGTCATCGTCGTTTGTTGGAAAAATAGTACAGCGACATTTTAAACTTTAAACTATATCAACAGATAAGCCCAATTAGGACATTAATATGTACAGTAATATATTAAAGTGATCTAACGGTAATTTTGTCTGAAACTCAATAAATTACATCTATATATATCGTGGTTCTTCCATGTCTGGTTGTTGTCCTATTACGAATAGAATTATGAAACCAGTGTTTTTGTTTGTCTCTCTTCGATATTTATGATTTCGTTTGGAAAACTTTTCCGGTGATCATTTCACATCTGTAATACAAACTTGTGCCAATGAGCTTGCACATCACTTCATTACTCGGCCATGTACTACATTCTCATTTAATATAATTTGGTTCACACATGACTCGGTGGACACACAATATCAGATCACAGAATTATACATTTTTGTTTGCATCAACAACATAACTATCCCTACCAGACAATGTTTATAAAGCACTTAATTATGTAATTGTACAGTTAAGGCTCAACGCACACGACTTTAGCCAAACAACCCAACCATATCCATTTTCATCTGTCATGAAATGCTGAAGAATTTCAATGAATACATTCATGCCAGATATATATGTTTGCACCAGTTAATTCACTTGTAGGTTGGGAGAAGCAAATGTATGTTCAATATATTGCTGAATGGCACACATGCATGCCGCGGTTGGGCATATCGAACCCACGACCTGCTCATTGAGATACAAGGGTCCGAACCAATAAACCTCGACACTCCCTCAAAACCCCATACCGTATCTCACATAATCCCAAAGTACTGTCTTCGAGTTGTTCAGCCATAACACTGATAATATGTTTTCCAATTCAATTCACCTAATGTTGGGAGCAGCATATACATATTAGATAATTGTGCGGTTTGACCCGTACCTTATGATCCAGAGTAATAATAATGCGCTTTAATAGACGTATTAAGCGCTATAATTATAAATGTAATTTATTATTATTATTATTATGTAATTATAAGTTTCTTGCTGAATAACATACATGTCGCGCGGGTGGGCATATCGAACCCACAACCCACGTAATTGGAAGACGGAGTCCAGAACCAACACATCTCGACACTCCCACAAACTCCCATATCTCGCATACTACCAACGTCCTGTCTTGTTTTGTCATACCAAAGTGATGATTAAATGATTTACTATCCGTTACGTGATGTAAGCATTCCCTTGTGATTTATATACAAAATTAAATTTACTTCACACGAAACTCGGTTTATGTGGCACGAAAGTTACACCATTTCTAAACAGCTCCATAAATCACACGTCACATTTTGGGCACACCTTCATTATGATGTAAGTCTTTTATGCTACTTCATCTTTGTTAAAAGAAAAAAAGAAAGTACATAGTTACAACTTGTAAAAGTCATTGTAATTAATACAAAGTAACATATTATATTTCCACAAGAGAGATCGAGCGGAAATATAAAGAGAGACAATTTGGCTGATTATCTGCATTTCCCAATTTTAATTAAGCAGTGTTCAATATCATAATTAATGTTTACCTCCAACGATTCTTTTGAAAGATAACCGAACAACTGCTGCAGCGAAAATCAATATTTTGTAGTATTATTTATTTTTATTATTATTATTATTCCCTCCTTTCTGATGCGATCTAACTGACGTCATATTCATTATATTTCGTGATCCGGTAGATTACGTGAGATTATTTTAGCTGAGCTGACTCGAACACAAACACACACACGTGTATGCACGTTTATCTTGATTGTATGTTGTAGAAAATGAGTTATTGTTTATGACCATGTCCACGGAACGAGCGAACAACGCGGTGAAGTATGAATCATGTTCGCCCGTTTCTCACAGTACATACGTTAAAGGGATCTAGTAACTTTGTTGACATGTGCAAAAAGTGATGAATGGTTGATGCAATGTATATTGTTGTTATCTCATATGTCCACAGGGTATTGTGTGAACATTTCAAGTCAAATGGACATTGTATGGCCAAGTAATGAGCGAAAATACAAAGTGATATTCAGTAACTCACTGCACTCACTTTGTACACGGAAGAAAAACTCGCCCGGAGTTTTTCTTATCTGAATACTTCATTCATACATATCTTTGTAACGAAAGGGAAATTTGAAAAACCGAAACCTGTCCCATGATTTTATTGTTAATACGAATACAACAAGGTATAAGGGAACTCCTAGAATTAAAATTTTATTTTGAGGATTTGGACAATGTTACTAAGTCCCTTTAATAGTCAAGCTATGTCATGTACTGTATGTAAGGTACTGCTCATTTGGGAGGTAGTAGGGAGGGAGGGGGGGGGGGAGTAATTTGCAGAGATAAAGCGTAATATGTTTGTAATCGAACAGATGAAAGTTGATCGATTAGAAGTAAAACTTTTTTTTTAATTATTCAGGGGGGAAAAATGCTTTGTAATTACAACATTAGACGTCCATAGCTTATCAACTCTATTATTAATGATATCATTACTATTATTGTTATTATTATTATTGTTATTATTATTATTATTAGTAGTAGTAGTAGTATTATTATTATTATTATTATGTGCTGGTGGGTGTGGGGGACAAAATTTCGAATGAATGTGTTCGTCATCATTTATCTGTTTGTGTATTTGTATTATTGTTCTGGTGTGTGTGTGGGGTGGGGGGAGGAGGTAGCTGGAAGGGGCAATGAGGGTTGGGGAGGGGGTAGAGATACTAACCTGAGATGGGAGTTGCCCCACTCCTCACCTCCTCTCTTTGCCACTTATTCGCTATAATACCGTGATGCATGTGACCATGGGTTTCGGCGGTGCAATGACTTACCGAAAGCCAATAATTTTGTTTATATAATTATGATGTATTATTTAATTAGCTGGTTGGTGTGCGCGTTTGTGTTTGTGTGTGGCGTGGGGGGCGGGGTGGTTCTAGAAAGAGCAGTGAGGGGACAAAATATCACACTGATCACACGGAGACGGGGGTTATCCCGCCCCGTCCTCCTCTCTTACATCGCAGTAGCTAAGTCGCGGTCCATATGGCCATGATTGCCTTCGGCGGTGCAATGTCTTACCGAAAGTCAACAATTATCATTATATAATGTATATATTCACTTATTTATATATTTTTGTTGATTATTGTGTGGATGTGTAGGTGTCTGTGGAAGGATTACTGGAAGGTGCAATGACGATGTGGAGGGAAGAATCTAAACTGAGACGGGGTTACCCCCCCCCCCCCACCCCCCCCCCCCCCCCTTCCCCCTCCTCTCTGAACATTAACGTAATAGCCATCTTTTAGCTGTGCCACGATCCCTGTGACCATGGGTTTCGGCGGTGCAATGACCTAGCGAATGATAGTCTGTCAGCCACGCCAGCCAGCTAAGGTAGAAGATCAGTTCGGATGCAGCTGAGCACGAGCGAGCTCCAACCATCTCCCCCGCCAACGACCCGATGTTCATCATATCATGTTGTCTCGAATCCCTGAAGCGAATTCATAATTCTTACCATTGTCTGATTGTCTATACTATATAGCTAGGATGAACCCCAAAAATGTCCTTGAATTCTAGCTGAGTGAATAAGGAAAAGTGCATGTATGTGTATGGACTGGAGCCGGGATGTCGATAATACTGAGAAATTGCCACATGGATGTATATATATATTATATGTATACGTATGATGCACATGCATGGTCGGGGAATTGATTATGATACGGCCCTTTGTTTATATATAATTTGCTTTCATTTTATTTTGTTTACTTATTTTATTTCGGATGTTTGTACAGTGTTGGATGGTTTGTTGTGAGAATGACAACAACGATATTTAACATTAGTAAAAAGTAACGACAAACACACACACACACACACACACACACACACACACACACACACACACACACACACACACACACACACACTATAATGACACACATTGGATTGGTCTTTCTCATAGCTATGGTTTATTAATATGACCGAATGATATCCCGAATATAATTATCACAGATCACGTTTACTAACTCTTAAATAAACATAACAAAACATAGAAAGGGCAATTATGTATAGCATCTATGTTCGCACGCCAAAAATAAGGAAACTTGTTTAGCGTATATCTCAATTTAGACACACAACTGCATCCAAACGATGCTGCAACCTTCTTTTGTGTCCTTGATATAAGACAGGACATAACTAATCTTGCTAATATTTTATCTTGTCTTGTGTCACAGAGTGTCAAATTTACAATAATGATAATTATTTTGTAATGAGTTATGATTTGCATATTAAACAGGTATCACCGCGCAAAGCAAGTGCGCCGTCTTTTCGTTTACGTAATTGATAAATTGTACCTTGTATTGATGTTACAAAAATGTAGTTTTATTTACAGCTCTTGTTGCTGCCTTGCTGATGTTGGTTCGTCTATAAGTATGTAGTTTGTTCATTATTATGATGGAAGGATATTATGTCATAGCTTATTCCTAGGCAAATTTGCATTCACAAATCATTATTTTGTTCGTCTTCTCGCTATTTACAGGTGGAGCGACATCGTGCAGCCTGCTTGCCACGTTCACGACCACGCCGCGGAGGACGAAACGGAGGCCGTACTCGAAGCTGCAGATATACGAGCTCGAGAAGGAGTTCCAGGCCAACATGTACCTGACCCGGGACCGTCGGTCCAAGCTCGCGCAGGCCCTGGACCTCACCGAGCGCCAAGTCAAGATCTGGTTCCAGAATCGACGCATGAAGATGAAGAAGCTCAACGAGCGCGAGAAGACGCAGACGTCCAAGAAGAAGTCGTCATCGTCGTCGACCTCGTCATCGTCGTCATCGACTGCGGAAGGCGGCGCCTCGCATAATTCATCGACCGCCGCCTCGACGCCCTCATCATCGACACCAACGACATCGTCATCGGTGGCGTCATTCACGGGTTCGTCGCAACATCATCAACATCAGCAGCAGCAGCAGCAGCAGCAACAACACCATCACCACCACCCACACCATCACCACCACGGCCACCACCCGTCCGCCCTTGCGGTGAACGCATCGCATCCTGTCGGCCATCAAACGCAGATACGATGAGGATGGATCAAGTCGCACTGACAGAGAAAATTACAACAAAACAGTAAACTGTATCATTTTTCTTACACGAGTGTTTGCTACTGCGACAGGTAGCGGTAACCATGGTAATATTTTGTGTTGTGGTTGTTTGTTTGTTTGTTACGATTTGTCATGATGTGGACAATCTTGAGAGATGATTTTGATTATTCTCAGTGTGTGACTAAAAAGGACCAGTTAATAAAGGAGTAGAGCTGTACAAAGATAGTTATTAGATCCCCAAGTCTATATTGAAACAGAGTGTTATAATTGGCAAACTCTGATTAAAATGATTTTCTTAATTCATCACAGTTCTCAACTACGTCATGGATTGAGAACATGTTTACCATCATGGTCACGGACATACAGAAATACGCCTCTTATATACAAGACGGCCGATTGGACGTTAGTTTGCAGGCAGCAGCTACATAATGATGGGGGCAACAAAATAATGGACGATTAAACATATTTTTTTCTTCAAATAAAATCATTACACTGATGCATTCGACTTCAGCGGCATGTTTTAAAAGGGGAATAGGATTGTCATCCGTGGAGCATAATTAACAATAATCTTCTTCATCGCCGTTTACTTTAACACATATTGACTTTGTTTAACTAGGATCGGCGTGGTGTATTCGTGCGTTTTTGACTGAAATCATTTATACTTGGCACCAATCCGAGTCTATGTTCAGCATGTTCAAAGCAGAAACGCGAATTGCCGCCACCAGGACTTTGTGATGATCGGTCACGATTCTGCGGATGGGACGATGAAACGGCGAACAAGGTCGCTCTAGTGTTTTGTTTGTCTGTAATACGTTAATTATGAAGTCGATTACAATATTAATCAACTAAGTTATACAGCTCATCAGAAATATGCATACATATGGCCGTAACATGCATGCAGTGACTGGGCACGTATACTTTATCCATTATCAGATTATGTCGTGTGAATTAGATTGTTTTCAACCAAGTCTGGGGGGGGGGGGGGGTTAAACTTGCAATCTAAGTCGGACTTAAAATTATGGAAAGCTGGTGGTTTTTATGTAAACAGATATACAATGATTTGGGCTTATTTTTTAACACAGCATACAATTGGATTAAAAACTATCAATAATTTCCCTTATCAAAGAAATGTTATGTTTTGTTAATGTACAATTTCTTAAAAAATTGGAATTGCTATATGAGTGAGTATCTTTTATTCTACGGCTACAAATGATCTACCATAAATTTAAGCCCAACTTAAAATTATAAGTTCAACTTAAAATGTTTAAGAAACACCCCCCTAAAATGCCACCGAACGCTCTTTGAGATGTTTATACGGTAATACAGTTTGTAAATTAGATACACGTTTTATGTTTCCCTGGTGTTAAACTACATGTTTATCCTCGTGTGTATGTTCAGTACGATATTATACCATTAATTGCATTTCTATACAACAAACAAATCGTCGCACAAACATTTAAATGCAATAAAAGTGCCAGTATGAAATTGAAGTTATTTTGAATAGTCAATATTATATTATCATCGCCTTCGATATTGATTATTGACCAACTATAATTCATAAATGTGTTTTTTCATGATAAGAAAAGGAAGGCATGCAGCTATACGCATATTAGGCGTTGACGTCAAAGAGTTTTCGATTTCAATACTAGACTTATCCTGATATATTTTGAATTCGACATTAAGTTTGCGAAAACTTTCAAAGATTCGAGATGTTTGTAGTCTCCTTTCCGGCGTATTGGTCACTCGAGGGAACAAAGCGGGACCATTCGCTATAGAGTACCAGTTTTTCTCAAGGCCTATTGTTAGTTATTATCTTGGACAAAATTATTCGATCAAATTACGGACGCGCGTTTTAAAAGACAACAATCGTTGAACGAATACCTTTCTTTTGTGATGCCTGAAGAGGCTATATCCTTAATGGATCTGTCTTTGAATTAAGCCCGCCACGTAACCCCTTGTTAAATCATTGTTAATTCACCCTTTTCCCCCCAATTTGGGCAAAATATTTACAAGTGATTAAGTTGATGCAAGGAGATTGAGCTGGAATTACATGCATGAAAACAGATTTACTCGAATAAAACATGAATAAAAGCGAAGGCGATCGCAAACAAGAAGCAATTGTACGAAGAGATCTGATACGTATAAATAAAGACAACAATTATTATGTAATTATATTTGGTAATTTGGATAATGCACTCTTTGGTTCTATGTTCCGATATAATATTTGTCTGTATGCTATGTACAGTTCAGAATAATTTTCAAGCACGTCTTCAATACACTCAGTCTGCACATGTTTTGATGTAATGAAGAAATCTCATCACTATTTTCTCTTCCTTTCTCGAGACTGAGCTGCAATTAGCAATTACTTGCACGACAGTAGATTTTACTCCAAGACAAACAATGAAGAAAGCAAAAGCGATCGAAAAAAAGCAATCACATGCATGCTATACGAAGAGATCGGATAGAAAAAGAAAAAAAAAACAACACACATTATGCATTTAAATTTGGACATTGCACTCTCTGTGTTTGTTTTTTCCGATATAATATATATTTATCGGTATATTACGATTCAGAATAATTTTCAAGCACGTCTTCAATACACTCTGCACAATGACTGTGTTGGTGTTATAAAGAAATAGCATCACTATTCTATCTTCCATTCTCCTTCTTCCAAATTTAGAGCATAGACATAGAGTGGTGAAATGTGACGTCATAACAAATCTATTTTTAGAATTTTCAAATTTGAACTTCATTTTCCGAAAGAGCATCAAAAATAATGACCAAATACCAAAAATCAATTGAATATGTTGAGTATTGGCTGAGATATGCCCATCCGAATGAATTGTATGTCAATAGGCAATCAGTGTTATAGTGCTCTGGTTCATAAAGTTATGAACCAGAGCACATTTTGACATTATTTGTTTATGCTCTTTCGGAAAATGAAGTTCAAATTGGAAAATTCTAAAAATAGATTGTTATGACGTCATAGCTTCTGTATTCTCTATTGTTGTCGATTTTGTATTGCAACGATTGTTTTGTACAAACAAAAGACAATAACTGTGAACAGGAACCACTAGATGCGTGTTCCATTGATTTATACGGCTATTTCGCTTTTTAATTGTCCTTATTTAAGACTCGCAACTGTTGTGGTATGTTTTGGAATAAAATCCCGAACCCCCACCCCCACCTGATCGAATGGGAGAATCATTACACACTTTTAAAACAAATTTTTGGCATCTACTCTGATACCAAAATGTGTACCTATGTTAGTTTTATAATGCAATAATCAATCTCACATCTACTTAATTGGTTTCTTTGTTGCTTGTGTGAATTGAACGATATCATAACAAAACGGTAACATCATTATAAATATAAGGCTCTACATGAGTAGCGGTTATCAATGAATGATTATCTTGTTCAGCTTAACAATGCAACAACAATTTATGTGTATAATTATGTTTTTGTTTTATTTTTACTTCAAATTAAGTGTACTTTGACGGGTAACGTGTTGTACTGTAATTATGTACCTAAAACTTTAATTTCTCTTTGGATGCTGTTTTCTCTTCTTTGTATTCTGTCTATAGATATTATTGTGCCAAAGGTGTTTGCCAAATTAGACGGTTTATTATAGCCGTTTGGTCTACAGATCGTTTGTCTAATAACAATTTGGTCTAATTTCACTTTTTACTCTAAACCCATTTCATTTGTAATTCGCGTAGTCTTCGTAAAAATTCCGTCTAACCTTCATTATGTCTAATGAACATTTCAGCTACTCACATGTGTGTCTATCATGCACCTTATTGTCTAATGCATGTTGTGCCCTAGTATACTGACGATGTGGCAGTTAGACAAAGTGATAATTATAGCCCATGTGTCTATTTAGCGAAAGAGCATGGAGACAAAGTGAATGTTAGGCAAAGCTACTGTTATATACCTCACGGTTGTTGATTATGGGTTTAGACAATATTATATTAGACGAATTTACTGTGTTTTAGACTCATTCGCTCAGTAGACCAAGTGGTGATTTTCCATTTAGACGTGGGTGTTGTCTCTTTGTAGTTATACATAAAACAAAACATGGTCAATAAAAAGTGTGATGTTTCACAATTTGAAGATGTTCAAGTCATGTTGAAAAAGGATATCACACAGTTTAAATCCTTTTCATGCGGGGTAAAACAGCATTACTTGATATACTTGTAAGAATAACAGAAAGCGATATTAAATAGTTAGTTGTATACGTAGCTCTATTGTAGTGAACATATAGTATATAGTTGTATAGATTTTTTTATTTTGTCTCTATATACCTCATTCTCAATATTCTATCTATTCTTCCATTTGTATCTCCTGGATTGACACCTTTATTTCAATATCCATCAACATACATTAAGGATAATTGTATTGTTATGTCAAGAAATAATAATGATTGAAATTAATAAATGCCTACTGCACATGGTATATAGTTTTATTGAAATAATAATAATATCATTACACTTTCACCTACAAATAACACTAAATAAATGCTGCACACCATTTTGTAAAAAAACAAAAACAAAACATAATATTGAACAAAATATTGACTATTGTTAAACTTATTGGATTACGTATTTTCTTCAATAAATATGCTTATTTGATGTGTTGTGCATGCGACACTGAACTTTTCAGTGAAAATCTTTACGCTATGTTATTTTTCTCTTTGGCAAGTATAATTAATGTGGAGAAAAAACACGGTTGTATTTCTTTTCTGTATCTCTTTGTGCAGGTTTTCTGTAAATATATATAATAGCACATTATCTTACTACGTTGCTATTTTCTCCCATACAATGTTTATTTTCAGAAGTTCAAATTGTGCGTCATATTTGTTTTGTTTTTTCTGATCACGAAAACAAAAAGGATACATTTTTAACGGGCTCCTCTCACGACAATAATTTACGCTTCGTTTTTGTTTAGTACTATAATAACTCTGTGATTATGTACACGATGTTGATATAATGTTTTTCCTGTTATTATTATTATTATTGTTATCATTTGTTAGTTGTGTTTTTTTTTAGTTTCTACCAAAGACCTAATAAAACACGTCCAAGTGAACATTGAACATTTTGTTTTCATATTGCGTTCTTTATGTTGTAATTTGTCTACAGTTAATTGTTATTCGATTGAGATTGATTCGGGTGTGGCTGTGTTTGTTCTTAAATATGTGGTTAATATCAGGCTAAAGTTCATCCATACTTGGACAAAGCCCTCCTCATAACATGATGCTTGCAATGTGCACTTGATAATCTTCCAATTTTTAAACAGCTAAATCCAAAAGCTAACTATTACAAATCCCAAAGCTTCCGGGGGCTCCGCCCCCTGGACCCCCAATAAGCTTCCCAATGTGGGTATCCCTTGACTGATTCTATTTAGGGTTCCATCAGGATGCTTGCAATCTATGTATCTATCAGGCTTAAGTTCATCCATATTTGGACAAAGCCCTCCTCATAACATGATGCTTGCAATGTGCATATATCACCGAGCATGGTGGAGTTATAACTATTAGTTTGTAATGTTATGGTGCAGGTTTTGGTTACTAAAATTCAGTTTGACCATAACTGTACTCTCTTTACCAGAACTCAACTATCCCTTTAAGGATATGTATAGCTATTTAAAGGGACTTAGTAACATTGTCAAAATCCTTAAAATCCTATTGGAATTCTACTGGTTCCCCCTCACTATACCTTGTTGTACTCGTATTAACAATAAAAGCATGGGACAGGTTTCGGTTTTTCGAATTTCCCTTTCGTTAAAAAGATATTTGTGATTGAAGTGTTCAGATGTTGAATTATCCACTGGATCGTCGTAACCGTGTACAAAGTCAGTGCAGTGATTTAGCAAATTTCACTTTGCATTTCTGTTCTTTACTCGGCCATATAACGTCCATTTAACTTTAAATTTTCACACAGTACCCAGTGGACATATAAGATAACAACAATATACATTGTATCAACCATTTTATCACTTTTTGCACATGTCCACAAAGTTACTAGATCCCTTTAAAGGGGTAATTGAGTTTTGGTATAGAGGGCGCTGCACAAAATAATTTTGTTTGTGAGATAATGACAAACTGAGTGTAACATTTAATAGAGCATAACATTTTAATGACAGAATAAACTTTATTTGATCAAAGTCGGTTCAGAAACGGCTGAAATGTCAATAAATAAATCCGATCGGAATCAATCTGGGCCCCAGATTTGTTCGATGATTTTTTAACAACTTAAACAAATGCTTACACTTTTTCAAACATTTTCAAAAGAGGTTTTTGATTAGGTGTTGATGATCTCTCTATTTAATCATTATTTCAACAAAACATCACATGCATAATTTTGTACGAAAAATGGTTGAAACCAATGCTTTTTTTGAAATCGCCCTATTGTGTTTTTATGGCTCTTTTTTAATGATAACAGGCTTTTTACTAAGTCATTTGTAATTTGCTATACCTTTCGAGCATGGTAGAGTTATAACAATTAGTTTGTAATATTATTGTGCAGGTTTTGGTTACCAAAGCTATAGCCTTACTAAAACTGTACTACTCCTTTAATGTAAGTTTGTGATTGCAAAGATAGGCAGTGTCAAGGTAATTCTCGTTTGGATATTAGAACATTCTTTTGGCAATGTTCTTTTGACAAAATGTTTTTTTGAAAAGATTTTCCGCAAAAAAAAATCAAAGATAAAACAAAAATCACTCGACTACAAATTACACATCAAAATAATGTTTGTCATGTTGACGTGTTAACATGAACGGAATTGGTTAATTGAGGAAGACGTAAAAGCAGAAACCGTATTCTGGCAGTCCTGGGTCGAAATGTACTGCGTCTCTTGGATATGTTGGATGGTGGCGATATACAGGGACGCCCCAAAAATCGGAACGAGGCACTTCCCAAAATAAAGTAACAAAATGATTATGTCCATCGGATAGGGTATCTTTTCCAATGAAAAACGATACCAAGAACAGTCATTTTGGTCGTGTAGTTTTTGTTTTAGGGCGCTCTGAGTAACATCATGTCAGGTTCCCATTTTTGTCAATTTTTACCAAGTCAGCGCCTGATAAATCGCACTTCATGCTCGTCATAGCATCAAGCAACCATGCCCATTCTCTCGGCACACGGCTGAATGCTCACTAACAATAGCGCGCGTATTGCTCGTTGTTCGAATGCTATGACAGGCAGTAAGTGCGGTTTATCAGGCACTGACTTGGTAAAAATTGACAAAAATAGGAACCTGACATGGTGTCACTCAGAGCGCCCTAAAACAAAAACTACACGACCAAAATGACTGATCTTGGTATCGTTTTTCATTGGAAAAGTCACCCTATCCGATGGGGCCACCCTGTATAGCGTGGCGAAATGTAGCCTTTTTTACAAGGCCTCGCGTATGAAAGTTAGACACGACTGGTGAACGAATATTTGTTAGGACTGTGTACATATTCAAAATAAATGTAACACGTACAAAAGTAGTAACTTTGTTGACTACAAAAAGTGATGAATGGTTGATACAATGTATATTGTTGTTATCTGATATGTCCACTGGGTATATATTGTGTGAACATTTCAAGTTAAATGGACGTTATAATTATTGCCGAGTAATGAGCAACAGTGCAAGGTGATATTCACTAACTCATTGCAATGATTTTGTACACGGTTACAACTATCCAGTGGGCAGTTTAACATAATGAAGACTTCAATCGTAAATATCTTTTTAACGAAAGAGAAATTCGTAAAAACCGAAACCTGCCCCATGCTTCTATTGTTAATACAAATAAATACACCAAGGTATATATGGGGGAACCGCTATAATTCCAATTTGATTTTGAGGATTTGGACAATGTTACTAGATTCCTTTAACAACAAAAACAGCATCAACAGAAACTGCAATCGTGATGAACGGCTGGATCTTGTGATAGTCGTGTTAACCAGTCGTTCCTGCCATTCAGAACGTGAAGCCTTGATAAAAGGCTAGACGAAAGGGCGAGGGCGCGAGGGCGAGTGAAACTGATGACTCCAAGACAGATTGAACTGGATTAGCAAACACGACATGCATCAATTGGGATGGAGAACACTGGGTGAATTGGGCTCAGTATTAGGAAGAGATTAATTCCAAAAGGCGCTAAATCCATTTCATTAACATTGGAGAAAAACAAAATCGCAAATTTACGCATTTCACCGCCTTTGTATACTCATGCCTAAGGACAAATCAAAATTAATTGTTCCCCATTAGTGCATTACATATTATGTCTTGTAAAGCTTCAATGATTTATGTAGCTTATCACTGCATTGATATCACTAGCTCAAGTTTTGATAGAAAGTGGATATAGCGCCTTTTGGAATTAACCTCGTCGTATCGTATGCAGCTCTAAAGAGAGATTGAAACTCGTTCCAAGTTCGCCATATTGATTCAGTTTCAGTTTCAGTTAATTTGTTTCATTTCCAACAGAAAATCAAATAATTAATGAGCGACAGTATACTCACATATGGCATGATGATCCTGTACATTATGAAGATGGGTAACGATAATACTGGTGTCACATAAAGGACGGGGAAAGGGCATGGAGGGGTGCTGCTACATTATTAGTACATAGGCTTTTTTTCGTCTTAGCTATTTTGATGTTTGTAAAATATCGTTGCATTTTATTGTACCTGCCACTGCAATTCAACGTGTAGCTTGATTAAAATACCATTATTCTTATTATTATTATTATTATTGTTAGTAAAAAATGACCCTCAGCTACGCTTCGGGTAATAGTCATTTCGAGCCCACCTCGGTAATAGATTTGACTATCACAAGAAGCCCATTCGTTAGTTGTATACAATGTGTATTGTTGTATGTCCACTGAGTGATGTGTGAACATTTCACGTTAGAAGGATGTTATATAGCTGATTTATGAACAAAATTGCAAAGTGATATTCACTTACTCATTGCACTTACGTTATTATCATTATTATCATTATTATTATTATTATTATTATTATTATTATTATTATTATTATTATTATTATTATTATTATTATTATTATTATTATTATTATTATTATTATTATTATTATTATTATTATTATTATTATTATTATTATTATTATTATCATTATTATTATTATTAGTAGTAGTTTAGGCTAGGTTTGTGAAGATCACTCGCCAATTAAGCATCAGACTTATCATTTCTTCGATGTGTTTGAATTGTAATTCGTGTGAAATAATGAAGTGCATTGGATCCAATACAGGGGAAATGTATAGGCAATAATTTACATTTTGTTATTCAATAATTATCATACTCAATTTGAAAACTAAATTCATAATTGTTAAATTAGTGTGTTTGTATTTAGTTATCAAGCTATCAGAACGCACATTAATACGAAACACAAATTTGGGGCAAGTGAATTAACTAGTAATATAATACCGTTATATTTGGCTGCTTATTTACATTATATGTAATGTTGCACTATTTCTGATCAAGTTAACACCGGATGTTTTATAAATCCATTGGATTATCTGTCATCGTACTAAATTATGACCCGTTTCCCCGAATATATCTTATGAAATGCGATTCGAATAGACAAAGACAATACTCAACCTTCAAAATGCAAACATGATACTTTCATATACGCCATCATTAAAAAAAGCTTTAAATAATTTGATATCAAAACGTTGTAATATTTATTATACAAAAATTAAACTTACACATGTTACACGCTATCATTTTCATTCAATATGCTTTTTCTCAAATTCGTTTCATTCAAAGATAGGGGCAATGTTTGAAGTTGAGATTTTATTGCAGAAAATGCACGCACGAAGCGCTGAATTAAGTAACCGTAACCGACGTGACATGGCGCGTTCACGAGGCACGTCGAAGGCTAAATGATCATCATTATTTTAACACGTTTAAGTACATTACAAAATCTGTCTCACAACGTATCAGGAAATTCATACCTCGCATCATGCAGACAACTTAAATAACGTGATTGAAACAAAGAATCGTGACTGTGCCCATGTCTGTTACTATAGTAGCTCAGTTCTAACGGGAAATTATTCCATGCTCGCAACGAGCCATATTTTTTTATTTTTAAAAGAGGACATTTTACTTGCCATTGTAATCTTCTTTATTTGGAATCTATCATACGTGATTAACATTATTATTTATGGCAACTTCACAAATATATTATGATTATTTTTATTATTATTATTATTAGTAGTAGTAGTAGTAGTAGTAGTGGTAGTAGTAGTAGTAGTAGTAGTAGTAGTAGTAGTAGTAGTAGTAGTAGTAGTAGTAGTAGTAGTAGTAGTAGTAGTAGTAGTAGTAGTAGTAGTAGTAGTAGTAGTAGTAGTAGTAGTAGTAGTAGTAGTAGTAGTAGTAGTAGTAGTAGTAGTAGTAGTAGTAGTAGTAGTAGAAGTAGTAATAGTAGTAGTAGTAGTAGTAGTAGTAGTAGTAGTAGTAGTAGTAGTAGTAGTAGTAGTAGTAGTAGTAGTAGTAGTAGTAGTAGTAGTAGTAGTAGTAGTAGTAGTAGTTTCAGTAGTATTAGTAATAGTAGAAGTAGTCAGTGGCGGATCTACGGGGGGGTTTAGGGGGTTTAAACCCCCCCCCCCCCCCCCCTTGGGCTGCCAAGTGAAAATGTATCAGTGAAAAAAGTGACAAAAAACCACTTACGGGGGTTTAAAATAGCAAAAAAAATCGCCGCTTCGCGGCTATCAGTGAAAAAAGTGAACAAAAATCACTTACGGGGGTTCAATATAGCAAAAAAAATCCCCGCTTCGCGGCTCGTGGACGATGCTCCGCTCATCATTGGGTCAAACCCCCCCCCCCCCCCCCTTAGCAAAAAAGCTAGATCCGCCCCTGGTAGTAGTAGTAGTAGTAGTAGTAGTAGTAGTAGTAGTAGTAGTAGTAGTAGTAGTAGTAGTAGTAGTAGTAGTAGTAGTAGTAGTAGTAGTAGTAGTAGTAGTAGTAGTAGTAGTAGTAGTAGTAGTAGTAGTAGTAGTAGTAGTAGTAGTAGTAGTAGTAGTAGTAGTAGTAGTAGTAGTAGTAGTAGTAGTAGTAGTAGTAGTAGTAGTAGTAGTAGTAGTAGTAGTAGTAGTAGTAGTAGTAGTAGTAGTAGTAGTAGTAGTAGTAGTAGTAGTAGTAGTAGTAGTAGTAGTAATTATATTATAAGTATCATTACTATCATTTTAACTTACAAACGTACAGATTTGAAAATTAACTGATGAAGCTAATTGGTATGTAACTTATATGTTGAATGAGCTTGGGATTTACATACATTATTTGTTTTACATTTATTGATAAAAACAAATTAAAATATTTTACAAATAATGACCTCATTATGATGTAATCGATTACAAATTTGCATATTTTTTTTGTAGTAAAATGTATGATAAGTGTGTCCACTTTAAAATAATGTATTGGTTAATGTGTAAAATCAACATAATAGAAAATATCAAGATGTAATATCTCTCCAAAATGTATTAGAGAAAATTGTTATGTACATCGTATGGCGAGTGTGGGAGAAGAGTTGTTTAGTTCAAAGAATATTCAAAATTGAAATAAATGATGAAAACATAATAACGTTTGGTAGAGTGCGCCCTTCATGTAGCTTCATGTATTATATTAGACATAATCATGTATTATATTAGAGGGCCTGGTGCTAACATTACATTAACAACATAGTGGATTAACGAAATGTTAAAGCATAACATTAGAGAAGCTCCACGAAATCGTGGAAATCGAAACGAAAGAAGAAGACAAGTTGTCGTATAAGTGTGGGCCTGTATGGGGTGCGCTCAACCAACGCACTATGGTAGTACAAGAGGGCATCGTGTGCGTTATAACAAAACTTCTGCAGCAAAACGACTGCAGCTATTGAATGGTGTAGGTTGTGCGTATACAGTATATCCAACTATGTATGGTCGTGGCGCCTTGCGTATGAATATTGCATATACATTGGCGCGCGGGGGAGGAGGCGGATTTGCAATATACCACTTACGGACCAATTTAACGGTGGCGCCATAAGAATTGCCACGGGAGTAAAGTCTATAGGATGAGGATGGCTATGTGAACGAATAAGATGATGAGAGTATATAAAGGATATTTTGGGGGAGGGTGAATCGTCGGAGGAGAAATTAATTTTGTATTAGGATATTTTATTGAGATGTAGTTTTTGGTGGTAGTTGTAGAGTGGTGGTGGTAGTGGTAGTGTACGTGGTGGGGGTGATGGTGGTCGTGGTGGAGGTGGTGTTTGGTGTTAGTGGTGTGGTGGTGGTGGCGCGGTGTTGGAAGAAGAAGGAGTAGTATAAGTACTTATAACAGTTAGCTGTAGTAGTGTGTGTTTGTGTGTGATTGTATGTGTTCGTTTGTGTGCGTGTACGTGTGTGTGTGTGTGTGTGTGCGTGTGTGTGTGTGTGTTTGCGTATGTGCGCGTGTTGCATGTATTCATACTATCCGTGTTATTGTGTGTATGTGTGTGTGTGTGTGTGTGTGTGTGTGTGTGTGTTTACTTATATTTATTATTCTGTTTATTCTTGTTTTCATTTATAAACATGGTAAGCACCGTTATATATCCTGACGACGGATAGTCAACCTATTCGAAACGTCGAGTCCCTCCTACCATCCACCCTCTCATCGCAATACCAACAGTCCTTTCTAGGACTATCAACAGTCCTTTCTAGGACTAACAACTGTCCTTTTTAGGACTCTCCTAGAAAGAATACCAACAGTCCTTTTCAGGACTATCCCAACAGTCCTTTCTAGGACTAACAACAGTCCTTTCTAGGACTACCAATTGTCCTTTTTAGGACTCTCCTAGAAAGAATACCAACAGTCTTTTTCAGGACTATCCCAACAGTCCTTTCTAGGACTATCAACAGTCCTTTGTAGGACTACCAACAGTTCTTTTTAGAACTCTCCTAGAAAGAATACCAACAGTTCTTTTCAGAACTACACCAACAGTCCTTTCTAGGACTACCATAGTCCTTTTCAGGGCTTACCAATCCACCCATCTCACATGGTGTACCCGTAAACCACACGTATTAAAACAAAAAAATGTTTACAAACTTCACTACAATGGTGAAGCATACATATAATTGTTATTGGAAAGCAGCTGTTATACGTGAAAAGGGGGGACAAATACAAAATATCATCGAAGAAAAGGGAGATACAAAACAAGGGAGGGAATGACACACATATATGATCAGAGATTAAATAATAATAACTGTAACGGGAACGTCCCCGAATCAAGGATCGTTATGGCTTTATGGTTGAGCACCGGTGTAGCAATCCGGATGTCTCGTGTTCGATTCACGGCTATCGAAGCCCATTTTTCTTTGCTTAATTTGATTTATAATATATAACTAATATAAAGAGAAAGTAAAGCTACGATTTGATAATTGAGAAATCCATGATAAGATACAGGTAATAAAGACATCGATAACTTATGTAACCATCGTATATCGCACATGATAAACATAATGGAGATAGAAAAGGAGAGAGTGAGAGAAGGACATTGTTGTGATCGAGAGACTTGAGAAGGTGGACGGGGTGGGATGGATGAAGATAGATCATGTAGATTGCAGGAGGGAAAAGAAAGAACGAGAGAGAAACTATAGAGAGGAGGAGAGAAATATAGAGAGCCAGAGAGAAAATTATAGAGGCAGAGAGAAATATAGAGAGGCAGAGAGAAAGTTAGAGAGGCAAAGAGAAATGTAAAGAGGGGAGGGGTAGATCGAGACATATAGATAAGGGAGAGAGAAAGAGAGAGGATGGTCAGCAAGAGTGCGAGGGCGGCAGCAGGGGGGAGTTAGAGAGAGAGAGAGAGGTCGTCGTAGTTCATGTCTAACATGTCCTATGATGGAACAGCAAATCCGAAAAGGAGAGGCGAATAGAAGGGATCGAGTAGCGATCTCATATCATGGCGCAAGAGATTGTGTAGCTGCGTACGATGCATCGGACATATCTGAGGGGGGAAAAAAAGTAGAAGAGAATGAGGATGATAATGGGATGGGGTGGGATGGGATGGTAATGCGCAGACAATGGTTGGAGTGAGAGATAACATTATTTAACCGTCTGCATGGACGGTCTGGGCGGATGTTTCTCCGAATCGTCTGGACGCTGATGAAGCATGACATGCGTGATGAATGAATGTAAATTGAGAAGGCCTACGACCGACCGGCTGGTATACGTGGCTGGCAATAATATAATCATCCTATACGATGATGCAACCTTGCGCGGTGGGCATGGCATGGTGGGTGGATATGAGATGGTTATATTATGAATGTATGAGTAAGCCTGTAAACAACAAGTCTGTAGTGTGGGTTGATAGCCTTTCGACAAGGCACCCCTCGTGTCTAAATTTCAGAAACCACTGGTCAGTAATTATGAACAGCGTGTACAGTTCTACAGGGAACATTCCAAGGAGGGTATACAAGAGAGGCATGCAGAGTAAGGAAGAGATTGGAACTTGATAACATCACTGAATGGACAGGCTTAAAGATGAGCGACGCTCTGTGTGCTCCGAGAGGGACCAAACTACAGAGAAGATTGGAGGAAGATGGTTCAGTCACAGTCACTGGTCACGCTGGTGGCGCCCCAACGGCCAGTTGTGCTACTGTGGAAGAAGTGAGGTGGTGAGAAGATGAGCTGCGATCGCGTGACGGTCATTCTGATCAATGTCTCCTGCATGCCATTCAAACGTGAAGCCTTGTCAAAAGACTATCTGGGATGAGGGGGGAAGTGGATTTGTGGAGGAGTATGCAGCGGTGGACGAGACGAAGAGGAGAATCATGAGAGACTGTCCAGCCGACAGACGCGTAGACATGATGGGGTTAGGAGTGCGCGAATTCAGATGAATGAAATTATAAATTGAGTAGCGCCACGACCTACCGAATGGGTACGTGGATTATAAATGAATATACTACAGTATACGTACGAAATAAGTACCGGGGCGGAATATGCGGGTAGACTGACAAAAACAACGATTGAAGCGTGGGAGAGGGAGTGTCGAGGCTAGAGACGGAGCCAGGCAAACACACACAATATGGAAACCAACGTTATTACACTGCGCCGTCGTTTTCAAGAGGGCGCTTTCAAATGTATTTAGCCAACTGTGTGGCGCCATTTTGATACACACGCTATGTGCTCTACGGTATTTTGTTTGAACTGTTATGTATTGGTAAATATACTTAACTGTGAATAGTTGTTGCGCCAAGCTCTCTTATTTATCTTTGTAAATAAATCGGCATTTGATAATATTAACCCTTTTGTCATATATCATAATGTTGTGAGGTAGCTTAAACATGTTACATAATAATGCTGTCGAGCTTTTTGACATGACCGTTAATGCAAGTATCATCGGACCTTTATTCTGGATCTATTATAGCTCAAGAAAAAACAGACTACAACTCCCCGGGGAGCATACCATACCAGTCGCGAACAACCGCATTCATTGGCACATCAGGTGAATTCACAACTGACCAAATAAGGTTCCCCCTTATATTCTTGGATTGAGATACCAGCAACTTAAAGGCATATATGCGTGGGTTATAAAGGGTAGTCAGCAAATTCCAACTCGACTCCACCGTAATCTCTCGAGGTAAACTCACGATATGTGTTGGATCGATCGAAGAGAGGTGCTTCGAAATATCTGAACAAAGGCCTTCTTATGAAATTGCATGCAGCAAACAAATTTCTCACGCTGTCAGTCCTAGGCATCAAACGGCGGCACTTTGAAGTCGGTTGCGGTTAAGCGTGTTACGTGATATTTTCGCTCGTAAACATCTCTGATGGATCTCCATTCGACTAGTACAAACATTCCGAACGCGACTATTTTTGATGCATTTTTGACTCGGGTATACGGAAGTGGGACAGTTTGCGATCGCTACTTATAACTGAGCCAATGGGGATTACGTACCGTGCGTAAAAGTGCGCAAGATGGATCCACGCGTCTAATAACCCACGCATATATGCCTTTAATACTGAAGAACGCAAATGGTTGGGCATCCAGGCCCGTAGCCAGGATTATGAAGGGGGGGGGGGGGGGGGGGGGGGGGGGGGGTGTCCGTCTCCAAAAATATTCGAGGCCGAGGCCGATACCACTGGTTGAATTGTGTAATCAGGGGGGGGGGGGGGGGGGGGTAGTCAACAAGACCGATCGTTGCCCGACACCACTGGTTTAGATGGCCGTGACGCACTCTCCCCCCCCCCCCCCCCCCCCTGGCTACTGGCCTGAGCACATCGATCGATCGGTGTAGAACTCGTCGTGACCCTATCGTTAGAATTCAAGCATCCAACTGATCATTTAACCGAAGCACCGATCTTTTGAATACAATTTCGAAGTAACTAAAACGTTACTGAAACACAAAAAAATAAAAAAACGAATTTAGCAACTAGGAGGGAGCTCGATTCGCCTTTAATATATAATAGCAGATGGTATAATTTGTTGTACAACTTAGATTTCAAAAGCAATGTGAGTGGATGCATGCCGTCGGCCCACGACATATATTAATCAAATGCATGTAATGTAAGCGGATCGGTTGGTTGGTTGGTTGGTTGTTTGGGTTATTGCAGACGCGTTCAATCAAATGTGATTATTTACGTCTGGGACCGCCTTTTTTCGTCACCATCCGATAGACGCGGCCAAGATTCGAACCCGGGTCGATAAGTGCGACGAGCAGAGCTCTGACCACTAGACCAGAACACCTTTTGATCAATTATGTTGCGTCTTTTTTTTTTACGAATTTAACGAATGTATGCAAACTCGTAGATATTTTCATCATTAAGTAATTATGTTGATGATTTCCTCCAAAACTATTGTAATATCAGACCATTAGACACACATTATACAACTGTTAACTGGTGGTGGAGGGAATTAACATCACGGAATGTTTCTCTCCAAGGGATTTTGAATGCTATTGATGGAAGATTGATGGAAGTCCCGAGACTTAGTCGAGGCACGAAATGGCGTTTCAATCCCGAGGGAACATTCCATGATGTTCCCGACAACAAAGTTAACATCTGTTATGTAATATGATTTAGTTTATGTACAAAAGTATTACATCTTTACACTTTTAGCCTCTCTGAGCTTGATTTGAAAATGTGGCCTTTCGAAGTGAAATGTCGACAAGTCATTGTGACGTCATAACATAATCTCTCTTTGATTGTGCGTATTAATAATGTTGGCATCGCGGCACGTACGTGCAACCTTTGATTAAGATAACTTCCAGCATGGAACATAACACCTGCAATCGATATCATCGCTTTCATTTGTTGCCATAAGTCTAAACGAAAATTCGCCTGCATCGATATATTGCCGCTCTTCCGTGTTACATACTGAAATATGTTAATATCACATGACTGAGGTTAGCCAATCAATAACTCGTATTTGATCAAGTCATACCATGATTGTATGACTACCAATATTTATCTTTAAAAAAATCTTTAATATTTTGCAATTTGTCCTCCGACGATGTATTACCTTTATGATACAATGACCTCTCATACAGACAGTCCTATTTCTAGTGCAGTGTTCCAATATAATGTTAATATTTTCAGGACATTGACTCAAATTTGTATGGAAAATAGTATCAATAATAATCATAACCTATTCAGTGCATTGTAAACCGGTATCACACGATACTCAAAGGGGAAAATTGCTCATACTGCATAATAAGCTATAGATAGAGCATACACGAGGCTAGACACTTTGGCGATGTGGAACGTAGCAATATATCATATTCCTCTGTCACAAACAAGACAAAGACGCGATATGCATATGCCCCTCCTTTCCAATTTGAATAAGCTAAAACATAATTGTGATAATATTTATTATCTCCCTTTTTATCAGGATTTTCACCCCCCCCCCCCCCCCCTCCCCCGTTGTACGTTTCCCCCTCATCTCTCTAATCACACAGCACAAATTGTGCCTAAGCACTCCGATTCGAATAAACAAGTGCATACTAATTCTTTGTCGCCGCGACCTTGTATTTCATATTTAATATCTTTATCTCATCTATGAATCTCGGTTGTTGTTTATGTTAAACTAACAAGATATAAATGCCCACACCACACAAACAAAAAGCTGGTATTTTCTTTTCTAAACGTCAAAGTTGACCATCGGTCCATGATCACTCTTTTCATCCAACCAACACCGGACCTATTATGTGCCCCCTCTTCATCACAATGTCCCAAAGGAAACAGCCCTAGGGGGTCAATTTTGTAGTTGTGACTCGTAATTCCATAGTTATGCATAATTATAATTTGATACACACCATAATTCATATTATAGCATTGTTTGGATGAGGTTTTATTCACATCGTGCTGCTGCTAGCTATGCGCTATCGACGAAACACGAATCTGCGGATAACCACCACGATTCAAATACCCGCTATAGTTCAAGCGTTTGGATAGCTATAGGTGTGCATATTTTCGTAATTATTAGCATTTCGAAATTGCTGAAATCTTGGAAGAAGTGTACATATTTACACTGAGAACCTGACCTGGTTGTATTTGAATGTATTTGGGTATGTTTTTGTTATTAAGATAATTTGTTTTCTGCATAACACAATACACACATACTTATAATTTCAGTATGATAACCAGTTTGTAAATATTTCAAATTAAATGCACGATATGATTATACGAACATGTAATACATTTTGTGTACGTTCCCATGGTAACACATCCTAATAAACAATAATTGTTTTCCCCCAATCTTATCGATACCATTATTGTGATGGTCAGTTCAATCCGGTTCATCAAAATATCTAACATAATATTTATGTGGCATGATTTTTATAAAAATTAGAAGACTTCATCTGAGTATTCAATAAAAAAAATTAAAAATCTGTGTGTTCAAGTTTGCGTGCGTGTGCGCATGTGTTTGTTTGTGCATATATGTGTGTGTGTGTGTGTGTGTGTGTGTGTATGTGTGTGTAATTGTATTGTTCATTTGATTATATATATTAGTTTATTGTAATTGTTGACAATTTTTCATGTATATGTTATGTTTGGAGGAATAAAACATGATTGCAAAACAAGTGTGTGTTACTAGTCTTATGTCACGCGAGCCGGTGATTTGATATCAATATTTTGTATCCCCATTATCATGATCTCGTGTATACCATCATGTTTCACTATAACTACTTACACAAGGCTAATCGGATTAGTGTTTTACGCCGTTTAGTGAGCTTTCACGAAGTTTGTATGAAATATATAATATTCGTATAATCCCTGTCACAGCGCCTGTGATATATAGTTGGCAATGTTAAGGGGAGGGGGTAAGAAGGGGGAACCCCCCCCCCCCCCCCCCCACACACACCTCCTATATAATGCGATCCAACGATTAATACGAAATTAATATATTACGCAATACAACACAGTTAAAGATCATTAATTACTCCTCCTCTCAATTTTACCTATCCCCTCCCCTCCCCTAAACTGTGCCCCCGCCTGGCCCCCTACTATGCCCCGGATGATGATGAGTCGGGTATTAGCGGCTCACTGGGTGAGACTTTGCCTTTTGTTGTGTCCATAATGCCGCCGAGTTCAATGTCTGCAAAATGCAACAAGAGAAAATACACAGGCAGAAAACAAAATAACTGAAAGAAGACAAAAGAAAAAAATGAGGGGAAAAAAAGTTGGTAAGGGGGGGAAAATCTTCTCTATTTGTCGGACATGATTCATTTGTTGAGCCCCGAGCGTATAGATCTTGCTGAAATGAATGAACTGATCTCATAACAACGAAGCTAATGCCACTGAACGCGCGGTCATCACTCTCTATGTACTGCAAATCTACGTCTGTAGGTACTTTTTTTTATACCTCGAAATATGTATTCATTTTATATATAATATTTTGAAAAAATGTAATGAAGAATAGATATCATGTAAGGGATCGAAACAGACATATTGGTTTTTTAAAGTGAAAATGGGGATCGCGAGCAAAATCTAGACTAATAAAACGAACAAAACGAGGGAATAAATTACAATGGTTTTAATATATATCATATTTTATTCATACCACATGAATAGAAATATGACATATGACGATAATATGACCGCGATATGGTATTGCAAGTAATGTCGAGACAAGAGTATACATATATCATAACTATACTTGATAACAGTTGTTTACGGCTAAACTTATCCTAAGACGAAAACACGATAATAACAGTCTCTATGACAAACATGTAAATATTAATATTAGTACAAATTGTTGATATATGTGCTCTTTTTTACGCGACATAGAGACATAAATGATGATGAATATTTCCAACGTCTGATTATCCAAAAAAAAAAATCCCCTTTTTAAAATCCAGAAATAGTAGAGCGAATATAAATTGTTATTTCATGTGCAAAGCAAAACATAGTGGTATTTTTAGAGTTATTTCTTAATTTATTCATTTTGATATTTGATTTATTGTCTTTTATTTAATGTTTGCTGTTGAATGTATTGATTAATTTAATTATTATATTTTTATGTATGTATGTATTTATTTATGTATCTATTATAATTATTATTATTGATATTATTTAGCATTATTATTATTATTATTATTATTTATTATTATTATTATTATTTATTTATTATTATTTTTTTTTTTTTTGGGGGGGGGGGGTACATTTCTGCAGTGGGTTATCTGGTCAATCTCTAAGAACAGCTCGCTCCACATGATGTGGCGTTATATTGACCAAAGAATGCAGCCATACAGTCATTTTAAACTTTAACACACAAATCGTTTTACATCATTTCGTTTCATTTCGTGCTGTGTATTATTTTATTATAATAGTTAGCACATTTCAGCCATATGTTTGCTCTTCAGAATATTATCAAAGATACTTCGTGGAACATTAATCATTATTTCGTAAAATGTACACATTCTGCTGATATATAATCTCATTTTAATAGTTTATATACTTTTGAACAATTTGTTGTTTATAGACAATATGATGGACTTATTATCGTTCAGGTATTTTTTGTATATGTGTTTATCGATATAACTAAGTAAGGACGAATGAACCTGGAAATCACAAGCTAACAAACAGATAAGATGAGCTCGCTCGACATGTTCTGATTCGTTAAAGAACAATATGTTTTTATTAAAAACACCAACAAGTATTGTAATGCATATAGAGTGGGAATAGTACACGGTGAAGATCTTGAGCAAAATCGATCATCAAAACCATACCATATGCAATCGATTACAAACATAGTATTCCGTGTCCATTTATTTAAAAATAAATAATCGTCATTTTATGGCGATACGTATTGTGATTTATCTTGACTATTATGTACTTAAATGTGTGTTAGCATATGTTGTTACGTTGATCAATAAAGAAAATACACACAATTAGTTAAAACAACAAATACAATAGGAGTACAATAGACGTGAATAAAAAATAAAAAAGTTGATTAAACGCGTCAGTAAAAATATAATTATTAACTAAAGAATGTCCAAGATGTAGCAAAAATATGTAAAGTGGATTCGAAGTTATATTAGTTTGTGTCCAGTGTCAATATTCATGAAACACTGCTAGCTCAGTTTCATGCATGCTGACAATATTTTGGAGGATTTCAGAACTTGAAGAATAGTATTTTGGTTTGATTAATATTGACCCAGATCATCTGGTAATGAGCGCGAATACATTTTTAAAAAATAGTATATAACCCGTATGTTGGCATGAGCAAACATCATATATATTCGAGGAACAGGCTAAACGGTGCGGCTAAACATTCTACGTGTACAACCGTACAACAAAATGCTGAAATTCTTGAACTCTATACCGCTTTTGGGTCAATCATTTTGTATCCACGCAGGGGTCTACATAGTCGGGGATGGATTAAACACACCAAGGGGGGTGCGGTAAGCGACGCTTGGCTGGTCGAGTATAGGCTATTTCTCCGACTAAACCTGGTTCAACATAATTATCTGAAATGTTCGGGAAGTTTCATTATGAATTTAATATCGAAAGGACCATCGACAATCGCATGATTGCAAACAAAATTCCCCAGCAAAAGATCCGAACTGAGAGATGAGGTATACGGTATAGTGATGAAGACAATAGGGAAACAGAATAAAACATATGGGAAATAAAAGGTCGTTACCTCGTATAATATTTGTTGACGACCATAATATACATACATTTCGATTCAGATAATTATACGCTTTGACTTTTGTGTTTTATTACTCTAAACAAAAAACGAAACGACCTTTTAAAAGATCGTCCCCGTTACATTTAGTACCCCTCACCTGAAAGGTAAAAAGGTCATTGGTCCTTTTCGGCAGAAGTATTCGTAGTGACCGAAATCCACCCGCCCCCTTCGCAGTATGGTATGATCATCATCATCATGATCATGATATGGTCAGGGTTAGTTGATGTGTGGACCTTCAAATTCAATATAGATACTTTAATTTTTGTTTGTATTTATACAAATAATTATATGATAATATAACCCGAATATAGTGCAGGTTGTTACTCTCTTAGTGTATAGTTTAACGTCTTATCCGAGAGATGGATTGACAAAATTAATCAAATAGTGCAGGTGCCCCCCCCCCCCCCCCTCCTATATGGCAGGCACATGGACCGTTGAACAATAGATGTATACATTTCCTTCACATCATCGTATAATTGTTTGAACATAATTATACATTTATTCACATCGTGTTCTCCGTCTTGCGGAGAACACCAACAACCTTGAAGAGTTTAAATGCTCTAATTGTAATCATAGTTTGGAAACAAACATCTTTTAAAGCGGAAATGGAGTATGATTGGAGGATTACAGAATATTGCTCACGAACATGGCGAAAACATGAAACACATTGTCATGTTGTTTTGACCACTACATGGAATTTGACAAATACGTTCACCTGTCCGCATGGTCCGGTCGGCAAAACACAAACGATGACCGCTACCGAACTACATAATACAATTTGTATTGCCATTATTCAATGTAACACCAAGAATGTGCGGAACACACATGACGTTTTATTTGACCGTTCCCCCTCATTTTCGCACCCCCCCCCCCTCTTTCTTTATCTCTCTTTCCTGTTCTCTCTTTACTCTTTGATAAACCCACTCTTTATCGTCCTCCCTCTCATATATAATTTCTCTTATCTCATCTCTCCCTCTCTTCCAATCTCCATCTCATTTCCCACTCACTCCCTCCACATCTGCCATCCGTAGGTCTATGGTATAATACGTAACACAAGTGTTATCTAATACCATTTTCAAGCTTACATTACCGATGAAAATACTGATGAAAAAGACCGATGGAATTTCTTATGTAAACAACGGGGAACTCGTCATTTCCCCTCTGTAGCGTTCATAGTGCAGGGGAATTTAATCGCCTTTTGCATTCACCGGCCGGAAGTGAAGAATTGTTGATTTAAAAAAAAGCCACTAGCCTATACTTTCAATAAATTTGTTAGTGATCCGTTTTAAATATTGTTCTGTTCATCATTTGGTTTTATAAATATATGCTTTATAATAAATATATTATTATAACGATGTTCATGAATTGAATTTTGTAAAACCTTTATATTCATGCAACATACAAGTAAAACGGGGCCCCTTGGTAGATCAGTTGTTTAACTGAAAGGGCAACCCTGTTGAAATAAAACGTTAATAAATAATAAATAAATAAATAAAACGAATCAATTTATACGTAAACAAAACGTCAACAGAAAACACGTGCACGATACTCGAGGTTCACTTTACACGAGCTAGCTATGGCGCAGCATAATATTATCGCATGCCGTGTTCCGAAAAAAGCGCGCGTTACACTGCTTTAGCCGGAACAAGAACGACCTTTGACCAATTTCATCGGTATTTTTCACCCGAACCATTTCAAGCTGACCGTTTCATCGGAGTGACACCGATAGAAAGAGAATTTCTCCTACTCTAAAGTAGGAGAATTTAATCACCTATTTCTCTTCTTTTCATCGCCTATTCTATCGGCTTTTTCACCTCTGTAGCATTCATGCTGGCCGTTTCATCGGATGCGTCCGGACGCATCCGATGAAAAAACCCTCAGCTTGAAAGCAACAAAAATGTATTTTTCTTCTCCCTGAAATACTCCATCCCTCATACATAATCTATACCCCCTCTCCCTTTCTTTCTTTTTCAATATCCCTCTCTCCCCTTCTCCCCTCTCTTTCCTTTTGCTTTATCCTTCTCTTCTTTATCTCATTCGTCTTTCTCATTATCTCCTTTCTCCGCATTGTCTTCCCTCCTCCATCCACTCCTTGCACCACTCTCCGACATGATCTCTTTCTCGCTTCCCTTCCCCTACAATGTCCACCATCTTCTCCCCCTCTCCCTCCACCCACACACCCTCCCCCCTCTCTCCATCTTCCTCCCTCTTGTTCTCTCCCCTCCCCTTCTCCTCCTTCCCATCTTGCTCCCTATCCATCCTTCACCTCTCTCCTCTCTCTCTCCATCTCTCCCCTCCTCTTTAAATAATTCATGGCCACAATTAAATCCGGCTATAGCCCTCCTCACCTGAGAAGCCATATATCATCGTGTGCATAACACGGGCGTGTCCTTGCCTTCGCTAGACTTTGTGCCGCCAAAATATGCCTTTGAAGTTCGCCCGCCCGCCCGCCCGGTCCAGGCCCATTTTTTTTATGGCGCGCACCTTGGTCAAGAGTCTTATAAAACACAGAAGAGGCGGTTGTTAGGGTAAATACGTAACCCCTCTTTCAGCATCAACGGTGACCAATAAAACCCCTCCTTTTTTTTCTCACAATCATTGGAGGTAAAAACAAAATCCAGCTTGTGTAATTTTTTTTTATTTCATTCAACATTCAAGGCGAGCTCAAGATATTTCCGGTGCGACATTAATTTCATAATGATTATATATATTCTTGTTTTTTTCTCCACAAAACAGTGTTGATTGTATTAGCATCCGATGACTATAAATCACTTCACGCAGACCATCGTTAATTGCATAAGTAACACAGCTGGAAGTATATTGTCTAGCCTTGATATGATTATGATATTTTCAAGAAAATATCCCCGACAATGCGTTTTTTTCTTTAGACCACCTATACAGCTTTAATTTTGATCAGATTTGATGTTGCTGTCAATACTTAATTACAATTTTAACACGATTAAAGGAAATCTAAATTGAAACAGCACACCAGAAATTGTTACAAAACAGTGACAAAATTCGAACAATACATTGAAAAAAGTTATATAATGGTGTACCCTTTTATCACTGATCACTGACAAATCATACTAATTATAATCACGTTTTCCCTAATGCATGTAATGTGTTAACTCTCAAATCTAATTCCCTTTTTTTATTTATGATTTGTGATCATGATGATTTGATTGATAAAGGCTCATAAGAATGCATGTTGTTACATTTTAACCATGCATGTCTGTTGATATTTACTTCTCATCAGTGCATGTGTAAAAAAGTTACGGAATAAACAAATAGTTTATTCAGAGAAGTACAGTACATTATTCAAGTATAATTATGTAACACATATTTTGTTTGATATTCTTTTTCCTTTTTAGAGTCCTTGTCGGAGCTATTCTGAAAACGATTTTAAGTTAAAATTTATTGTATCTACGTCATATCTACGTCACTAAAATATTACACTGTACTTAAGGAATAGCGATTTGCTAAAATATATTTTAGTTACGTAGATATGACGTAGATAAAATAAATTTTTTCTTCAGAATACACCCTTCTTGCCCTCCCTCAATCCCTTCATAAATTAAGAGTGGCATCTATAGCAGGAAACATATACAGTCAAACCTGTCTTAGCGGCCACCTGTCTATAGCAGCCAACCTGCCTAATATAAAGTGGCCATCAGAAGTGATCCCCTGCAGAGAAAAACAGTGTTATGGAACCTGCATAATATAGAGTTCACCTGTATACACTGGCCAATTCTCACGTTCCTCTTGAGACATGGGGCTAGAGCTACAGGGCAGAATTACCCCTCCCCCCCCCCCCCCCACCCCCGGCCCCCAAACCCAGCCTGCCCCCTGGTAGTTTTGAAACACATGGATATTCGATCAAAGCTCCCGTCACATTCAGGAAGAAAAAAACACATCACATTTGGAGCAGAATCATCTTATTTCCTGGCAAACTCAGCTCATCTTTTGAAAGAAAGGATGCCACTTGGCATGGGGCAAGCAACAAAGTTTGCACGAACTCGATGAAACTGGGGCGGGTGCATGTGCATATCACAGAATTAATCCGGAAGTTTTATTGAGTCAATGTACTCCTGATGATTTAGAACATAACATCATGAACATAATAATTATATTGCATGTTTTTGTGTTATGATTTGTTAATTTCATTATCACTTCGTTCTTGTTTTTCTCTGTGGTTTAGTTGGTATTTATGAACTCGAAGTATTGAAGTATACCTATAATTATGTACGATCTTTGCACATGCATTGCGGTTATATTAAGTATGTGTTTTGGCCAACCAAATTTAGAACCACCCTTGAAAATATTTTCAACCAAAACACTTCGATCAGAAGGAATGCTATGTTAATTTATTTTATGAAAACAAAAATACGACTTGGACAACTATAAACATGATAAAGGCTTGTGATAATTGTAGGGATATACGTGGACTAAGGTAAAGGTGATGAACAAAATAGGAAAATACGAGTGAGTATGAATTAAATTCACGCACCTGGCATGTCTGGTATTTGTGCGTTCGAGACGAATCATAATTAAACAATTCAAACAACGTGGTGAATAAAATCAGTCTTCTTTTCTTTCTTTTTTTTTTGGGGGGGGGGGGGGTATGACATTCATGGACATATTGTTCATATTTTGTTTTCATCATCGGTGTAAAGAAGACCTTTTGAAATTCAAAATGTACTATAACCTTAATGTACGCTGATTCCATATCAAATTAAATCTATGAACCATTTTCTTGTTGGCAGTCCGCAACCTGGACATACATAATCATGGATTTGGTGCTTAAAGTGATCCATTAACTCTCTTTTTTTCACTAGGTAAACTTTATTCCTCGCCTAAGAGCCTGAATTCGGATACTCAATCGTCCATATAGCCCGGTCACATATCAACGGATTGCGCAAACGTATGTCAAACGGAGAGCTAAATTTTCCATCCGTTCTATGCGTTTCTTGTCCGTTCCTTGCCCGGTGATGTACGTTGTTCTATGTGTTTTTTCTGTAGTAACTGTCATTTGTGCCCTGACGAAGATTCTGCTAGGATCGAAAGCTAGGCTTAGGCATACGTTTCCGCTATCCGTTGATATCTGACCGGGCCATAGTTGTATCCAACCTCGGATACTTCACACGAACGAGCGGAATACCAACATACATTGATTTTTTCTATTTTTTAAAGAAAATCTCACATAATCAAGAATCTTACCATAAACATGGTATATGATTGAAGTCTCAAACATTACTTCGGGGAATAAATGTAAAGTTAATGGATCACTTTAACACACTCGTGACCACGTTTCAATCATTACAACGCTTCTTGGGTGTTTTGTTTTTTGTTTTTGCTTTTAATGTTGTATTTGTGTGTGTGTGTTTTTTTATGTTATTATTATTTATTTTTATTTTTTTACAAATGTGTTTTAATCAATGATGATTATTCACGCCTAGGACCTCATTTCATATCATCCGAGAGACGCATCGGTATAGGTTCGGAACACGGATCGATTTGTGCACGGATTCTAACCACTAGATCAAAGCATAACTTTCATGGTCGCGCTGAAATGGTTAAAATAATTATGTTTGGTTATCTATATATACCCAGTTCGTTTTAATTTGTCTACATCATTTTCGTCTATTCTCCATGTGATTTACTCATCATTTTGTCTAATCGTGTGTCCGTCTTATTATAAATTCGACCTACACATAATTGTGTTTACTGCGATGAAGTCTATAACGCAGATTATCTGAATCAATTTTAAAGTCACTTTTCAGTTTTCACAGATGGACAATCTAGTTTATTATTGATTTACATACCGTGATTTAAAGTCTTGTACGGCAGCGAATTTATTTCTGAATATTTCAGTTGTCTATTGACGAATTTTGATCAAACAAACTTTATTTTGTTTCGATTTTTTTCTGTTTCTACATCCAGAAGAAATTGCAAAAACAATTATTTCTCGAGGCGCCCTCTAGTAACGGCGGTGGCATTTGCAAAAGACACGACGTATGAAAGGTCGATACAATTTGTCTTTATGTGATCTGATTTGTCCACTGAGTGATGAGTGAAAATGCAAAGTACTATTCACCTATTCATTGTACTGACTTTCTTCGCAAATTCTCCACTAGATAATTAAAAATTCGAACCCTTCGATATAATACATATCTTTTATAACGAAAGAGAATTTGGGAAAACCGAAAACCTGTTCCACGCTTATACCACTGGTAATACGAATACAATGAGATACGGTATATGTGAGAACCGCTAGGGTTAGAGTTCTAAGTAACTTTAGAGGATTTTGAAAAGGTAACTAGATCCCTTTAACAAGCATAATAATAACCCCGATCACTTTTCACCTTTTCCGTTACCCCACCATTCGCAGCAGCAGCTTTCTTTAAATCCATTGGGAATGATGGGGCGCCCAATAGTGTTCGCATGATATGATGGCGTTTCTCGTTCAGTTGGCTGTGTCTCCCATTTCGATAATAATAATTTTAAGGCTCTCCTATAATATTTATTCGTCTTCACCATCATGGTCATGCATGTTTACTGGGATCACTGGCTGGTATCAAATACGCTTTATAATGATTAGATTGTCTTTGGGTGAATTTATATTTGACAGAACGACTCCCATAATGCTTCCACTCTTATCAAGTTTACGAGCTTGGAATTGGCGCGGTTCGGTGTCACCGGCGCGGCATGAACTTGGTTGGTATTAATTTTGTACTTGTTTTCTTATGTAACTTTTGGTGCTTTTGAAGTTTTTTTTTTCTTCCTATGATTCGCTAGACGTCGCGCACTTATTTAAAGCCCTTCTTTGTATACATCATGCTACTTTGTGCAAGCATTTTGAATTCAATTTTGTTTTCTTTACATCCATTCATTCATTCATTCATACATGCATTTATACATCGTATTAATTAATTCATTCATTCATTCATTCATTCATTCATTAATTCATTCATTCATTCATTCATTCATTCATTCATTCATTCATTCATTCATTCATTCATTCATTCATTCAGTCATTCAGTCATTCAGTCATTCAGTCAGTCAGTCAGTCAGTCAGTCATTCAGTCATTCGTGCATTCAATCATTCATTCATTCATTCATTCATTCATTCATTCATTCATTCATTCATTCATTCATTCATTCATTCATTCATTCATTCATTCATTCATTCATTCATTCATTAACTCATTTGTGTAGTTAGTCATTAGTTCATTAAATAATGATTTAATAAATACAACATTAATCAATGAATTAATCCATTCATTTATTAGTTTATTCGTTTGTTCATGAATTTATAATTTCGTTCATTTATTCATTCATTCATTCGTTCATTCATTCATTCATTCATTCATTCATTCATTCATTCATTCATTCATTCATTCATTCATTCATTCATTCATTCATTCATTCATTCATTCATTCATTCATTCATTCATCCATCAAATATCAGTAATCCGGACGAACCACAACCCTAACATGTGAAAGCAAGGAGAGGGGATGCAGCTGACGAAATAAGACCAATATTACAGTCAAAAGGCAAAAGTTCCCGATGGTCTTTGAAAATTCGACTTAGAAATAATTATATTGTATGTGTTCCCATTCAGTCAAGTTTAAGGACGAATAACGGTGTAGCAATCATAGGTCACTTCTGGACGAATTAGGGAGGGGTAAAAAGCGGCTGAAATTACACCAAGTTCACCACGAACAAAGGGTAAAGGGTACTATGGTCTTTAAAAATACGACTTTTAAATCACTACCTTGCATGTTTTACAATAAATTCTAAGGGCAAACAATATTACGACAGCACTAATATATTCAGTTCACTTTTGTACAAAAACGGGGGAGGGGTATAATAAAGCGGGCGGATTGACGCCAAAATTCAAAACACAAAAGTTTACGATGGTCTTTGAGAATATGACTTCGAAATTAGTAGCTTATTATTAGGTTTTCACATACAATCCAGTATGGTATCTGCATAAAGGATGAATAACGGTAGTGGTTACTACTAATAGTTCGAATGTGGACACTATAGGGGAGGGCTTGAGCGGGCAGAAGGGCGCCGAAAGTCACTAGTAAAAAAAAAAAAAAAAAAGGTCTAATGGTTTTTGAAAATACGATTTCTGTTTTTTTTTTCAATCGAATTTTATTGCGCCGTTAACTTTTCGATAGCTGTATTAACATCCTGTGCCTTATATCCATCATTCAAAATCAGATGTCGAAACGGTACGAGAGTTAAGTTCAATAAACATGTAACATATACACAGTAACCGGATGAATATAGATACTTTTATACACAAAGTGTTGATCCTGTAGACACGCCCTTGTAATTATTATAGAATATGGTAGTAAAACCTATGCATATCCAATAAATTCAACTCTTTCTTATTATTACAAACATGTGGTCAAGACAATAATGAATCATGGATTATATAGCGATATGCATTAATCGTTCAGAAATATAATTTACGTGTTGCTTTACTTAGATCATCATTTTATGTCTACCGTATTAGCTGGTATAGGTATTGAATACGTTTATGTAATTTATATTGTTTATCAAATATCAGGCATTTGTTTATGGTATTCGGTTTTTATTTTTTCGAGGGTGGATGAATGCAGACACATAACTATGGACTTTAGGGAAGCGAATATTAACTTGTTTCTTTAGCAAAGAGACATTTCCCAATTATCACAACGTAAAACATTGTTTGTTCTTCATATACTACCACTATACAATTATGCAAACAGAAAGGAAATGTAGTTTGCAATATTAAACTGCGTAATCCTTACACGTTTATTCGTTTAATTATTCGGGACTTTGACAATTATACAAAAAAAAAACATTACATGTATATAATGTGTTGCTACATTACATAGATAAGTATCGAACATACAATAAAATGTGTTAGTAATTAGTTTCCCATCAATTGCACACACATGATAATTAATAACATGAAAGAGTTCGAATCGGAATCTATATCATGAGGCATGTTCTATTGTAACCACATACACGATGTATAATGAAATACAAAACACACCCTAAAAGATATAAATCAATCACATATCAATCACTGCAAACATTGTTGTAATTACTTGATAGTATAGTATGATGATATGTAATGTTTATATGGCCTCTTATACAGTAGTGAAGTATTAACATGATTAGAGGTGTCCTTTGATTAATTGTTTGAATAATAACGCAATTGCTTTCATGTTCAGCTAATTATTGCATAACTGGTCATCATCCAATCATCTGAATTGACTTTGATGTTCCAAATGTTTCAACATATTGGCGTTCTATTGGGGGAGCAATTCGTTGTGAATTATTCATTAACTATACCTTTCCCACGAACGGATGAGGTTCTATGGCATTTCTCAATTATGCCAACATCGAACATTATATGAATTACAAATAATTAAAGGTGTCTATGATATCCAATACATGTAAACGTTATTACATGTATTATTTTGAATGTACTTTCAAACGTTGTAGCTGCAGAATTGATTGTTTTATAGTCAAGTACGGTGCTATATAGTATTCGCTGCGATATAAATAGATGGGATAAAAACGCGAATGTATAATTTGACAAGGTGAAGTGATTATTTCCTGCCTAATGTAACGATGGGATACTCGTTTATCTCGCAAAACACAACGATGTAGCCGTTTGTAAGAGTGTATTCGATATCATTAAGATGTGATAACTAACCCGCCTACTTATGACGTGTACTCAGCTGACATAAGGAGCGTACGCTCCCGGCCCTTGCCCGCATCCTTTCTCCTACAACCCCGCTGAATAGCTGACTGCTCGAGAGCCGCGCGACTGCACCGGATAACCGTTGGAAGCTGTAAGAGCGCGCTGTGTATAAACATAAAGGCGCCATTTAGAGCATGCGTAACGTATTATGAGATGGGGGGGTTGAACGAGCTGCGATCGCACAGTCACCGACACCCGCCCTTGCCCGGTCCTCTCCCGTCCCGCTCTCTTGAAAGAGCACTCATGAATACACCACCCTCTTACAATTTCCGAAGAGTCTCCTATCTTGGTTTTTAATCAAAGGTTTACTCATTTTGCCTCTTGATTAATTGGAGGATGATTCATCGCTTTATAACTGGTGCTGATCGCCGGCCCTTGGGAGAACCCTTTCTCAAAACCATGAAAACAACTCTCAGCGAGTATATAATATATTACTTTGTTAGTTCATCGTATACATGAAAGACGGTGATGATCAGGTGTATGATGCGATATTGTCCATATAAGATGTCTTATAAAGTAAAATATAAAAGTAGGATTATATTTAAAGCAAATAATTTCAAAACTACTACTAATGTAATACTATTTGACATGTTTAATGCATTACCGTTCGTATAGGTAAACGAATATATTAAAGGTGCATCTGTAAAGTGTCAGATATTGCCCAAAATTACCTTCGAGACTTCAATCCTATACCAAAATCATTGTAAGATATGTCCGAATGATGTGTGAAAGTTTCATTGAGAAAGAACACTGCTTTCCTGGTTAAAAAAACGAAAATTTGCGTCAGCTTTTACAACGAATTACTGTATAACGTGTATGAGGTTTATGACCGTTCATTAACGCTCTTGAGCTGAATGATTATCAATGATAGATATCGTCATACTAAAGGGGCATTTACAAAAATCTAACCCTATTTCATTCTTCTCTTACCATAAGCCAAACAACACGGTAGAAGAGAAATGTGGAAGCTCCCAGTAATCTTCGTGGAGTTAGACACTTTACTGGTTTCACTTTAAAGTGATATGAAAGTGATCAAATGAAATAAAACGCTTGCACATGAGCTACATTATTTTATTTTCTAGTACATTATCAAAACTAATCAGTTTAATCTTTGAAAATCAGTTTCTGCTGACAGGGCCATCCCACCCATTTCTGGAAATAAATACATTTAACAATTAAAAAAAATAACAATGTTATACAATGTTTTGAACTTTCACGCAGTTTGAACAGATATGTCCTTGCCATTAGTTATACCAACTGTATACGAGAGCGGTCAAATACAAACAATTTTAAACAACAACTTAATCAGCCCACACATATACAAAGTTTCAACACTCGCCAGAGTTGGCGTGATGGTTACTCTCTGGGAAATATTAGTATTAATGCGCATTCGTGTATACTTGCCGATTAAAACCGAATTTGTCTGATGCTGAAACATAAATCTCATTATCCTTATCTAAGCACCGCCAAAAGGCGTGTAATTTCATCACGTACTTTCCATGTGATGATCGTATCCTGCTAATATGCTAACACGAACATTTTCACGCGAACACGTACTGTATGTTGTTGTTGTTTTTAAATAACTATAATCTTGTTTATCTCTAAATCCGCCCGTATATCTGTCTATTTATCTCAAAACCCACATAGATTATATAGATTAACAATATCGTCACATCACATATTCACAGCAAAGTTGGCTGGAATGTGATAAAAAATAAGAGACACACAAATAATTATATTCACTGTGATAGTGTCCTTTGATTTATACATCATCATGGTCATTGTCTGAACCAGACCTATTTATCTTGTTTGTCTGTGTTTGTATGTTTTCTTTATAACTATATTCACCACTGGCAGAATTAGCCTAGGCCTTTTTTGTTGAATATATATTACTCCCTTATTGGCCAGTGGTCGTTCATCATCATGGATGAAGCTACATATTGACATATTCAAGTATAACTCACATTAGCACAAGCCGAGCCACTGTCTATGATTTGTATATCAGGGTGTCTTGGATTAAAATAAAGCATAAGGGAACCTGATGGGGACTGTATGAACGCCTTGGTGGTTGCACAATCGTGTACTATAGTAGGGAACCGGTTAAGGGAAACTTTAGAATGCTACAAGCAAGCCCTCTAAATCACCACCATCATGCGTGCTATGTTCTATGTCCCATTTGTCAGAGCGGAGATGTAACCATATGTTATCCCGACACTTATACGTGTCGAATGTGCATCCGAAAAGAGATAAATCTGCATTCGATAAGTCTGACTGGTTGGTTATTCATTCCATATTGGGTAATACTATATATAAATAATTGTGTTCATTTACATTTCAATTAGTGACGAGGATGGTTGATAATTATTAAACAACTTCTTTTTTTCGCGAGATCGTCAACAATACTGTAACAACTATCCACGTTGTCCATCTGTCCTACTGAAGACGTTAGCCCTGTCTTGTCCGGGACATGTAGAACACGTATACATCTGCATTCAATACATTCGACTAGTAGTATGTTAATATCCTTTTCACATTGTTTTATGATTTATGTATTTTTTTAATAATATGTTTATCTGCATTTAAATTAGTGACGGGTTTCTATCAAGCCCGGCAAAACAATATTGTTACAACGTTTCACGTTGCCCGCCTGTATATACCAATGGTGACTTTAAGTGTCGACTAAAATGTCACTAATTTATAACATGCATACCGTACAAAAGTTCGATGAGCTTGTTAATATACATTCGCAGTAAGTTACGTGTTATACATGTGTATATGCATTTCAATAAGTGACAATACTGGTTAATATTCATTACATAGTATCTGACGTTGTGGGCCCGCCGAATGATACTTTCACCACTTTTCACGTTCGGCCTAGCTGTCCCAGCGAAGACGTAAGCCTCGTGGTATCCGGGCACTAAAGTGTCTAATAAGTGTCGAAAATATATAAATCTGCATTTTATAAGATCGACGAGTCCGTCACTCAATATGCATTCCACGCTATTTTATCTGTATTACAATTAGTTACACAATTGGGTAATATTAATTACATTTTTTTTTGTGAGTCCGCCAACAATACTATAACCACGAATAAAAATGTCCACGTTGTCTGATCAGTCCCAGCGAAGAGGACGGTATACCTTGTGCTATACGGACACTTAAGTGTCGAATAAAATGCCACCAATTTATAACGTGCACCTCGTAAGTTCGACGAGCTTAATAATATTCATTTCAAATTGTGTTATGTTGTAAATATATGTCTGTATAATTATTTTCATGTCTTGTCTGCTTTCCAATTAGTGTTGAAGTTGCTTAATATTCATTATCATTTGATGTCACGAGTCCGCAACATTATACCGTTTACATTTTCCACGCTCCGGCTGATTCAGCGGAGAGGTAGACGATTTGTCTTATCCAGGCACTTAAGTGTCGATGTAGGTACCAAAAAGGATGTATCTGTACCCATCCAAGCCAACGAGTTGGTTAATATTTAATGATTAAATTCTAACTCAGTCTCTCAGGTGTTATTTCATGTTATCATAATTTAGAACGGGCTGGAAAACGTGGGAGTCTTTCAAAGGGTCAGAGACAGGGACGGTGTAACATGAAAACGAAGATGGGGATTCACCAACGATGACGACACCAACATGACCGACTGCGAATGTGGCACTTCATGTTCACCCCAAACGATGCCACACCTTCTCCTATGCTAATCCGTTGATGAGGAGCAGTGCTGTATCCAAGATCTTATGACATGAAAACGGGAAGGTTGTGCATGAACTGTTCCCAGTCCTGGCCAAACATTGATTTGATGAGCAGATGTGATGGCAACGAATGAAGAAGATCATGATTACTTTTGAATACATTTCTTGTATTTCCTCATGCCTTAACTCAGAGATGTAACTGACATGATCCAGTGTAATTATAATGCTGGTAAAGATACACTTATGGTCAACGTTCAATATCGACAATTATTGTGAACGGAGAGGGGAATATGGCCACCAAAATAATGTTAGTAATTATCCCGTATAGATATGTAATGTATGTATGTCACGGAATCGGTGCAACGTCACCACGTTACGAAACATTATTATTGTCATTGATTGTGGTGAAGTTTATTGTACTGGGTTCAGTAAATTATCCATTCAGCATGTTGCTAAAATAAGGATAACAAAAAGGGTCCTATACTATACAGGAATATGAATTTGCTAATTTGTTATACATACTTGTTTGTTATACATTTAAAAGGTTTCGGTGCATGGAATGAGAGGGCATTCGTCTGGAGCATGGGGTAGCTGCTCAAATAATTCACACCACGCCGGACAACAAAATAATCGTGATAGAAGGAGTCTGGGAGTGCGTTTTAATAGACAGATCTAAGCCAGAACCAGCGCTTCGAAACGTATTACGAGATAAGAGATATCGTTGTAAGGATTAGCTTGAAACTCGTTTCCAAACGATGCTTCCGCGACTGACACCTCTGCGTGAACGCAAAAAACGTGACAAATAAGAATGATATACAAGTGCACGACAAAGTGGTATTGCTTGAATATTAGATGAGAAGCCCCAAAAGTTAATCAATATTTTCACGATTATGATCAGCAGCATTTCGCCGATACCATTTTTGGTTCACCAGCGTCAATTCCAAAATACAAAATATAGCAGTCGTTATTTTGTTCTTGAAACAGTCATGTTTTGACCCATTTTTCACATGAACATGATGTACTATTTATTATATGTGAATCACAATATCTGGTAGTGAACGGGTTAGCATATCAAGTATCACAAGTATCATGGACATTTCATATATGTCTGTTTTTAATCAGTTGATTAAAATCGACATGGTTGAAACTGATATTCTTTGTTTCTGAATTTATCAAATATGTGTTCTTAAAGGGATCTAGTAATTTTGTTGACATGTGCAAAAAGTGATGAAGGGTTGATGCTATCTCATATGTCCACAGGGTATTGTGTGAAAATGTCAAGTCAAATGGACATTGCATGGCCAAGTAATGAGCGAAAATGCAAAGTGATGTTCACTAACTCACTGCACTCACTTTGTACACGGTTTCAAAACTCCACCTGAGTTTTTCTTATCTGAATACTTCAATTGTACATATCTTTGTAACGAAAGGGAAATTAGAAAAACCGAAACCGGTCCCATGATTTTATTGTTAATACGAATACAACAAGATATGAGGGAACCGCTAGAATTAAAATTTTATTTTGAGGATTTGGACAATGTTACTAAGTCCCTTTAAAAGTGCACAAATAAACGTCGTTTAAAATGAAGAAAAATGCTATCTAAGAATAATATGGGTAAAATTAAAGTTCATTATATGCTAAAGGAAAGAAACTGACACTGTAATAGTAAATTGTAACTATGATAGTCACAAATTTAAATGAACCCATTACAAGGCTACGTTTATCACCTACTTAGAATAAACTATTCTCAAAAAGTTAGTATCGTACATGGCAAAGTCAATGACAGTTTAATGTAAAGTTAATGACAGAAATTTGTTTGAATGGTTTGGAATGTGTTTGTAATTGCATGTGCACCTAATCTGCTAAAATGTTGTAATAGTTACGCTCAACGTTCAATGCCATGAATGTAGGCCTATTAGAGTGTAATCATTGTCGAATTAACTTCGTTTTGGTTGTTTACACCATACACTGTCCCTCACAATGAATATACATTTATCATAATTATCATGTTTGAGCCCGCAATTCACCTTACCCCCAAAGTTATGGTCAAATATCCCGATATGCCTCGGGTTATGTTAGTGGTCAGCCTACTTTGTCCGATCTGAATTATCGTTCAGAAACTGTCCAGTAAATAAACCCATGACATATCCTCCTTTCAATCGCACAACGGACTTGTTTTCTTTTCCAAATTATTCTCTCTTCATCCGCAATTCATATACTGGACAAACAACATTGAAGAGTGTGATTGTTCGATTGTGGCAAGGAGCAACAAAAAATGAATTGAAGTTGACTTTGCCTCTACGCTGTTTTTGTTCTTCTTCTCTTCTCTACTTCTTCGTTTGACCGATGCAGGAAGACCTACAAATTCCCTACAAGGTATGTGATGAAAGCATTTGATATGGGGTCAAGGGCTCCAGGAAAGGAGCTATTGTTCGGCAGACAAAACGCAGGGATGGTCAGCAGTGGTCAGCCTAGGATGGGGGAGGATGACCGGTAGCGTGATGGGCGTAGTCAGGGGTAACGCATTGAGTGATGCGGGGTGGGGGAAAATGAATGGGTAGGAGAGGGGTGCACGATATGCCGTGTGCATGGTGAGAGGGCAGCCCGAGCCAAAAACATATAGTATTCGTTCTCTCCAGTTCATTAATTTACATTTTGTTTTAACAAAGCATT
>JBAMJV010001035.1:0-196615 GCA_037951105.1 Echinarachnius parma | reverse complement strand
CATACAGTTGGCGCAAATGCAGTCAGCTCAGTGATTTGGGTCTTTCTTTTTCTTCGTACTGCACTTGCAAGTGTAAGGAATATTTCATGACATAAAATTAAAATGGACTCGGCTGGAGTCATTTGCAGACCTTGTATGTAACCATTAATAATGGATGAAGGAATCAGCCAGCAAAAATAAGTGCTGGATAGTGCAGCAAGCAGGAGAGCTCTTGCTCTGTACGACACTATGCTAATATAGCAGGGCTCCACATTTAGATTTTTTGTCAGTGGCACAGTCGGGCCAATGAAATAATTTCTTCCCCTTTTCTTTTCTGGTGGCCCGAAAGAAAAATATACTGGCCCAAAAATGATATTTCAAGACTCAAGAGTAAACTTTTTACTTTTCAAAATACAGCATAACATTGGCTGTATGTCCTTCTGGTGTTCAGTTCATACAGATGATTTATGAGTTTGTAGCAGGCCCCAGAAGGCTCAAAATTGGTTCACTTTTTTGGCTAATTTCCTTCTAAAATGGGATTAACACATTTTTGGACAAATTTCATCATAACTCCTAAATTAGAAAAGGTAAGGTCATGAAACTTTCAGAATATTTATAATTTTTTAACACTGCTCCATGTGATGTAGTCAAAATTTAAAAGTAAATACAGAAAGTAAAATTACAGAATTTCACCAGACACCCTCGATTTGGACTGGGACATGGTTGGAAAGTAAAAATGTAATTATTGTTTTTTGCCAGATCGCACGTTTGCTTGATTCATGTTGGTCACTCATTGCAAGGAGCATTGATCTTTTACCAGCAATGAAGCAATGGTAAATGCTGGAACAAGATGGCGTCATACTGTACGTACAACCCTCAGCCTCACCCCAGCAAGACACCTTGCTTACTGCCTCTGCGTCTGGCTCACCTAGCCCATCCTCCCCGGGATATCGCAGCAATCTGGAGATAGTGCGGATGCAGACAACTAGACAGGTAGAATACACAATGCTTTGAACCAGTCTTTGGAATTCAATTATTCAGTAATTCAGTACTTTAGAAATTACTTTGTACAAAAAAAGGGGAAAATGTATATTATTTAAATTTCCTTGTCTCTTGGTGAAGAAATATCAATTACACAAAATCCTCACTTCTCGCTCATATTCTTATTAAACCACGTTTCATTAAATTTAAAGGATCTGTTGAAAATAATGATGCAATATACGTGTATTGGCATGGCATAGTGGCATGTATCAACTATTCACCTTCAAACATATAAATAAACTGACCAGAAATATATTGTGATTAAAAGAAGGCAAAGAAAATGGGATTCCAACGGGATTCGAACCCGAGACCTCCGGATTGCTAGACCGGTGATCTTCCGACTGAGCTATAGAAAACCCTAGTACGGTGCTCGTCCCTGAAACCCCTTAATTCTCATTGCCTGAGTGGTCAGAAGCTATTATAAACCTGACATAAACCTGAAGGATACAAATCAACTTGGGGATAAATGCGAGGGATCACCGAAGTGATACAGCTTTTTGTAATAATCAATTCAAACATATAAATAAACTGACCAGAAATATATTGTGATTAAAAGAAGGCAAAGAAAATGGGATTCCAACGGGATTCGAACCCGAGACCTCCGGATTGCTAGACCGGATTGCTATTCACCTAAGACCTTGATACTTTTATCATAATTTAATCTGCATTGTATTTGTTTACACCACCTTCTCAATGAAATTGTAAAGCACCTTTATTTTTGTTTAATTCTTTAATTCCACCCTGCTTTGATGTTTTGGTAAATGGAAACTCTTTATTTTTAAAAGGAAATTAAATTTCAAACTTTGATCAGTTTGTTTCTTTAATTCCACCCTCCTGAGATGCTTTGTTTTACCTTATAATTAATGTTTTTAAATCAATAAAATCTTGATCTTGATTGATTTGTTTCTTAAATTCCACCATGCTTGGACATTTTTGGTAACTTATTCTTAAAACTCCATGATGAAATCTTAAATTTGATAAATTTGTTTCTTTAATTCTACATTGCTGTGATGTTTTGATAACCTCATTTTATAATTGAATGAAATTGTAAATCCTAATTTATTGTGTGTTTTTAATTCCACCATACTACTCTAATTGTTTTGGTTTTCTCAAATTAATTCTTATCACCCACTAAAACTGTAAATCCTAATTAATTATTTCTTAAATACCTCCATTCTGTTATGTTCTGGTAACACTCACTCATTGCTAAATCCCAATGAAATCATAAATCCTAATTGACTGTGTCTTTAATTCCACCATGCTATGACATTGGGGTACATTCTAAAACCTCAAACCCACTTTTAAAACTCAATGAAATCTAAAACCTCAATTGATTTGTTTCTTTAATTTCAACTTGCTGTGATGTTTTTCTTAACATAACATAATGCACAAAGGCACACCTCCTTGATATGTTGCAGGAACAAGTGGAGAGAAAGCTGGATGATTTGCAGGGATTCCGCACAGGGTCTGATGCCGTAGACTACACAGAGGTGACAAATTTCCCCCTCTTTTAAGATAAAATATGTTTACCAACATTCAAGTTTTTATAAATATCCTATAGTCTAGATGAGCTTTTCAACATAGTTGTACCGGGCAGTCTAGGTTATTTTAATAGAGCCTTTGATTCATCAAGCAAGGGGTGTTTCACACAAACTTAAGTTAATGTTTGTGGGGTGACCATTGATTTGAATTGGTGTAACATGAATTATTCGCAGACCCCATTTCAAGTATTTTTAGGACTATATTGGTACAAATTAGTTTAATTGTATGCTAATTGATGAAGTTTTATAATGGAAAATCACCTTTTATGTGGCACAAACCCAAAATATATTTGTAAGTCCTGAGGCAGTAGGGCGTTTCACTAACAGAAAAACAACAGTGTTGTCTCTTTAAAGGGATAGTTGAGTTTGGTATAGAGGGCGCTATGTACACAAAACAATTTGTTTGAGAGATAATGAAAAACTGAGTGTCAAATTTGATAGAGCATAATATTTTAATGACAGAATAAACTTTATTTGATCAAAATCGGTTCAGAAATGGCTGAAATATCCATAAACATAACAATTTGTAATAAATGTGGGGCCCCACAATATTAGAGAATTTAAGAGGTTTTTAAATAGTTGTTGATTATGTCTCTAATGAATCACTATTTCAACAAAACATCACATCACATCACAATATTTCATTTAAAATGGATGAAAACCAATGAGTTTTGAGAGAGTGCCCTCTTGAGTTTTAGTGGCTCTTTTCGAATGATAACAGGCTTTTTACGTAAGTCATTTGTAATTTTGTATTCCTTTCGAGCATGGTGGAGTTATAACTGTCAGTTTGTAATGTAATGGTGCAGGTTTTGGTTACTACAATTCAGTTTGACCAAAACTGTACTCTACCAAAACTCAATTATCCCTTTAACTGTTACAGATGATGTCCCACAGCAGACCAGGATCCAGAGCTCACTCCCTCTCACCCTCCGCCTCCACATCATTTGTGTCCCCTGTTGCTGGGGTAACCATTGAGCACAGGATGATTGCAGAATTGAGGTGAGAAACTGTGTTTACCAGGGAAACAAATTAAATTCATTTTGTGCGTGCATGAAAGTGGCACTAAAAAAATTGTTTTGCATCAAACTTTATACACATTTATGGGGGCTCTTTTATGATTTTCGAGGCTCTTTCTGGACGTTCAGTGGCCTAATCAACTGAGCCCTGGGTATTTCTTGATGGTATTTACCACTAGCCAGTAGCCAACCACTTTTGATTTAATTTGAGTCAAAATATGGAGCTTTTTTTGTGTGCAAATCTAGATCAGGGCTGGTACATTCTGATGTCATAATTTAAATTAGGCACTCTCCCCTCATTCACTCCACATTCATTGCCTTTTCCTGAAGACATGCAATAAATAAGATCAATCTGTTTTGACATGGGTAGTAAATATTGTGGAGAGAATGTTGAGGTAGGGATCAGTTTCAGACAAAAAGCACTGAATTTGATTCTGCATTACATAAAACTTTTATGCTGCCAATTGCTTTAGGGCCTGAGCTTTTGATCCTTCATCAGAGAAATGAACCTGTCATCATATAATGTAAATGTAAATCAAACAACTGATTACAAATCAATTATGTGGTAACAGATCTATTTGTAATACGGTTAGATATAAACAAATTTGTTGTATTTATGAACATGTCCACATTTATTGCTCTGATCTACTTTGATTTACTTTGCAGAAACCAGTTGGAGAATCAAGCAAGTGAAAACAATAAACTACGGCATCAGATAGAGGCTTCTACAGCAATGCAGACTTACTCCCTCACAGTACCAGACACTGCAAACACCCCCTTAACCAACCTTGGAACTGTCCATAGAAGCTATTCAGACAACCATGTAACACAGCTACCAATGGTGTCTGAAACGGTTGAGTCCATTCTAGCAAGGGGCAGGTCAAGGTCTCCAGTTCAGAATGTGTCTGAGACGGTCGAGTCCATTCTAGCTGCCCGTGGAAGCTCATGGTCTCCAACGCAGAATGTGCTGCCGAACATAGAATCTGCCACAGAGTGAGTTTGGGTTTTAAATGACGGACCTTGTTATATTAGAGGGGACGCTGTTACATGTTTTCATAATTATGAGTGAGCGCTCCACTCTCACGACTCTACAAAGCGGTGCCACGCCTTTATGGCACTCACCATCTGTAGCACGGCACTCAATTCTAGTGTACATAATAAGTCAGAGTGTGTGAGGTTTGAGTCAACATGGCCCTCAAAGGCAATGTAAATATGTCAATGTAATATAGACTTTTCTTTGTCTTTAATTGATTTATGTTGGTAGGTAATTTATATGTACAAAACTACAACAACAACAGAGTATTAATTATGAAACAACAATGAAAGCTAACCAACTATGTATACAAGGCATGCTAATAAAGATGTTTCACTTTATTTGCAGAGTTCTGCTTCGGAAGCAGCTTTCCGACGGTCATGCAGAGATCACGCTAATCAAGGAAAAGCTGAGACAGGTATTTGTTTTAACCCATTCAAGTCAATATGATTTTGATATAGCGTGCATTCTCCATAATAATAATAATAGATATTTATATACCGCAAATTGCAAAAAGCCTCTAAGCGCTTAAAAATATATTTACATAAAACTTAACAAAACAAAATTTTAGTGTACCGTAAACTGGGGTGACTTTGGCACCCGGGGTGACTTTGGCCACTTTTTGAGATGAATGTATTTTCATCAAGCATCACTTTTCAGAACAAATTTTTTTATTGTTTCTAATGTAGTCCTATAGGATAATGTTCAGAATAAAAAATTAGTTCTGAAGAGTGAGACCTGATGAAAATACATCCTTCTAAAAAAGTGGCAAAAGTCACCCCGGGTGCCAAAGTCACCCTGGTTTACGGTATATAAACATCCATAGACTCTACCAACTATTTATGGGACCAGTCCTGAACTGAAGGGGTTAAACTTCTCATTACCAGTTTGTGCATTATTTGTGTAATAAATTGATGCCTGCTTTCTTCTGTCACTGTCATACCTACCTGCAGTATCTTGCCATAATAGCCATGAAAAGCTATCTTGGTGAAATGCAGTGGCATGGGGCTATTTTTAAGGTGATTCAGATTCGTGTATGAGATGCCTGGTGCCATCTTGCGAACGCCTTATGCACAGTGCGTAATACACTGTGGTGCAGTGTTATACAGTGGGCACAAACTAACTTAGTTCAAAAAGGCAATCCGCAGTGGACCATCATAACTCATGACAATCTAATGACAATTTAATGGCAGTTGCAGCATTTACGTGAAAATACAATGTTTATGTTGCAGTTACTTGGTCTCTAAAACCTAGAAGGTTGAGATAACATCTAAAAATCTTTGAGATGTTGCCACATTAAATCAGCCTAGTCAGCTCATGCGGGGCTTACTTAATCTTTACAGGAGCATTTTCATTTACAGATCTTATTTATTGCACAACTTCAAAAAGCATAATGTTTAAAATATGGATTGCATATCTGTTTATATCAATGTATAAGTGGTTGATGTTTTAAATTCAACCATAAGAAAATTACTGACCAGAAATATTTGTATTGATAATATTATTAATAGTCATAATTTGTATTTTTCGCCAATACGAATAAGTATATTTTTTCTGCACAGAATGAGACCAGTATGGATCAACAGAAGGCCCAGTTCAGATGTGCTGTAGAAGAACTACAGACTCGGCTCAATGACACCATAGTAGGGAGGGATTCGGTACTAGCTCTAAGGTGAGGGTCTTGTTGGTATAATGATAATATTGGCACATTTAATGTATTTATTTCCATTTTCTCTCACAGACTACACTAATTTGCAAGCATAGACAATTAAACTCATATGCAATTCTCACATCATCCATTTAATGATCCTTAGCGTGGCACCAAAATTAACAAACTTATAGTCGTATACGTGCCACAAATCTCTTCCGATGTTGCCCAGGAATCATATTTGTTCAGTTCCTTTACTGTTTCTTTTGCATTTCTGACTTCCTTCTAGAAAGCGTGAATCTGAAGGACAGGAGAAGATGATAGCTAAGCTACAGCAAACCCTCAGAGATCTAGACTCTGCAAATAGGCAACACGAAAAGGTGAGTCACTCACTTCAGCAGAGTTCTTCTGTAAATTAAGTAACTTGCTACAGCAGATCTTCAGGGATTTAGGCAAATGGGCAACACGAACAGGTGAGTCACTCATACAAAACAAAATTTCTTGTGTACAGCATCTGTTCGTACAGCCAGTAACCTGTTATAAATGCTGTGGTGCAAACTATTATGTTTATCATTCTCATCAGAATTTACAAAATAGCTCCTTGATATGCCTTACCTTAGTAGCTCAGCAAAATAGTCCAGCCCTTTGAAGCAATAGTATAAAGTGAGTGTTAGTTATAGTTATTTGTTTTTTAAGTATCTTGTTATGTATAAACATGTAGAATATGTAAACAAAAAATTAATCCATATAGATAGCTAATTTTTATATACAGATGTCAATGTTGCTTTACTAGATGTTGCCTCTCCTTTAGGTTTTATTGAATATGCAAGATATGTATTGTAATAGTTATTTTTCTTCTCTCCTTTGCATGTGCCATTACAGAATCACCTTGAAGCCAGTCAGAGGATAAATTCCCTGCAGCACGCTGCCAGTTCCAGCACCAAGGCCCTGCAACAGATCTACTCTCTGCTCCTATCAGCTTCCGGTCGTCAAGACAACCACCATCAGCCATCCATCCTCATCACCTCTCCCTCCCTGGGGTCTCCAGCACCCATGTCATCTATTCCATTCCAATCGCCAGGCTCGTATCCACCCTCATCCAACCCCCAGGAAGGTTCCCAACACTCCCCCAATCCCCAGGGGCTAGAAGGGATGTTACCCCTATCTTTCTCCTTGCCGTCATCCAGTCCCTTTGGTGGTTCAGGGAGGGCGCTGCCCCCCTCCCATGTAGTCCGACTGGTAGAAGAGACCCTGGGAGGGTGTCGGGGGCGAGTCCGTGAGTTGGAGAGCGCCCTCAAACAAACCAAGAAGGTGTTGTTTGACGCAAAGGAGGAGGCTGATGAGAAGGTCAAGACACTAACAGCAGAGAGCAGGGAAAAGTGAGCATTATTTACATCAGTTTTTTAATGGAATGTATTGTATTGTTTATAATTAAATTATTGTTAAGGATATACTTGAGTAATGGTCGAACCTGTAAATTTGAAAATAAACATGCTGTACAGCTTTGAATACGAGAAAATATTGCTTAAATACCAGATTGAAAGGTCATAGTTTTGTATTTCGGTCTTGATATTAGTCAAAGTAAAAAATAAAAGTAAAATTCAAGAATATGAAATGAACATATCAGGGCAGCGGGATGACCACTGTCGTTCAGCCCTTTCTTAGCCAGACTGTCCCCGATCGATTTCGCTGGCACACTGCCTCGAACAGCCGTGGCTGGTGCTAAACATCTTCTGACCCATACGACGAGGACAAAATAATTTTAAAAATCAGAATTTAACAAGAATGCGAACACTTGGAGGGAAGAGATTTATTCAGAAGGCCTGACTAAGTTTATTTCACATGGATTCAAATCCAAGCGAAAGCCTCACAACTGGATTTTCAGGAAGAACAAATACTCAAGTATACATTCAAATCTGTAGGCATTGTTGTTTAATTGTGTTATAATAGTCTTTGATAGTTTAGTAGGACTTTTTTTTAAATGGGACTTTCTATTTATATAAAAACTAGTAGTAGTAGTTTTTTATTATTTTGTATTTGTTGTATATTTTTTATTTGTGTTGTTATATGATTTTCTTATGATTGTATTTGTATAAAATGTCTAACATGCTTTACTTTATATGTTAAAGGGGTTACTGCCTACAAGTTTATAACTTTTTTTGTAGTCTCCCTATTCTAATGCTTTATTTATATGGAAGGCTACGGGTGAAGAAGGGATTTATTTGATGTGGCGTCTTTGCTGCAATATCTGGAAGGAGAAAGAGTGGCCTAAAGACTGGTGTAGAGCTGTATTCATAACATTACCAAAGAAGGGGGATCTAAAAGAATGTTCAAATCATCGGACAATAAGCTTGATTTGTCATGCAAGTAAAGTACTTCTGAAGATCATTAGCAGGAGAATGAAAGTCAAGCTGAAAGAAGAGATCTCAGAAGAGCAGGCAGGGTTCCGTGAAGGCAGGGGGACAAGAGATCAGATTGTTAACATCAGAAATGTAATCGAGAAATGCAGAGAACTCAAACACCCTCTTTATATGTGCTTCATAGATTACAGTAAGGCATTCGACTGTGTAAGCCACCAGCAACTGTGGGATACAATGACAAAGATGGGATTCCCTAGTCACATAGTAGGACTGATCAAGAATCTTTACCAGGACCAAGAATCTACAGTGAGGACCAGTAGTGGGGATACTGAGTGGTTTGAAATAGGCAGAGGTGTACGTCAGGGCTGTATACTATCTCCAAACCTTTTTATGCCTCCGCAACGAAGTAGCCGGAGGCATTATGTTTTCGGGTTGTCCGTCCGTCCGTCCGTACGTACGTCCGTACATCCCATTCTCGTGATCGCGTCGCGTTATCTCAAGAACGGATTGACGGATTTTCACCAAACTTAGGTCATGTATGTATCTTGGGGGGCCAATGATCTGATTAGATTCTGGGGTCATGAGGTCAAAGGACAAAGGTCACAGAGCTCATTATATATGCAAAAATAGCTCGTGATCGCGTTATCTCAAGAAGGGTTTGACAGATTCTGACCAAACTTGGTACATGTATTTATCTTGGGGGGTCGATGTTCTGATTAGATTTTGGGGTCATGAGGTCAAAGGTCACAGAGCTCATTATATTTGCAAAAATAGCTCGTGATCGCGTTATCTCAAGAAGGGATTGACACATTCTGACCAAACTTGGTACATGTATGTTCCTTGGAGAGCCAATGAACTGATTAGATTTTGGGGGTCATGAGGTCAAAGGTCACAGGGCTCATTATATGTAAAAGTAGCTTGAGATTGGAAATCTCAAGAACTGAATATCAGATTTCAATCCAACTTGATACCTGAATGTATCTTAGGGAACAATTGTAGTCATTAGATTTTGGGGTCATGAGGGCAAAGGTCAAGGTCACTTATAGCTCATAATTGTGATATGTCAAGATCTAAAAGACAAAGTACCATCAAAATTGAGTTGACAGAATTAATTCAGTGTACATGTTGATTTGGGCTTGATATAAATAAATTGCGTAATGGCGGAGGCATCATTTTCGACTGCGCGCAGTCTAAGATCCATCTAGTTTATATTCTGAGGACATCATGAGAGAGGCACTGGAAGGTTTCAATGGAGGAGTGAAATTCGGAGGTACAAAGATCACAAACCTGAGGTATGCGGATGACACTACTCTAGTTTGCAGCAGCAGAGAGGAGCTCATTGACCTATTGAACCGTATTAAAAAGGCGAGTGAAGAGAAAGATCTTCTATTGAACACTAAAAAGACTAAAATAATGGTAGTCGACAAAGACAGCAACAACAACGATTTCACCATAGATGGCAAGAAGATTGAAGTAGTCAGTCAGTTTGAATATTTGGGTTCCATAATCAATGACAAAGGGGAGAGCACCACAGAGATAAGGAGAAGACTGGCAATAGCAAGATCAACCGTGCAGAGCATGTCTCATATCTGGAAAAGCAACTGCATTCTCCATTGCTACATATGGATGCGAGTCTTGGGCCATGACAAAGAACGACAGAAAAAGAGTTGACGCTTTTGAGATGTGGTGCTACAGAAGGCTTTTACAGGTGTCTTGGCAAGATAGGAAGACAAATGTATGGATTCTGAACAAGATTGGTACAGACTTAACTATCAGAAGGGGAATTATGGAACGAAAACTAAAGTACTTTGGGCACATCGTTAGGAGAACTGAAGGAATTGAGAAAATAATACTGCAAGGCGCGATTGAAGGAAAACGTGGCAGAGGTCGTCCACCTACATCTTGGACTGACGATATCAAGAGAGTGTCCGGGGAAGGAATGAAGGGTGCAACACACTTGGCAGAAGACAGAGTTGCATGGCGTGCTCTCGTGAAGACCACAGCAGCGCTTTACAGCGCCACCTGAACTTGATGATGATGATGATTTAAATGATTGATACATGTATTATATACTTTGTGTTTTTAACCCGTTGAGGACGAATTGATTTTGGTATAACACGCATTCTCCATAGACTCAAGCCCGAATATTTTCGGGACCAGTCCTCAACGGGTTAAGATTGAAATGAATAAACGAACTTGTGTATATATTTGTTCATTTCTTATTCATCTGTAATTCTCCAGGCTGTTACACCTGAGTGAAGAGCAAGCCAAACAGCTGGAGGCACTGACAGAACGAGCCACTAATGCCAGACAACAAGCAGCCAGTCTTCAGACACAACTATCAGACTTACAGTGAGTTTGTGCTCCTAGTTTTATCTCTTTTAGGTTTTTTGTCAGAACAGAAGCTAATTTATTTGATGAATTAATTGGTAGGAACCCGGTTGGACTGTTAGTGCAAGAAAGTGTTCTAGTGGAATTGATTTATGCGTGAAATATTTTTGGAAATATTCCAAATTGTACATTGATTTCTTAATACATTCTAGTCTCCTTCTGTATGAAATCCTGTGCATGTAATATTTCAAGACTACAGCATACTGTGCAATCTGATCCACTTCGAGGAACGACTAAGGATCTGAACTATACTACATGCTTTACATGTATATCTTGCTTTTAATAGTTCACATACAAAGTTGTTTGTCAAATAGGAATCAGATTGTGTAGTGTGCGGTGGGTTGAACCGTTTGTTTCCACATGCTGAACTGATTTCTTATTGTAAAGTGTGCTGCAATACTTTTGCTATTGCATCTTAATTTTTTTTTTATTTTTTACAATCTTCTTTTGCCAGAGATCGGTCTGAGAAGCAAACATCTCTACAAAGCACTGAGATGTCTGCATTAAGAACCCAGTACGATACACTCAAGGAAGATACACAGGCTGAGAGGCTAGAGGCAAAGCAAAAGGTAACCTTGAATATGTCCAAATATTCATTCCTTTTCCTTCAAACAGATGATTTCAATCAATGATTTGTTTTAAAATTAAACAATTAACGAATTTACAATGGCTTCAAATCACTTGATGATCCCCCTAGATAAAATCATTTACAAAGAGATAATACAGAGTCAGACAGGTTGCATTTGGCAATGGATTGATGCATGGCTGAATGCAAATGTTTTAGTAGAGACCTAGGGGCTGTTGCATAAAAGTTTTTCCATTTGTTGTAAGTGTCCAAGTATTGTAACTACTATGGCAATAGGTATATGCTCCATGCTGGTTTGCTGTTGCAAAAGTTATTACAAAAATTTGGATTTGACAACAGTTGGAAAAGTTTTATGAAACTGGGCCGAGAAGCAAAAGTTACTATATTTTTTTTGTTTGTTTGAATAGTTATATTTTGATGAATTAACTGATGAGCTAGATTTATACAGGAGCAACATGTCTGCAGCTATGATAGAGATCTCTGGATTCAACTGTAGCCAGCTTATGAAAATCTTACAATGCAAATTATGGATGTTGTGATCATTTTCATAGTGTTTATTATGTTTCAATTCTTTAGATTGATGAACTGACTGATGAGCTAGATACATTCAGGAGCAACATATCGACAGCTAGGGAAGAGATCGCCAGCCTTCAACTCAAGCTAGAGGACGCTAACCTTACGATACAAAATAGCAAGGTACATGTACAATGTATATCCATCACCTTATGACGCAAAATCAGAGGATATATGGCTTTTGTACTATTTGATGAAGTAATTGAATGGGAACTCTAGTGTTCAAACATTTTATCCTGTACCTTGAATAATTTTTTGTTTAATTCTGTCAGTGTCTTGGTGAGAACTATACTCAGGATCTCAGGTTGATTTTAGCCCTTAAATTATATAAATATCAAATTATCAAATATTAAATTATTTTATATTCCAATGGGTTTTGATACATTTTCAAGCATGTATAGCCTTGAAAAGGTAATTTATTTTGCCTTAAATCTTATTATTTTTGTTTGTTCATTGATACAGATTTATGGTTTCTATTCATGTAACCAATGTTTCATTGTCTATTCATGTCTTCAATTGTTTGTATTGTCATAGGAATGCCTGTCCCTTCTGCAGACCCAGCTGGAGGAAGAGCAGGAGAGGAATGGCGAGCAGAGGTCACAAGAAGGTCAACGTCTTGCTAACATTCAGACTGAGTTAGAGGCAAGGTCAATGGAGGTTAGGCATCTAGAAGAGTTGCTAGCCAGCCAAAAGGAACAAGCGAATGCACAGTTACAACAAATGGTAGGTTGTCTTACTGTCAACTTGATCTACTGTAGGTCATTAGAGACAAATTTTGTGAATGGTCACATGGAGGTCAACGACTTGCAAACATTCAGACAGAGTTAGAAGCAAGATCATTGGAGGTCAGGTATCTATACAAAGTTGCTAGCCAGTCAGAAGGAACAAGCTAGGTCACAGATGCAACAAATGGTTTGTTACAGGCTTACTAGTGAATTTTAGAACATTTTCAAAGATGAACTGAGGTCACAAGAAGGTCAACAACTTGTAAGGACAAGACCACATTTCATTAAAGAGGCCCCTTTACATAATACTTTTGCAATTGTTGTAAGTGTCCAATTACCATGATAACAACTCCAATGCCCCATGCTGATTGGCTGTTGACCTACTAGTTACAATAAATGGGCACTTACAACAATTGCAAAGCTTTATGAAATGGGCCTAGCCAGCTTCTGGCACAGATCAAGTCACTGACGGCAGAAAACTGGGAAAGAACTAAAATGATGTGTCTTATGATTTCTAATCAAACTTAAATCTAATCTTCCTTTTCAGCTTTTTGAGGTCCAGTGTGAGGAGCAGAAGAAAGCTGTGGACAAGACCAGCCAACTTCTTGCCCAGATTGAGTCGCTGACCGCAGAAAAGAACCAACTGTCCCTGGATCTGCAGAGAAAGTCGGCAGAGTTGGATCAGTCCAACCAGAGCAGGGATAGACTCAGCTCTGTGCTGGAGGAGACTTCCACCAAGCTGGAATCTGTGCAAGGGGATGCAGAGAATCAGAGGAAACAGCTGGAGGAGAAGGCTAAGCTGCTTGAGGTGGTGACCCAGGAGAGAGACCACTACCAAGGCATGTTCGAGGAGCGTGCAGGGGAGCTAGACTCTGCCAACAGTCTGAGGGAGCGGCTGAAAGCTCAGGTTGCAGAGCGGGAGAGACAGCTGGAAGAGGTCCTTGGGGAGAAGGTGAACCTAGCAGAGGCTGTGGAGACCAAGGTGAATATGAGTACAAATATGTTATATGAATTACCTCATTGTATGGTACATCTGTTATTTCAAGCTCAAGGTCAAATTCAGTTTATTTCACATCTCGTTAAATACAAACTGAATATGGCTTCAAAACAGAGAGTATGAACAAAATGGCATAACTTACACAAAATACACAGCCTAAACATATTTTGGGGAGGAACTTGGGAGTAGCATTGATTAAAAAAATGCAGCTATTTTCTTTCTATTTTTCCCCTGCTCAATTAAATATTTATTTGATTACTTTTCCCCTCCTAATTCAAGGAGAGAAACAACATGGACACCCTGCATGAGAAGGACCACCTGCTGAAACTCCTGGATGACAAGACTAAGGAGGCAGAAGAGGTCAAAGGTCAGAGGGACGACCTTGTCAGGAAGCTGAAGGTCAGAGAGAAGCGGTTGCAGTCGCTGGAAGAAGATGTGAAGATGATGACGGGAGCGGTGGCAGACAAGACTGTTGAAGTGGAGAACGTGATTGAGGGAAAAGCGGGGCTCCTGGTAGATATAAGAACCTATCAAGAAAAGGTGAGATGTAAACAGGTTAAAACAAAATATCTAAATTACTTTAAATTGTCCTAACCCTGCTTAATTTTGACCAAAAATGTTCTTTGTGTTATATGTTTACCCTTCATACCACACTAATACTTTTTTGATGCATGGACTATTTAAATTTTTAGATCACAGCACTGGAAAAGGAGCATGAGCTGCTAGAAACCAAACTAGGAGAGATGAAGGAGAGTGGAGATAAGAGAAGTGGGCAACAGCAGCTTAGGATCCAGGCCTTGGAACACGACCTGCGCCTGACACTGGCTGCACTCAGGGCTACTAAGTCAACTGATGCTAGGGGTAAGTGACCTCCCACTCTTTACCCCTATCATATCCCTGACCCTTACCCCATCTCAACTCCCTACCCAAACCCAAACCTAAACCTAACCCCAACCCCAAGCAGCTGAGGGTCCAGGCCTTGGAACACGACCTGCGCCTGACACTGGCTGCACTCAGGGCTACCAAATCTACTGATGCTAGGGGTAAGTGGCCTTCCTCTCCCAATCCCATACCCCCTACCCCATCCTCTACACCAAACCTATCCCTGACCTGGAAATAAACCAGACAGCAAGCCCAAGCCCAATCACAATCCCTACCCTTACCCGAACCCAAATCCTAACCACAACCCAAACCCAACCTCAATCTCTAGGAGAAACAAATATTAGGGGGCTTTGGAACATTTAGCACCTAAAATTCCCCCCAAATAACCTTTGAAAGTAATTGATTTAGGCATTAAGGGTGGTATTCTAATATTTGTCCTAAATATCTTCCTAAGTTCTTGCCTAAGTCAGGAAGTTAGGAAGTGCTTAGGAAGTGCAAAATTGGTATTCCAATATGTTGACTTAGGAAGATCTTAATGCAAATTAGTAAGCTTTTGTCCATGCCCACAGGGCAGCTGTGAGCCAATGACTGATGTTGTTTCATTTACAAGCATCCAATCAGAAAGGAGGAGGAAGCCATAGAAACTATCATTAAAGACATTTTGCGTAAAAGCCGGGGAAATGCGCTTGCTCTATTGTCTTTGATCTGCGCCATGGAAGTGCAGTGCCCGCTGTCACGTGGGTTGACGCAAATAAGACTAATGTTCAAACATGCCATGTACAAGGTATATAATCAATACATTTATTAATCTCCAAATAACAGTTTTGCACATAACATAATATAGGGTATTCCAATTTCAATGGACTAGTCCACAACGTAATCTTTCTACAAACAAAAAAAAGAATCTCAACTTCTCATTTCCTAAATCCTGACAATCTGACACACAGATTTAACCTTTTATTGATCGTGACTATCTGACACACAGGTTTAACCTATTATCGATCGATACACTGCCTTTGCCGGTTACTTCCCAGACTTCAGCCACACAGGCTTTCACAAAAAGATTAAACTCAACGATACCGATGCATCACGCTTTCCGCGAAGTCCTTGTCTCTTGTTGGGTTCCCAGAACCACCGATGAAATGTTGCTAGCAGATGCAGCGTCCTGCATCTACTCCCAATGTTGGAGTCGCGACGATGTCGCTCTTGACCGAAGATTGCGTGCTGTCGACGACCAATGGTGGCTTCTCGATGCCGACGTTCGATGAGCGGTCCCTGATGAGCTCCTGTGTGTTGCGTTCCTCGGAGCCGTGAACTCCGGCCCCAGCCCACGTGCCATCGATGGTGACCAGAAGATAGATATTTAAATACAAAGAACAGCCTCTCCTTGCAGGCGAGTAAGGTAGCTTCCCAATAGGTTAACTTATTGAGTTAACTGGAAGAACAAACTAAATAAGTTGAATGAAATAAACAAACATAAACTGCAGCTGCATGAAGAAATAATATGACCTCCCGCTTCGACTGTCTGCTTGGGTGTCTTCTTCCCACCAATTTCTCACACAGCCCTGTAGCTACATATTACAATCCCAATCCACATACCTCAATATGCTAAGTGGCATGAATCTATCAAATGAGTATGTTACCCTTTACATTCAAAGAAACAACTTGATTCCATATCAACCCATGTTACAAGCCTCCACTGAGATCATATGGGTTTACCTGAATTAATATGCAAATTACCTCCACCAACAATGGCACAGTCATGCATCCATGCACTATCATGGACCCCTCTCCGCCTCCCTTTCATCTCTCACCATCAATGGCACCTATTCATACATCAATGCACACACAACACCCATACACACAGCCACACAATATACGCCCTCTCCCTACGAACCAAGTACAGTTCTACAAAATGCAGAAGAAACAAGATAAAACCAAAAAAAATATACAATTGTCACTTTCCAATGTGACACCCGCTAAATTTATCTGCGCTAATGTAACGGCCACTGGTTTTGTAGGTCACTGCTATGTTTTGTACACAACAAATGGGAGTTAGGGAAGGGGTCGGGCTTTCCTAGATACTTTCCTAGAAATTCCTTCCTAAGTGCATTTTAGAATACCAATTCTTCCTAAGTCGCTAATTTGCATAAATTTGCATATTTTCCTAAGTTCTTGCCTAAAGTTAGGAACAAATTTAGGAAGTGACTTAGGAAGATATTTAGGAAGGATATTGGAATACCACTTGGGACAAAATCATGACTTAGGAAGAAATTCTAACTTAGGACAAATTTTAGAATACCACCCTAAATGTATTTCATTTTCCCTATTACCTTTAAACAAAACCATTACAAAATTGTTAATTTTGTTACAAGTTATGAAAGTAGATAGTTATACTTTACCTTTATGGGTGGAAATATTTTTCATTGAGGAAATAAACAAAACACGGTTTATAGTGATCATTTTATGATCTTCAGAGGTCTTTTATAGATACTTATTTGGATACCATCAAATTATGATTCTACATGTATATCTCTTGTGTGTTATAGCTGTAGATGTTGCAGATGGTTTGCATCATGCAATGATAGCCAAGCGGAGCCAGGTCGACTCGTTACAGAGCACCATCCACAGTCTTGAAGAAACACTTAACACAGCCCACAAGGTGAGAAGGTGTTAACAACACATGTTTGTTAGGAATTGAACCTCATAGCATATTAAACTTGTGATATTACAGTACTTATGGAATAACCAGCTACATGAAATGATAGCCAAGTGGAGCCAAATTGACTCATTACAGAGCACCTTTCCCAGACTTCATGAAACATTCAGGGTAGCCTTTGCAAATTGTTTACACTACCCTTGTTTTGTTCTCAGGAAAGAATGAGATCCTGCTGGAGAAAGTCTCCAGGCTGGACTGGAGGGTTTGGTTGCGAGGTTCGGACTGAATTATTATACAGTACCATTGTTTTGTTCTCCCTCCATTGAAGGAAAAGCAGGAGCTTGCAGGAGGGAATGAGATCCTGCTGGAGGAGGTCTCCAGGCTGAAGGGTCTGGTTGAAAGATTCTTACTGAATTATTACAGTGTATCTTTGTTTTGTTGTCTCTCCATTGACAGGATAAGCAGGAGCTTGCAGGAGAGAAAAGGATCCTGCAAGAGAAAAACTCCAGGCTGGAGGGTCCGGTTGAGTGATTCTGACTGAATTATAAAATATCTTACTGAACTATATTCAATGTACATCTGTTCTCCCTCCATGACAGTAGAAGCAGGAGCTTGCATGATAGAATAGGATCCTGCAGGAGAACATCTTCAGGTTATAGTCTCCAGGTTGAATGATTCTTGCGGAGTTATTACAATGTATAGTGTTCTTCTTTCTTGGCAGGAGAAGCAGGAGCTTGTTGGAGAAAAGGATCATTTAGAGGAGAAAGTCTCCAGGCTGAAGGGTCTGGTGGAGAGTCTACAACACAAGCTGCAGTCCATGGATAAGAAGAGGAGTTCTCAGAGAGATATTGTTGTGAAGCTGGAGACGGCTCTGGAAAAGGTTTGCAGCAATATCTGTATTTTGTTCTTCTGGCGTAGCTAATTTTTGTAGTGCACTATCGTATACATATACAATGTGCTTAAAACCGAAATAAGTTTATTATAATAATAATAATGAGTCACAGGCTAAAATGCCAGCTCACATACATTTTGTGCAGTATCTGTATGCCCGTAGGAAGTGTTCCTCCAATCGGTTCATGGAAATTGAGAAGAGCTTTCATGCAAAGGTTTTCACCTCCTACTGGGTCCCCATTTAAACACAAGGGTAGAGAGCACCTGAAGGACAAACATAGAAGGCATACACTGGGTTTGAATTCAGGATACCACAATTGGAAAGGGGGTGCTCTTCCAATGTTGCCATACTACATTGTAGGTACACATACAAGCTACTAAAATATGCATAGAATGTTTCTTTCTCATGCTGAAGTTGAATTCGTATATGGGAATTCTAGTCTTAGGACATATTGTATGATTGTCAGGAAAGGCAAATATATATAAGATGAAAAATGCGGCATCTTTATTTTTTCTTCTTCATGAATGTCCTTGCAGGCTGCCCTGAAGCACACAGATGCACAGCAAGTGATAGAGCAACAGGAGCAGACCATCGCACAGATGTCACTCAAACATCAGTTGGAGCTAAAGGTGAGAACATCATACCAGAGTTTTAATTTCCCTGTATGATATGATTACTCGTATTAACAGGATCAGTACATTGCCCATATGACACTACAATATCAACAATAAGTAACCATCCATTCTCACAAGCAACAGAACAGAAAGAAATGTGTAAAGTGTTTTCCCATAAGATATACATATGTTTTTTCCTAGAAGGCATTGCGAAAAACACTTGCTGCTAGGTCAGTCAATCTAAAGAGTGATTTTTAGCTCATCCGGCCCGAAGGGCCCGATGAGCTTATGCCATGGCATGGCGTCCGTCGGCGTCCGTCCTCCCGTCCGTCCTTCCGTCCTTCCGTCCGTCCGTCCTTCCGTCCGTCCTTCTTCCGTCCTTCCGTCCGTCCACAGTTTTCAAAATGCTTCTTCTTCGTTATTTTTCAACCGATTTTGATTCTGATTGTTTCATAAGATAGGGCCAGGAGGGGGATTTAAAACTTCTACACAGAATCGTAAAATTCATTATCTATGGTAATTTATGCAAATTTATTCAAAATCACAAAAAATGCTACTTCTCCTTCATTTCTCGACCGATTTTGATTTGGTTTGCTTTATCTGGTAGAGCTAACTTTGGTACACTAAACTTCTACACAGAATTTTGAAATTTTTCTCCATTCATTAATTATGGTAATTTTTAATTTTTTAATTTTTTAATTTTTAAATTTTTTTTTATTTATTTTTTTTAATTTTTTTTTAATTGATTTAGTTTTTATTTTTATAATTTTTTAAATTGTTTTTTGTTTGTTTGTTTGTTTGTTGTTGTTTTTTTCTTTCCCATGTCCCTTCCGGGGCGTCAAATTTATATTTTTTTCACTCTAATTTTTAATTTTTTTATTTTTATGTCCCTTCCAGGGCATCAAATTTTAATTTTTTGACCAGTTGAAAAGTTTACCACATGAAATTTGCGATATGTTATGTTGCGAGATGGCGGATGAGCGCTACGTCATTGACGTTCTGGTTATTTTATTCTGCCACAAAACCAGAGCAGTTGCAAATTGTAAAGTGTTTTCCTCCAAAGAATATTATGTGTTCTTTCTACACAGGCATTGCAACAAACACTTGCTGCTGGATCAGTAAACCCTAAAGAATGAGTCCAACCGCGGCTATAAGCAACAGAGCAGTACTTAGAAAATCATAATGTGGTTTCCTACATTACAAATACATTATTATTCTGTGTAGTTTATGTGCAGGTGTTGCAGAGACATCTTTCTGCTAGGTCTGTCAACCTATTAAAAAGTTGGTTTTCTACTGTATTAACAGAAACAAATTATAAAGATATAATTGTATCTCGTTTCTGTGCAGGCATTGCAGAGAACACTTGCCGCTAGGGCAGGCAACCTAAAGAGTGCTTTCAATCTTCCCGTGCCTCAAGCTAGAGAACAGAAGCTTGCCTTGCTTGAAAACAACAAAGGTCCAAGCCATCATCAACTGCCCTAACCTTGATCAAACTAACCAAGTAACATAGTATAATTTTTTTCAAGTGCTTACCCATATTTATTACACATTCTCTATGTGCAGGCATTGCAGAGAACACTTGCCGCTAGGTCAACCAACCCAAAGAGTGCTTCCAACCTCCCCCTGCCTCAAGCAAGAGAACAGAAGCTTGCCTTGCTTGAAAACATCCAACAAAGGTCCGAGTCCTCATCAACTGCCCTGACAAAGATCAAACCAACCTCAGCAGCTGGTCAAGAGAAAGGGGTGACCTCTGGAGTGGTGTCCGCTCATTTCTTGCAGTCAGCCAGCCTACAGGCCACGGGCGGTGTAGCGGGGAGAAACTACACCAGTCCCCTTCCACTGGTTATCCTCAACACATCAGGGAGACAGGTTGACTCCCTCATAGACAAGCAGGTAAAACACAGCAGCCATATCATGCAGTAACTTACGTGTATGTGATCATATAGCATGCTGAACTTTATTCTTACTTTCCCTCACTTACAACACATAGCGAAATAAATAAAAATCATCAGGGAAATAGGTGATAAGCATGTTAAAATATGCCAGAATTATTATTGTTATAATTATAATCAGATGTCATAAATATATATACAATATCAAAATTAGTGTATGTTTTCAAGAAAAATTAACAGTTGTTATATCTAAGAAGATCTTGAAGAAGCTGATTTTAGAGATGTGGCCTGCTACCATGATCAGTCTATCCCCCACGACCTTCTAGATCTTCTTTCCAAGAGCTGGACTGTGAATGTGGACCTTAGTCCATCTTCCAGAAGATACAGAGGGCTTGTTTAGAAAGCTTGATTATGTATGGCTTTGTTGAGTTAGAATGAGTGAGCATTTTAAAAATTATCAAGAGGAATGTAAAAAATGTAGTTACCTCTTTGACCCACAGCATCCTGCTGCAGAGCAGGACACAAACCTGAACATCCCTTTGGAGCTTAGAGATCTCCTTGAAAAAGTGAAGACTGTGTTCCCAGTAGACAGAGACAGTCTAGATTTACTACTTGTGACTACAAGAGGCAGGCCGTCAGAGCATGCACTTGAACATTTTTGGGGCAAATTATAATGAGGAGTAAGAAAAATGTACTAATGTCCCGTTATCTCTTTAACCTGCAGCACCCTGCGGAGCAAGAAACAGACCAGAACATCTCTTTGGAGCTTAGAGATCTTTTAGAGGAAGTGAAGACCGTGTTCTCAGCCAACGTTGAGGCCATGAAGACTGTAAACTCTGGACAAACAACGACAGACTCTGCTGACATCAGTGCTTTGGAGGACAAAGGTCACTCCTTAATAAGAATTACTCAAGATTCTCTGCCTGCGACTACAAGAGACAGCCCATCAGAGCCTGTGGTTGACCGTCATTTTGCAAAGCCTGAAGGTAATGACAAAAGGTTGACTGACTGACATACATAACTGATGAGCATATAATTTGTTGCCTGGGGCTTGTTTCATGAAAGGGTCTTAGCTATGTCGGTTGTCTCGTCTTATCTGGCGCGGAGCTTCGGTGCGTTTCGCGCAGAGTCGATAGCTGTTGGAAATTCAAAAGCTTTGATTAGGGTCTGAACGCAGAGATAGTTGCAGCCTAGCTCCACGCCAGATAAGATAAGACAACAGTCATAGCTAAGACCCTTTCATGAAACAAGCCCCTGGTTTGTTGTTTTAAATACTTATTTTTAGTGGACTTAGTTGATCAAGTCTTAATTATTTAATTAGACAACCCATCAGTGCCAGTGCTTATTCATGCCAGAGTAATTCATGAGAATTTATTTTGTTGCCGGATTTCTTTGTTTGAAATCATCATCTGCCATGTGTATCATTTCTCTAATACACACTGCTAGAAACTGTTCGATACATTTATAGAGTGTAAATCAGTTAAAGAAGCAAACCAGTCAGAACCAGCAATTTCTGGTTGTCATCAAGGCTTGAGGGTAATACCACATTCTCATGCAGCATTTTGTAATCCTCCTTTTGTTCTTGTTATTGTCTATAACAGTAGAACTTCATTATAAAGAGCTCTGATTTAAACAAAACTACTTTAAACTAGGCAATTGTATTGGTGCAAGCTGATATGTTATTTTATTTCTTTACCATGATACAATAAAGATAACTGAGCAATGTAACTTTCATGGTCCCAACCTTCTTGTTATAATGAGGTTTTTACTGTTTCTGTAATTGTGAAATTGAATCTGTTTTCTTCAGATGTCATGGATCCACCTCTCCGCACATCTTCTCCATACAAACCAGGAGACCACCAACCTTGCCAACCCAAGTCACAACCATCGCAGACCAAATCATCATCCATCCTCAACCGGGATCTGGATCTGAATGGTCCACCCTCCCCAGTGACTAACCTGCTACGTTTACACACAGGTGTAAGGAGCGATTCAACGCTGCTCAGGAAAGATGGATGGGGATCAGGCGCTAGTGTGAACACTGCAAAGGCAGTACAAAGAACAGGCGGGAGTACAAAGTACAGTGCGAATACAGCAACAAAAGTCAGTGTGAAGAGGACTGTGGCTACAAACAGTGCTAGATCCTACGGTGCCAACAGACACGCTGGATATGTTCATGTATCAAACAGTGTGAATGCAACAACGGCTGAACGAATGGTTAAAGTGAATGCAACAAGGACTGAAACCAGGGTTGATGGTGATTGTGTGAATGCTGCTTTAAATGGTCCAACTCAAGTACACAATAAAGGGAATGATCCAGCCACAAGACAAAGTAGTGTCAAATTTGCAGACTCCAAAGACACAGCTGCGCAGAACAATGCTGAAGGTGATATTCACCTTCGTCAAAGACTGCATGTTCAGGTTGCTAGTGACTCTGAGCGTTTAAGAAACGTAAAAGACTTTGATCATCCAAGAAAAGTGGAGAGCAGATCTGTTGAGTCCATGAACCAGTGGAACAGTGCTGAGAGGGATCAAGGTTTGGAGGACACCAATGGTACAGAGACAGAGCTGATAATAAGTGACAGCGATGTTGATGATGCTAGCTCGGTTACTACGGTGACATCTGTTTCTTCAAGTAGGTTCGATCATCTCATTAAGTTGTGTTAGTGCTAATTTTTTTCAACCATTTTTAACCCATTCCAGACTGGTCCCTGAAATTTCTTTGGCTTGGGTCTATGGAGAACGCATGTTAAATCAAAATAAATCAGTCCTGATCGGGTTAAAAGTGTATCCTACCTTGCTTGCTGGAAACATATTTTTCTGAACTTATTGATGGAATGGACTTCTTAAGATGTTACCTTTCAAATATAAGAATGTGATACAATACCTTCTGCATGTTTAGTGATTACCATGATTTAAACATTTGAGAATTAAGCTTTTGGTCTTCTTTTCTATAATGTAGGTATTACATCAGACACGGGCAAGCCCTCCAGTAATCTGCTGGGTCTGCGTGACAGACTAGCCACTCTGTCTCAGATGGGCAACCAACTTCAGAAAGGGAACAAAGGTAAGGACAGAAGAAGGGTTTTTACTCTGCTTTGTACAATTGAAATAACGTATGTTTTAATTATTATGATTGAATACTTATTTCATTTTACGTATCTATGACATTTTCATTCATGGATGAGGCAATTAAATGACGATAACAATAATGATGAAAATAACAATGACGATGATGATGCTGAAAATGATGACACCATATACTTGCTACTGTTCATTGACAGAAATGGCTGCACTGATAAAGAAGCAAGATACCAAGCTGAAGCACTGCAGACAGGATGAACGGCAAGCCAAGAGGATCATCAACTCAAAATGAATTCCACAAGCTAGACCACAGCTCATGGAACATCAGTCAGTTATCACTTTTGCCCATTTGCAAGAAGTAGATAATACAGAGAATCTCTTTGTAAAGATCTCTGATATAACAAAACTCTCTTTAACGAGGTAATCTTGCTGGAGTCCATGCAAAAACAAAAAACAATTATTCATTGTGAATGTATAGGAGCCAGTGAGTGCAAAAAGCTATGCTTAAATGACTTGAATGCATGTACTTCTCAAAACTGGCCCAGTCCAATCACAGATGATTTATATAGCGCCTATCACGATTGATAATCATCTGTAAGCACTTTACAATATTATTACCCCGGTCATCGGATGCATACTGCAATCAATCCAGCACACCAAGTGCACGTTTTCCACTCCCTGGGGAGCATTCCAGCCAAGGGCAACCTTGTGGGCGCACACAATGCTAAGGAACTACGTTCCATCCTTCCGGGTACCCATTTATACACCTGGGTGGAGAACAGCAAAAGTGGATAAATGTTCTTGCTGACGGAAAAACGCTTTGGGAATACTCTGGGTTTGAACTCAGAACCTCACAATGAGAAGACACGCGCACTACCTATCTTGCCACACCACGTCCACGTGGGACGCATGCTTCCAACAAAAGCTCAACCTATACCACAGTGGTATTGAACACATTAACCAAAAATGTCATTAAACTTGCCATGTATTCTTTGTGTTTTTTCAGTTTGTGCATGATTTTGTCTAATGAATTCAAAGTTGTGATGTCAAGATAAAGCCTTTGAATGTGTATTATAGTTGTACAGTATTTATTATGTTCATTGAGGTGCCAATTCAAGTGCCAAGTTTGTACATTACATGTACAGTACTATTTGTATTTATAATGAATGATAACAACCTTTTGATGAATTAAAATGTAAATCAGAGCCACACCTCTGTAATCGCAAATTTCAGGGGCACTTTAAATGCTTTATACATGTAAATGCAATCTATTGTTATTTATAATACTAGATGGTTTACATCTACTTGAATCTATTAAATTAAAATCCTTGTTTGAATATATGAATGTGACCTTAATGTTAATGCAGAATAAATTAAATTTGAAATAATTTATATCTTTAAAAGACTTTGCTTTTTGTTGACTTAATTATGGCGTAAAATTATTTCAAATAAGAATTATTAGGGTGACATTTGAAAAAAAAATCAATATCCCTTCTCCTGTTACATAAGCCAAACAACAGAGAAATGAGAAATGTAAAAGCTCTAAGTGATTTTGGTTGAATTTTACAACATTATGGATCACTTAATGTTTGTACAGATTTGCTGGCATGTTATTTTTATTAAAACAAGACTAGTATGGATGTCACTTTTTAGTGCAGCATTCCAGCACTGGTAGGCACTGGATTGCATGAAGAAAGGGATTGATATTAGCACTGGAAATCTAAACAGATCTCCAGCCAGCACTGTGCCGGCAGCGCTGGCTGCTAATTCAGCCTCATTTCAGATGCCAGGCACGGGATTTGAACCAAAGACCTCACCACTCAGAGTCAAAGAGCTCTATCCGATATAGCACAACACCTCCACATGATGGAAGTGGTATTCTCGCCATTTTATACCTAGATTTGCTGCAAGATAAAATTAGATTAAAAAGTTTTTTTTTGCCAGCTATAATACCCTAGACAGGATTTGAACCAGGAACCCTCTAGTCTACTATGCTAGGCAGACTCTGTATCCACTGAACCGTCTTGGATTCTTACTTTGAATTGTATTCTCGTTATTATATACCTAGAATCCAATTAATAAAAGAAAAAAGTAATTTGTTCTTCTGCCAGAATTTGAACCAGGAACCCTCTACCACACTTGTCAGACTCTGTATCCACTGAACTGTCTATGATTCTTGATTTTGTTTGTATTCTTAGTATTATATACCTACAATCAAATGTAAAATAGAAGTAAAAAGTTGGGATCATTACTTTGGACAGTATTCCCATTATTCTATTTGTTCCCCTCCCTGGATATGAACCAGGGATCTCTATCATGCCAGACAGACTCTACCCACTGTCAGTCTTGGGCTCTATGCATCGTGGGTTCTATGCATTTTGTTGTTTTCACGACCTGATATCAAAAGATATCTGATAAAACAATTGACCCAACATGCTCGTTATACTGAGGTTTAACTGTATGAAATATTCTAATGAATGATAATGAACTTTTATTAAACTGAAATGTTAATCAAAACCTTGTTATCATAACCTTAGAAAGATAGGGTGTTCATGAAAGCCTTAATTTTCAACTCTATCTCCATCAAGCTATTTCATAATAATGTAGCTTTGACCCGTTTTTTTTTTTATAGACCCTTTGCACATGACAGCAAAGACAACAATGAAAGTAGAGGTTGTGTAATGTTATACTACAGACTGTCCCAGAAAAAACGAAACCGGGTTTCATTGCAAAAATTTTATGTTATAATGAATAATTTCCTTGATGATATATATATATCTGAGAAGCTCTGTGTCTCTTCTTTCATTTGATATACAACTTAGGGCACATAATTCACGCATGACTGAATTAGAACGATGGAAAGTGGTGTTACCAAAATTCCATTTGCACGCAGAAATTGCAAGTTTGGGTGAGGTTTTGGGGTGAGTTTTAAGGGTAGTAAACGTACTTATTTTGAAAAAGGAAAAACACCGCATAAAACTTCATAATTTTATCTTTTATATGACACCTCATGATCAAAAAATAAATGATTTATGCCAGAGAACGAGTACAATGAAAACATGCTTGATTCCAGCCCAAATGACTAACTTTCCTGATCTAGCCTGTTTCCCATGTTTTTCCAGATCCCCATGTTTGTGTAAATTCACTCATGCATCAACGTCCATTGTCAGCTGAGCGACTTCTTACTCAACTTTCACTCATTGGGGCAGATATCAGGCATGTTTTCATTGTACTCGTTCTCTGGCATAAATCATTTATTTTTTGAGCATGATGTGTCATGTAAAAGATAAAAATATGAACTTTTATGTGGTGTTTGTCCTTTTTAAAAATAAGTATGTTTACAACCCTTAAAACTCGCCCAAACTTAAAATGTATGCGTGCAAATGGAATATTGGTAACACCACTTTCCATTGTTCTTATTCAGTCATGCTTGAAGTATGTGCCATAAGTTGTACATCAAATGAAAGAAGAGACACAGAGCTGTTCAGACATATCTATATCATCAAGGAAATTATTCATTATGACAGAAAATTTCTGCCATGAAACCCGGTTTCGTTTTATCTGGGACAGTCTGTATAGTGTCCCAGTCACACATACCCTAAAGTCTTGCCTTTAATTACGAGCCACACAACGTGAAATTAAACACCATTATCCATTATCTTAGTGCCATAAACACCCCATAACCAAAGGCCTCCTAAAGTCACAGAACATCTGTGAAATATCCGTGGAATAGCCACGAGGTCACTCGACCACTCTTGTAACCATGACAATAGCCATATCAGTTGACAGGGCTGATTTTTTTGTGGCAGAACATTTTGAAATTTCAGCTCCACATAGACCCAATAATTTCCACTTATTGTCACAAAGATAAAGTAATAAACTGTCATTGAATTACATTACTTGGCTCATATATGTAGCTACATGTAGGTTCTTTAAGAGAATGTATGACTGACATAAGTGTGCAATAAATACAACCTTTAAAACAACCAATACACTTTATAATAGGAATGTTTATTTCTTCACATTGATTCACATTTTCAGATCGTTTGACAAAGGCACTTGTAAACATTGTCACTCACATTTTAAATTAAAGTGATGTATGTTTTTGCACATAAAAGTTAACAGGATTGTTGTACAATCATTGTAGAAGGCTTCACAGAAGTATAATTTAATTAACATAGAGAAAAATATTTCCTTTGCACTATTCATTATTGCAATTAAATTCATCTATTATATCAACAGTGCTGATTTTTACATCACTCACATGAATATTTGTAGCATGAAAAAAATGATGGAAATCATGATAACAAGTAACAGCAATGCATAATTTATAAGCAATACATGTGTGGGCATATCTCCCAGGCTACAGATTAAGTGATTTTAAATGCGATCCTCTGAAATATGTCATAACCTCGTATCTCTGTGGAAATGGATAAAGACAACTGCTTCAAATATTCACATACATAATATGAGTAATCTGGCAGAAAACTACACAAATATAAATGAATTGGAATGTCAAATGAAAATTTATTTTTTCTACACAATGGACATCATAATTGTCAAATACATATCAAAGTTACATGAAACAAAACATTTTCAGATCAACTAATTTAAGACCAAATGTGCCCCAACTCCATAAAAGAAGCATCTACTGGAATCGTGTTAGACTGATGCAAACCCTAAAGCCCATTAATTTAAAGAACAACATATAATTATATGTTTTGGTACCGTTTTGTGATATCAAAAAGGGTTGTGTAATTCATAAACAAAGCAATTAATTACCACCACTTACGGAACCACTATTATTTCCTGGTTCTGTACGGGCCAAACATTTGCGATAGCGCTAATGCTATTCATGCATACGTTTGAGGACAATAGAATCCCGGATGATTCGTTCGCTCTGGACAAAGTAGTCTTCGTACATGCAGACCCATGAATGCATGCTTTAGAATGGTGATGCGTTTTCCAATTATATAAACTTTTTTTTTTCTGGAAACATATTTTTTGTGAACTTGTCGATGGAATGGACTACTAAAGATGTTACCTTTTATTTATAAGAATATTACTTTTGGGTGGTGGTACCCTTTAACCCCTTGACCACGGGAACCGAGTGGGTTGTGTACAAAGTCTATGAGGATTTCATAAACTCGTAGGGAACGGGTTAAGAAGAGACTGTATTTACGATCATAGTGGAATATGTAGTTTATCAATTTTGTTAACCATAATTTTATTTCAGATGTATTTTCATTCATAGTAAATATTAAATGTCTTCCATCTTGTGAAGAACGGTCAAATTAAACATAAAGGAAGACTCCAATGAGGTGATGAATGATTTATTCCTGCTTGCTATGTTCAGTCTTCGCACCCCCTCTCCTCAGTGTGTTCCAGTACAGGCGCACCCAAGAGTACATCACACCCACAGAGCAGTACACTGAGATGAGCAGCAGAGGGAGGAAGGCCAGCTTTTGTGACAGCCCCAGTAGATGGTGGATGATGTCACAGTAGAGGTAGAGAGGAACAAGCCCAGTGATGTAGATGGTTTCCATTGGGTTCAGCAGGGGGAGATATGGCAGGGAGTACGTGTAACTGAGGGATCTGCAAAATAGTTCAAAAAGTAAATAAAATACAATTAATACCAATTAAAACCCACAATCCATCCAACAGTCCATCCATCCATCCACCCCTCTATCCCATAATCCATCCACTCCTCTATCACACAATCCATCCATCCATTCACCCATCCCACTCATCCATCCCACAATCCACCACCATCCATCCACCCTGCATCCATTCATCTATCGATCCTTCCATTCATTCCACAATCTATCCATTCCTTAATTCCTATATCTCACAATTCATCCATCTATCCATTCTTTAACCCATCCATCCACCAATCCCATAATCCATCTTTTTCTTTGTAAAAAAAGAAAAAAAACATTATGTTTTGGACTGATTTTTGTCAAATTACCAGGGGGGTGGGAGTGAGACATGCTCCTTTTAGCTGCCCCTACCCCCCCCCCCCCCCCCAAAAAAAAACCAACAACTTTATAAAGCAATAAAATAAATGCTGTTTATTATTATGTAATTGTCACCTGTGACAGGAGTCCATGGCCAGGAAGCTGAAGGTGGTATAGGCCAGCATCAGGCAGACTTTGATGGGTGTTTCTGTTGGGAGAGGTGGAAAAAGGAAATATAATAATAATAATTCAATTTATATAGCACCTAATGATTGATCATCATCTCTATTAGAAAAGTGCTTTACAATGATATTATTAAGATGTGTAGGGGTAGGTAAAGTAGGCAAGTTATCCGATGAAAACAAAAGCCTCTGAAGAAGATTATGAGGGATCAAAAATTTAGGCCCTATATTGGCTCTCACCCTCCGCCCTCCCCCCCCCCCCCCATGTATATATATATGTGGCGTGTAAGTATATATTCTGTTGTCTTTATGTAGTAACTGTCATTTGCACTGACGAAGATCCTGCTAGGATTGAAAGCTAGGCTGTATACAACTCTCATTATAGTACATACCGTAAAACTCCCTGTATAAGGCGCACTTTTTTCCGTCGGAAAAAAATTTCAAAGTCGGGGGTGCGCCTTATACACAGGTATTTTTTTTTTTTTGGGGGGACACCCTGTAGTCATGTTCAATGCATATTACACTGGTGTAGAGCATGACAAGAGCTTGTTGTCTGTTGTAGCATTCAGCAAGATATACCTTTTTCACACAAAACAAATATTGGTTACAAATTTAAAAATTGCAAGTTTATTGAGCAAATACTGCAGCTAATGAATATTCATACATTCGTGAGCAGCAGGTACTCATTATATATGCAATTATCTAACCAGTGGTTATAAATTTTGCTCATAATTGAAAATAGTTGTTAGTTAATTAAGAAAATTGCATATATTGAATGAGTATTGAGTATAAGTGCTTATGAATATTCATGAATAAGAATATGAATATTTATGAGCACCAGTGTTATTGCTCAATGTGTGCAATTTTTGTACTAACCACTATTTTGTATGTGAAAAAATGTATATGATGATGAAAGCTACAATTGAAGCCCTTGATATGCCCTAGACCAGCGATGTAAGTATTCCAACAGGACTACAGGGTGTCTAAAAAAAATACAGGGTGTCCTTAAAAAAAAAAAAAAAAAAAAAAAAAAGATCTTTTTTTTTTTTTTTTAGAAAGTTGGGGGTGCGCCTTATACACGGGTGCGCCTTATACACGGAGTTTTACGGTACACAGTTTTCAGCAGTATTTGCATCATCGAAAACCAAAGGACAAAGTTATTGCAAAAATGGCATCTAAACAAAATAGCCCCAGAATATATAACCTTTTCTCCTAAAAAAAAAAAAATAGGAATAATAAAAATAAAAAAATAAAAAAAAACCAGTTGGTTGTAAGAATAATGAATCAAATGAAGCAGAGATTTTTGACTGATCTTTTATCTAGACAATTTACAAGAAATGCAGTTGTAAACATGGAGTTATATACATATATAAAGTGAGGAAAGTGAAGGGGTTAAACAGTAATGAGCTAGAGTAAACAAGAACATAAGTAATGACAAGCAAAGTAAAGTAGGGTAAAGTGGGTTAGACTGGAGCAGACTAGAGTGAACAGGGATAAAAACACATTTAGGACTAGACCCACATACTTGCACACTAATCCTGGGCCTGTTGCAGAAAGAGTTGCAATCGATAGTAGAGTTGCAATCAATTGCAAGTTGGACAATTTGCACATCTGAACCAATTAGATTAGCGCATTAAGTCACATGTTAGATTACTCGCAATTAATCACAACTTTACAATCGATTGCATCTCTAATACGCAATGGGCCCCTGGTGGGGTCTAAGGAGAATGCAAGTAATTTCAAATCAAAACAAATCTTCAAAGGTTGGATAAATCTCTCACCTGCCGGTGTGAAGAGCAGAGGGAAGAGGGAGAAGTGACCAGTTGTTGCCAGCATCAGGAATACTTGGGCATCTTTGAAGCTCTGCACCGCAAGCAAACTGATAAAAACAAAGTAAAACAAATCAAAATAAAAGAGTAATAATACATCAAATATATTAAGAAAATAATAAAGAACAAGGCACATGTATTTGGCAGAGAGGAAGAAATGTCTTGCTGTTGCTAGCATCAAGAATACCTGAGCATCTTTGAAACTCTGCACCACAAGCAAACTGTCAGTAATAAACAACATATAAATAAAACACAAATTATACAGAAATATACCAATACAGACATACACAAGATGCCTTTATCAGAAAAGGTAGAGATGAGAGAAGAAAAGAATAGTAAAATTCTGATTTTTATTAACATCAGGAACACGGGTATCTTTTAAACTCTGAATGGCAAGCACACTGATAGAAACAATTAATAAAACATGAATAACGAACGTTCTTTTACAAAAAAAAGTGATTTTTTTCAGAAAGTGTATTTAAAAAGGATTCATGTTATAACAGAATAAAATTAATCTATTTAAGGGGTATGATAATAAGTAGTAAAGCTTTCTCATTCCTTTGAAATCCACAAAAGCAACAAAAGACTGGTCAATTGCTTTAAAAATCCCAGAATACATGCCTCAGGTATAACAGGCTGCTTTCTATGTAGAATACATGTTATAATACCAGAATCAAACCAAACTAAACTCTTTTTTTTTTTAAACCTACCTTAGGGGTATGATGATCAAAAGAACAGCTTTCTCATGGACGTGCCAGCCAAATATGAATGAGCTGAAGGCACATAGAGTCAGACATCGAATGAATCCCTTGGAGCCGCCTGGGTACCGCCATAAGTGCAGCAATGCAGGCTGGAAGAACAAAATACATTTGATTGAATAACCTTTGAGAAACTATCATTGTTTTAGTGCTATGTTTGATACAGCTACAAATTTGATTGATAATTAACATTGTCATATTGTTATTTTATAAATTTATACAGCATCTAATTTGATTGATATTCATCTCTAGGCACTTTTTATTATTCCCCTGGTACAAGGAATTGCACTGTTCACTCCTAGTTGGACAGTAATTTAGCTGCGTGAATGGACAACCCATTTTACTTGCCCAATTTCAATTTTCATTTGCCCTGGGCAATCAGACGAGTTCTAGCGTTGACTAGAGCTGAGTCAAACCGGATATTTTGCATTTCGAATATGAGTCGTGCAAAAACGGTCGGATATCGAATATTCGAAAAAAAATGAAAAATTAATTTTCATAATTTTTTAAAATAAATATTCTGTCCGTTTTTTCAATTATAATCGGCAGTACAGTGTGATGTTAGTGTACAAACTGCTGTCAAGATGAAATACTTTGATATCTCATCATAGATTCTTCTAAATTTGGCACTCACTATACCACTTGTATATTAATCCTCTTACCTTTGGTTTATTATTTGTTTTGTTTATTTGTGAATTTATGTAAAATACCTTAACTTTAGCAATAGATAAGCAGGGTTCAATGTGCCATTTTCTGATCGAATCTATCGAATAGGGATTACCAAATTAAACGGGAAAAAAACAAAACAAACAAACAAAACAAAAAAAACGTTTTTTTTTTTTTTTTTTTTTTTTTTTTTTTTTTCCGGATATTCGTATCCGAAAATTTGTATTCGGTATCCGACCTTCACGGTCGGATATCGAATAGCCATTCGATTTGACTCAGCTCTACTTACCACCATTGAAAGTCCAGTCAATACAAAGGTTGCAATAGGTGGGACTGAGGGGAGCACTGTGTGTTCAAACTCTTGCACTAGTCCTGCCGTCATAGACGCTCCATTCTTCACTACATCTGCTGGAAGCAAGTTGGACTTAATTCCTGCCAGATAAAATAATAACATGACATAGTACGATACTTTTTTCTTCATGATTGCATATGACCCAGAAGTTAGGAGTCCAGTGATTATATCACTAGTAAAATAGCTAATACTTCAACATAATAGTCTGCCTGAAAAACAAACAAAAAGAATAACATCATTTTATATTACATGCAAATAGAGTTTTTCTGACTTATTAATAATGGTGACAAACTTGGCGGTAGAGTGCTGGTCTAGCAATCTGGAGGTTTTGGGTTCGAATCACGGAGGAATCTCATTTTCTTTGCTCTTTTTCATTTATATTATATATTTCTGGTTAGTTTCTCTATATGTTAGAATAAAAAAACAAACATTAGATCAAATGTAATTTCCCTATAATAATTAAAAAAGAGTGCCTGACTTACCAACAATAGTTAAGACCTTGTCTGCCACATTGTAGAGGGCCCAGAAGTTAGGTGCCCAGTAGGCATGGCACAGGCCTCGCTTGAAGGGGAAGAGACGAGATAATACTTGGGGAAGCTGGCCCTGAAAACATATTGAATGAGAAAGATTGATAAGAATGAAAACGTAAATATAATCACCATCAGAACAATTGCCATCTTGAAAATAGAATCAAAGAAATGATGATGGAAATAAATTTATGTTAAATGATGAGATCAGTAATTATAAACTGGATATTCATTTTTGTCCCACTGATGATAATTGAACTTGTGTAAGTATATAATCCATAAAAACCAGCATTGAGAGGTATTGGACATTACTGTGAACTAATTGAAAACATAGACATACACTGTATCATAGACATCCCTATTATTGTAACTAATTTCCATTTTTCTCCCATCGAGTACTGGGGGTAACTTAACCCATTCCCTTTGTGATTCTGAAATCTCCATAGACTTTGTACACAACCCACACGGTTCCCATAGTCTAGGGGTTAAATTCTAGGTTTGACTTAAAATTACGGTAAGCCATTTGTAGCCATGGAATAAAATATATTCAATATCAAAAATGCAATTTGTTAAGACTTTTCATACATTTTCCACCAAGAACATGATATCTCCTTGATAATAGAAAACATAAATGATTTGAATGAAATTGTATGTCTTTTAATATAACCTTTTCAACATTTTTTCTAAGAAACCAATGTCTTTCCATAATTTATATGGTTATATTGTGCAATGTCTTGTCTTGAGTTAAACAATAAACAAGAAGCATAATTTCCCTCATTTTTAAGTCACTTACCATGGCAATAAATGGTCCAAATGACAAGGCACAAACTTCAATGACCAGAACACCAAGCGACAAGAAACGCAGCACTGAGAAACTGCTCCATCGCACACTGCCATCTGACAGAAAAGAAAAATGCACATGTACATATTTCAAACCAAAATCTAACCATTTTAATCTAATCTACACATTAGTGCAAACATTTATGATAAACTCATTGCAAACAGAAGCTTATTGATTTTCTTAACAAATTCACAACATTACTGAAAGACCTCATCAGCTTTAGCTCACCTTTATTAGATGCTGTAAAGCAGTATGTTTTCATATCAGGAGAAAGACAAAGTAGGCTGGGGCTATTTCTAGAGTTGCAAAAGGTCATTATCTAAATAAATTCCATTTTAATTTCACACCTTTTTTGCATAAAAATATCAGCATTGGCTCACCTTTGTTAGATGCTGTAAAGCAGTATGTTCTGAGGAGAAAGACCAGGTAGGCTGGGGCAATGTACACATAGATGTGCTTGAAGTTTAGAAGTGCCGCAAACCAAATAGCCCCCTCTAGTGTTCGGTCCTGTAAAGAGAAAGAGAAAAATATACAAATGTATCCTCTTAAAGGTAGATTTAATTAACCTGTCAAGAACAAGACAGATTGGTTCTTGGAGTAACATGCATTCTCCATAAACCACAGCATGCCCTTTTTCAGGGCCAGTCCTGAATGCCTTAACATATTCAAGATATTTTGAGTTTGATATAAAACTCAGCCCAAGTATTTTTCAGCACCAGTTTTTGCATGGGTTAAGCCGTTCAAGACTGCTTGTTTTTGGTATAACATGCATTCTGTATCTAGACCCCAGCCTGTGTATTATCAGGACCTGTTCTGAATGGGTTAACCCACACAAGACTGACAGTGTTTGATTTTGGTTTAACATGCATTCTCCAATTTTGACAATTTGAATGTAAGGTCACCATGATACTTTGCATATCACTTACTTTGGAAGTTATGATTAAACATTAGGTAATTCTATAGCTAGCTGAATACCGCTCCTGGAGGGCTGAGGAGCGGTAGTGATTTTTGAGCACTCAAGCTTGAATCCAGTACATTTTATCAGGGTTGGCACTTCTTATATCTAGCCCCTGGGCGCTAATGTCTCAGCAGAGGGTTAGAGGATTCGGATTGTTGACAGCAGTAATAAAACTAATAAGAATGTGGTCGATACGGAAACAAAAATGATAAAATTGATCACCACGATGGTGGAAGTCAAGCTAATGGGACAATCACGTCATTAAGTATCCCAGACATTTTTATTAGTCGTTTATATTCTTTTCCAGCATATTCATAATCGCAATAATCTTACATACAAATTTGACTAAAACGGAGATATTGACTTTTGAAATAAAACTGGTAAGTGGAACTCCACGGTTCCTGCAGGCAATAGGTTAATTAATAAATCACACATAGAACCAGTTGCTACAGTAACGCTGAAATGAACGATGATAAAAAAAATCCTTGAAATTTGTAACAACACTACGCTCCGTGTCCCAGCTGGGGAATAGACGGGGTGCAAATGAACTCCCTCAGAGAGCTTGGCCTCCTCATAGTCAGCCGCGGGAGAAATATGAATAAATACATCAATAAATAAATCAGAGGTGTAATATTCAAGTGCATTGAAGAGGGATTGGGGGCACCACTTATGGGGGGAGTTAACTTTTTTTAAATTGTATTTGTTGGTAAAATTATCAGCTTCTTAAATATTCCCTTTTGGAGGGAAAGTAAATTAATCAGCACTGCCATAAACTTTTTTTTTTGGGGGGGGGGGCACTCATATACATGAGGGACACTTAATAATTATTTCTTTTATTTCTACTTTTGTTTTGATAGTTTTTTTGTAAAATTGTTCCCTCCCCCATCATTTTCTAATTATGAAAATATATTAAAAAGTCTATACATCTGTAAAAAGACGTCTTAAATTGGAAGCTTGGGTGGCTTATAATGATAGATGGTCCCAGATTCTTGTCGGCACGGAAAACCCTCTCTTCTCCCTTCCTGCTTCTATGACCCTAGCTACACCACTTTCATGTCATTAAATCGGCGCAAAATGTCTCCTCTCTGAAGGTTGATCGTCATGAATTTCAAATTTGTCTGATTTTATGTCATCCTTTAATAATGTTAGCATCCTTCAAGTTCAAAATATTGATTGCTGTATTTGGTTGACCTTTGTGTGTTGTCTTTCTTTATTTTTGAGTGAGACAAGACCTTTTCATGGATGATTTAAAGGAAGAAGTAAAAACAAGTATGATAATATTTATTGTTCAGACTGGCTGATTCAATTATTATGCCTTTATATGAATGAAGAAATTACAGCAATTTTTGTGAATATTGACTCATTGATTGAAATTAATTGTGACCATGATTTAGAGAAAACACCAACAAATTTGAACCGACCTTGTATAATACTAACTGCTCTTTGTATGTAAACTGGGTTCCAAAAGAAACTTATCACTTCTTCAGAGCGACACACATTAAAATCCAAAGCATAAAAAGATTATCATAATTGGGCATAGATTAGCTATAATACTCCTGAGCAAGCTCATCTAAAAAATATTATGTTTGCTTTAGTCAACAAAGAATAAAATAAGGTGAAATCGCAAGAGGTAATTTTTCAAAAATCACAGAAAATGCTCGCTTTCCGGGGACACAGAGCTCGGTACGGACAATAGCCTAATCTAGTGGTTACATAACCCGCTTTGAAGTTGAATGAATCGCTCGCAGCGAGCAGTTTCTGTGATTTTTGAAAAGTGACCTGTAGTGATTCCATGGCATTTTTCTCTTTTTTGGCAAAAGCAAACTTTTAATTTTTCAGATATGCTTCATAAATATGAATCAATTTGATGCTATCGATTTTAGTGAGCGCCGCTCTGAAAAAGTGATAAGTTTCTTTTGGAGCCCAGTTTAGTAGAACTTAAAAATAATTGTTATAAATCGCAAGTCAGAAAATGCGCTTAAATTTGCTTAAATGCGCAAATCTGATTCAAGGTTCAAATGTGCATATTTTCTGACTTGCGATTAATCCAACTTTGGGATTGATCGCAGCTCTTTATGCAGCACCCCCAAGGTATAACAAAAGGTTATGAAAAGGTTATTTTGTTATTTTGTTTTTTACCCGATATAATAAGGTAACTTTCAATATCCTATGGTTTTCATTATATTAAGGTTTCACTGTACACATGTATACATGTTTAAGCCTGCAGTATAAAGTCCATATTCGCATTGAAGAGTATATCGAGATATGTATTCCAAGAGAGCTTATTTACACTGCTATACAATAGTTTTGTAGAAAAATAGGTAAACTGTATAGAAAGCTAGACATATGAAGATATTGAGCTACATGCTATAGTTGTTTCATCAAAAGATATATTTATAGATAGATAGAAATACATTTTGAATATAGCAGAAGTAAGTTAAAAATAGATAAATACATAGATAGACAGATATATTAGATTAGGTACAGAAAAAAAATACATTTCATAGTTAGAAAAGCAAACATAACTTCCTTAAAAACTACATAATATATCTGCATTTAAATGTTGCTTGTAAGTATCGGTTTCCATGGTGGTGTATATAATACGTGTGGTTTACGGGTACACCATGTGAGATGGGTGGATTGGACTATCCGTCGTCTCCTGACGACGGATAGTCAACCTATTCGAAACGTCGAGTCCCTCCTACCATCCACCCTCTCCTCGCAATACCAACAGTCCTTTCTAGGACTAACAACTGTCCTTTTTAGGACTCTCCTAGAAAGAATACCAACATTCCTTTTCAGGACTATCCCAACAGTCCTTTCTAGGACTAACGACAGTCCTTTCTAGGACTACCAATTGTCCTTTTTAGGACTCTCCTAGAAAGAATACCAACAGTCTTTTTCAGGACTATCCCAACAGTCCTTTATAGGACTACCAACAGTCCTTTCTAGGACTATCAACAGTCCTTTCTAGGACTACCAACAGTTCTTTTTAGAACTCTCCTAGAAAGAATACCAACAGTTCTTTTCAGAACTACACCAACAGTCCTTTCTAGGACTACCATAGTCCTTTTCAGGGCTTACCAATCCACCCATCTCACATGGTGTACCCGTAAACCACACGTATTATATCTGCATTTGTTTGTTTTGAGGGGGAGGAACAGAAAATGAGAAATATACAAATATGTAATTCATTTCTTCTTCCCATTGGGTAGATTGCCCCTTGAGAATATGATTTCAAATTTCATATCATTAAAATTACCTTGAGAAAAACATATATTCAACACTTCACATGATCAGAAATCCTTGAGAGAAAAAAAAAGTACATATTATTTCAACCTCTGGGAGCTCAATGTTACCTTGAAAAGGGCCATTGAGGCCGTAAATGCAAACAATAAATACAAACACTTTACATGATGAGTACTTAAGTTCCTTGAGACAAACAGACAAACAACATTGTAGCTCTTTGCGTGATTAAAATGTCAAGAAATTTGAGTGAAAAAACAAACAACAACTTTCAAGATTCCACTTTATAGTGACATCGCTCGGTCTGACTGATTGGGGCGTGAGGGGGAGGATGCCTAAAAATTTGGATGGCACACTCTCTATAATTTGTTTAAATTAAACTTTTCCAGTATGTTTTATTTACATATTAGTATATATATTATTATTATTTTATGGGGTGGGGGGAGGGGGGTGGGGGGGGGGGGGGGGTAGGGGGGCATATTATGTCCCAATGGCAGACATCCCAATAGCTAAGCCACTGCTACTGCTAACCCTAACCCTAACCCACTGCCTATGGGAACCTGACGGGTCCTGTATTAACTTAATTGGGATTGTAAAGTCTAGAAGGGAATAGAGCTTAATCAGTTAATGCTAGAATTGAACCCATTTCCTTGTGGCCCAGTCAGGGAAGTAAAATTAAAATTTTCCCACAATGTGATAAAATACAAATAGCACATGACTCTCAATGAGAGCCCCCCCCCCCCCCCCCCCAAACTGTATTAATTTAGTAAAAAAGAAAGGAATTATACAAAGAATGTTCCCCTCCAATCAATTGGACCCCGCTATGTCACTGCTGGCAACTCTTTTATAAAGAATATTAGGATATTATATTGATATCAGAGAGTTAGAGCTATCATCCTCATCACCTTTAAGTTATTTGGCTGGTCTAGTTTTGAGCCTCTTAAAAATGAAGTCAAGTTGGGTGTGAATTCTGTAGGAAAGCGTGGATTGATTCTCACCCCTTGAACACAATTTGATCTCTAGAGGCATTACAGTGGAACCTCATTATAATGAGGACCTCAGGATCATGCAAATTACCTTGTTATATCAGGGTGCAAACAACAAAGGGCTGGGACAAGCAAAATCTTCTTGTTATAACAGGGTTTTGTTATATCAGAGCTCTTACATTATAACGAGCTTTCACTGTACTTGTTCTTTTTATAGAACCTAGCCCCATGTATTTTTTTGTAACCAGTCGTCGTAGGTTCTAGATCATTTTTACAATTGTTTTAAAGACTGATCCCTCAGGTGCAATGAATGAAAAACTTGTATACATTGATAACAATGCAAAACATGAATAAAACAATGTGAAATGGACAAGAAAACAATAAATTGTAAGATGGGAATTGTGCACTTCAGTGTGCACCATGTACTTGTGATTAAAACATATTATTAAAGGGGAATTAACCCTTATCCGTTTGACTTACTGGATGTGATGAGAGCATAACTACTATCATTGCTAGTCACTTATTTCCTCATGAATATTCCCGATTACAAAAATAATCAATATTTTATGGACCACTGTCGTCTGCTTTCAATGCCCATAGGAGGCGGCCATTTCTTCAACTACTCGCGATGAAATGACGAGGCAGGCGGAGAACACAATAGCATTATCGTAACCCGCTATTGTGTTCTCCGCCTGACACGTCATTTCACCGCGAGTAGTTGAAGAAATGGCCGCCTCCTGTTGGCATTGAAAGCAGACGACAGTGGGCCATAAAATATTGATTATTTTCATTATTGGGAATATTCATGAGGAAATAAGTGACTAGAAATGACAAGAGTTATGCTCTCATCACATCCAGTAAGTAAAAAGGATAAGGGTTAATTCCCCTTTAAACAACTGGTCCTGATAATACTCGGGCCAGGGTATATGGGGAAAACATAACAAATCAATCAGTCCTGCATGGTTAAAAGAAAGGCATGAAATAAACCTTCAACCACCATGATATTAACGAGAAGAGAATAACATGCTGGGAAGGGGGAAGGGCGCATACATTAATAAGGAGAGTATTACAATGAAAGCAAGACAAAGATAATGGCTCTAAGCCTGAAATTGTGCCTTGTTATTGCAATACATTGGAGATACTGTACATGACTGCAAAAAATAACAAATATCATTAAAAGGCTATGAAGAAAACATAATAATCCTTGGGTTTTTGTTTGTTATTATAAGAAAGGTACAAACAGGATGAAGATTAAACTAACAAGAGGAGAGGAATGATAATCCTGGGAACTGCACTTGTCATACATAGCAGAGCAGGAAATGAAGCCGGTCTCTTGAGTACCACGCAGCGTAACAAGACACCCTTCAAAAATATCATACAAGCAAAAAATAACTCCAGGCATCTGTTAATAGACTAGAAATGAGCATTTTGCGCCCATCTCAAGTGTTTTAAGAAGCGGAGGCAAAAAGCGACATATTGCAGAGTTTCTGCCTGCCTCGTATCCGTACTGATGAGATTGTTTTCATTAAAAGCTTGTTTAATAGCTTCCTGAACAATGATTCAATGTCAAATCTTCTTGCAACCCCACGGGTGATTGAGAGGGGGGGGGGGGGGGGTTCCATTTCTCCCCTGTGGAATTCTTCAAACGCACCCCACCCATCCACAGCATCCCTCCCCTTTCAATGTAGCCAACAAAAGAAATGTATATTTGTGGTAAAGCTTACCCCTCATATAGCTATTATAGTGCCCATAGCTTTGCCTCTGGCCTCTGTATTTTTTTTCTTAGAAATTAATTCTCAACATGATTTATTTGTATATATATTCATTTATGAATTAAACAATTAGTTAATTTATCAATAATAATAATAATATGTTCAATTTCTATAGCTTCAAATATGATTTTGATACGATACCATCTGTAAATGCTTTACACTTTATACATTGTGTGTACTGTGCACTCTCTCCACTCCCTGGGGAACATTCATTCCAAACTGATAAGGGCCATCTACAAAGTACATACGCAATTTTGTATCCGAAATTGACCCCACCCTCGCCCCCTCCCCCTGTACGCACTTTGTATGCTATATGGTTGAATATAGCGTACGCATCAGCGTGAACCCCCCCTCCCCCCCCCCCCCCCCCCCCCCCCCTTGTGCGTACGTACTTTGTAGATGGACCCTAATGAGCAAGGAGAAGACCATTCAGATACATGCTTAATTCATTCTTTCAATTAAATGCATTTATTCTTTGGTGGGGGTAGAAGCAATGTTGCCGAAGACTTCAAATTCAGGGATTCTGAAATAAAAAACCTTATCCAATATATCCTGTGTACAACATTTTTCCTAGAATTATTTTCACTGAAATAATATTCATAATATGAAAAAGCAAAGCTTTGCAAACAAAAAGGCAAAACACTTTTCAATCAATTACACTTTCCTACGAAATACTATTTTGTTCTCACTTCCACTGTGTTTTTAAAGAATTTGTTATTATTTTTATATTTTATTTTGTCAAAACCATCCAGATTGCAAAATAATTCCAAGGACTTCCTGGTAATTGCATTAAAATTGTATAAATTTGCAAAAACAAAAAAACAAATAAGCAGCACTTTGCAATGTGAACAAATCTCTTCATCTTCTTCTAGTAACGTCTGCCTCCTTCGATTTTGATGTTCTTGAAACTATTAATTACTATTGTCACTATAGGATTTAGCCGCCTGTATTGATTTGTAATGAATGATTTGTATTGATTAGTAAATTCTCTCTATACCAGTCTATTGATAAAGGTATCATCTACTGTCTGCAGTGTCAGTGTCGATCTTTCAACAAAGTCACAAATCTCCAAGAAATAATTACCGTACATACAAATTACAAATGTTCGGGTTCTATGTTTATAGTATACGGTTTTAGAGTAATAGAGTGAATACGTGAACATGCTTTTTAAGTGAAATTACGAGATATTACTTTTAAGTTTGATGGGTTTTGCAAGTAAGTGCATTTCAGTTGTATTTTTTTTTTTACACCATGTTCTGTACAAATGAATATGAACACTAAAGACTGAAGCTGAAGCACATACATGTATTTCCCTAATATCTCAGTTTGAAGCTGTTTGTAGAATTACAGACAGGAGATCTGCTGGATGGTCAATTTTCTAAATGTGATGCCTCCAGCCATTTTGTGGTGGATGCTGCACAAAAATAAACTTTAATTGATTAATGTTCTTAACTAGTTTTCCAATAATGTAAAGACAAAGAATATCTGTGGCACTGCACATAAAATGTAAACAGCTTTTGTACCCAGCGGCTAAGATTAAGGGAAAGAGAGAAAAATGGTGAGAGAGAGAGAGAGAGCAATTAATTAAAAAAAAGGAAGAAAGATGAAAGGGGGGGGGGGGGGGGAAGATGATACGAGATCTAAAGAAGGTTGACTGTGACTGTGAATGTAATCTAGCCATGATGAATAAGTGCATGAACTGCCAGAAGCACACTGTAAGGAAATAGGCCAGAACAATGACGCAGGCTTTCATGCAGGATTTGACTTGAAGTAGCCATAGATTATCTTAAAAATAAAAACTACACCATCAAAATTTAGTTCTAGATAGTCAAATAAACATATTACTAGGTTTCAAATTACTGACCAATTGCTTGAAGAAAAGATTAGGGGGTGGTAGTGAATACATTTACTCTGGTTGTGGAAGTGTGAATGATGGTGGTAGTGGTGGTGATATGGTGGTGGTAGTGGTGATGGTGGTTTTGATATGGTGATGGTGGTGGTGGTAGTGATATGATGGTGGTGGTGGTAGTGGTGGTGGTTGTGCTGGTGCTAGTGGTGGTGGTGATGGTAGTGGTAGCGGTGGTGATATGGGGGTGGTGGTGGTGTGGTGTTGGTGGTAGTGTTGATGGTGGTGGTAGCGGTGGTGATGGTGGTGGTGGTGGTATGGTGGTGGTGGTGGTGGATATCATATAATATAGTGATTGTGATGGTGATGTTAGTATTGGTAGCAGTATTTGCACCGGTTGTTGTAATGGTTGTAACTTAATGTTAGTGGCCTCAAGGTGATGGTGATGTGAGGGATAGGTGGTAGCTGGGATAGGGATAGGTTAAATACAAATGCGCATGATTACTGAAGGCCAGGTATTGATGACAAACTTTCACCATCACATTCCATGTACACAGTTTATAAATACATTAAATATTAGATTATTTCAATATATTTATTATTTCTTTTGTCAATATATATTACAGTTCTAGATTCTTATGGAAAATAAATGTAATTATTTTAATAATAATGCCGAGTCTATAACTAACTTGTAGTTTGATTCAAGTTTCAAGTTTCAAGTTTATTCAAACCAAATCAAACATAAACAATGGTACAAAATATAACAGCAAGGAACACAAGAATGATAGCTTTGGGACCCCAGTGAAGCACAGCTTGTGAACGGGGCCCCTTTACACAGTTGACTATACGGTAGGTATATAATGGCAAGGAGTAACTAAGGACCACATTTTATTCCTTAGATAGCTCTAAGGCTCTAAGCTCATCAGCTGCACTAACCTATGCATTATCCACTAGGGCCTTCAGAATATTCATGTCAGGGAAAAGTGAATTATTAATAATCATGCAAATACCTTCGGGAAAAATAAATTTATTGGCTTATGGTGGCTATAAAGTACAGAAAACAGGTAATAATACTAATCACAAATATACTAAAAGAAGCACAGAATCCAATTCATGTAAATTATTGCCTCTGGGGCATCATCATAACTATACAAGTTATCCATGTACATGTCCTCCGGTAAGAGTTAGAAGGGCGTTAAGTCAGTCTTTGGCTAACTTGAGTTACGCAGGCAGGATTCACTGGAGCCTATTTACAATTTTCAGTTGATAATTATATGAATTTTAGGAATATTGAATCAAATAAAAAAAGGGAGCTACAATTGGTTCCTACATGGCTTTCAAACTTTAAACACGACTATCTCTGAAGTACTGACAAGAAGTGACTTAGCACCCTCTTTGTTACTCATGACGATGTTTTCGAGCATAAACAAGTATGAGCAAGAGAGATAACCCTGTGCATTACTTTTTTGTATATATCAAGTACAATTTCTTTTAATATATCATCAAACACTACAAAGTAAATTTTAAAAAATGAAATATTTATTTGTATATAAATTGCAAACCAACAGCTTATTCAAAAGGCTTACTGATGCCGGAGCAGTTATTACTGAGATGATTACTGTAATCTCAAGAGGGTAGTCCCAGGGTGTATATATGGATTGCTGGACTGTAGATTCCGCCCCTGCTAATCCCATATAGCTCATCCCTATATTTGCATGGTAACCTGGATGGACAGCAAGCAAGTATGAAGAAGGACCTGGCTAGAATGTCCTGTAGACCTGTGGCCTAGAGCACGGTCATGACCCAGGAACACACCTAGTTCCACTGATCTTTATATATGCTTGTGTAATCCTTTACGGTTGAATAAGTAAGGAGGTACGTGCGCTCTGCTATGTTCTTTTTATTTTTATGCTATTATATTTGTTTATATACTGTGGTGAGAATGGACGATACACGCATCCCAAAGCAATTGTTCTTCAGAGAATTGGAAGAAGGAAAGAGAAAGAGAGGCCGTCCTCGGAAAAGGTACATGTATAAGGACAACCTAAAAGGCAATATTAAATGGTGTGGTATCAAGCCTGAAGAACTTTCCATCAGCGCATCACACTGACAGCGCTGGAAGTCTGTTTCCAAAGAAGCCGTGGCTGCCCTCAAAGAAAGTCGACGCAGTCAGGCACTTGCTGCAAGAGAAAGGCATCATAGAGCCGCTGCCTCTCCTGCTGGAACAACAGAGTTCCAGTGCCCGGTCTGCCATCCACTATGTAAATCGAACCTTGGACTGTACAGTCACAAAAGGAGCCACAAAGATGTTGCACAATGACGTCATCCTCGACCTTGAGGAACTACCCGTTACAGATTCTAGCATATTGACATCAATGAGTTAGAGGCAATGATGATATAAATTATTAATTTCTTGATGTTCAAGTATCTTAGCCCAAACTACATGTAATCCATTTTCCATTAAATACTCAGGGACTACTTTGCAAGAATGTTGTATTATTATCAGAATGCAATTGAGTATTGATCGCTACTACAGTATGTCAATTATGAATCTAATATATATAATATGTTGTTTTTGTTTGTATAATCGTCACTTTATAGCCTCTGAAGAAGATTCTGCTAGGATCGAAAATTCAGGCCCTATATTGACTCTCATGAATCTAATATGAGTAAGTGGAGGGTCTATTATTGATTCCTGTATGATCTTCAGTCGAGGCATACACACAAAAAGAAAAAAAGAAGAGAAATCAATGAGAGAGATACAACAGATCTTTGGGAGTGTTTGAAGGAAAGGTGACACGAACCTCAAGACTCTCTTGGCCAGACCTCAGTTCTTCCTTTCTTCCCACTGCACTTGTGCACATTACATTCATCTCTTCTTTAACCCATTCATGACTGTAGTGATCTCAGATTCTTTTGCAGAGTGTTTTAACCATTGAAAGATGGTTGGATTTGTAAATCAGGGGGTGTTGCATAAAGAGTCACGATTTATTGCAAAGTCAGAAAACACCCGCACTTGAGCCAATCAGAATAGCGCATTAAAGGTATGGTGAAATCCCGGCTTTGATTCAGGTTTATAGCTGCTTTCAATAGGTGCCTATATTGATATACCACACTCTTTTTTTCAAAGAAATCCAGAAGTTGGGCAAAAAAGGTAAATTTCATGCAACTTTTTTGCTTGTTTTCGCATCGGCATTCCATGCTGCCAAAAAAGTTATTTATAGCGGAGCGGGAATGTGCGCACATGCAACCCGGATCATGACATCACAAGAAGACCGCAACACGGAGGAACATGCATGGTTTACATGCAGAGCCTATGACTTGCTAGTAAAACAAACTTGTTTTTGCTTGTAAATTGAGGCTTATCTGAAAATTCCTAAGAAATGAATTATAGCAGCTTGCAGCAACACATCTGAGTGTAGATCATCCATGATATAAACTTTAACAAATGTTTGCAAATATTGAAAAAAAAAAATCAAAATAATATCTCTCTATCAATGTGAGTATTGCACTCAGCGTGTACGTCTATGACCGAGCTATACTGCGATTGCCTGCATGTGACGTCACAAAGATGACGTCATTTTTCTTCGCCCGGACTCAATTTTTTTACGGGGATTACTAAAGTAAATTTAAAAGTTGATTTTTTTTTATTTTACTGGGTTTTCCAACACGGAAAATATGTTTTTATCAGTAATCTTCATGAAAATCTACATGTACCTTAGATACAGTAAAACACAATTTTTAGGTAGTTTTTTTGTCAGCCAACCTTTAAAGCCCATTTTCTGAATTGCGATTAAACGCAACTTTGCAATTAATCGCAACTCTTCATGCAACACCCCCTGATGCACAGTGCCATCTTTCCAATGCCTTGTGCCCAGAGCAAAATACACACTGGCTCAGTCTTATGTAGTGTGAACAAAGTTGTCTAGTCAACTCACAAACTGTTGAGGGGTTTTAGCCTCTCCAAACTTTTCATGGACATAAAAAAATTACATTTTTTTTCTTAAAGGGATAGTTGAGTTCTGGTAAGGAGAGTACAGTTTTGGTGAAACTGATTTTCAGTAACCAAAACCTGCATCATTACATTACAAACTAATAGTTGCAACTAGAAAGGAACACAAAATTACAAATGACGTAGTAAAGATCATGTTATCATTAAAAAAGAGCCGTTAAAACGTAAGAGGGCGCTCTCTAAACACTCATCGGTTTCAACCATTTTGAATAAAATATTGTGCATGTGATGCTTTGTTGAAATAGTGATTAGATAGATAAATAACCAACAACTATTTAAATACCTATTTTGTAACTTTTTGAAAAGAGGAAGCATTTTAAAAAAAATTTTAACGGCTGGTTCAAAATTCTCTAATAATCCCGGGGCCCCAGGTTTATTACAAATAGTTATATTTATGGATATTTCAGCCGTCTCTGAACCGATTTTGATCAAACAAAGATGATTTTATTATTTAAATATTATGCTCTTTCAAATTTTACACTCAGTTTTTCATTACCTCACAAAAAAAAAAAGTAGTCTAGTGCCCTCTCTACCAAAACTCAACTATCCCATTTAAGTGACCTGCAGTGTAGCATTTCTAACAAGGCCCTCTTCATCTTTATGCATGACTATCTTTAGTGAGAGAATTATAGCAGGGGATCTTTCGGAGATATGTATGTCAATTATGAATCTAATATGAGTAATTGGAGTGTCTAAGCTACTGATCCTTGTATAATCTTCAGTCGAGGCATACACACACAAAAAGCAAAGAATCAATGAGAGGGATACAGCAGGAGATGTTTGGGAGTTTATGAAGGAAAGGTGAGATGAACCGGCTCGATTCCCTTGGTCACATCTAACCTCTTCATTTACTCCCACTGCACTTGGTGCACATTACATTCATCTCTCCTTTAACCATTTCATGACTGTAGTGGTCTCTGATTAATTGGTTAGTCTTTTGCAGAGTATTTTTACCCATTGAAAGAAAGTTGGATTTGTAAATCAGGGGGTGTTGCATGATAAAGAGTCGCGATTTATTGCAAGGTTGTGTTTAATCGCAAGTCAGAAAACACCCGCACTTGAGCCAATCAGAATAGCGCATTAGGCCCATATTCTGACTTGCGATTAAACGCAACTTTGCAATTAATCGCAACTCTTTATGCAATGCAGTGCCATCTTTCCAATGCCTTGTGCCCAGTGCAAAATACACACTGGCCCAGTGATATGTAGTGTGAACAAACTAGCCTAGTCAACTCACGAACTGCCGAGGGGTTTTAGCCTCTCCAAACTTTTAATGTACATTTTGTTCTTAAGTGACCTGCAGTGAAGCATTTCTAACAAGGCCCTCTTCATCTTTATGCATGACCATCCTTAGTGAGAGAAGTATAGCAGGGGATCTTTGGGAGTTTATGAAGGAAAGGTGACGTGAACCAAGGAGGTACTTTCTCCTACCTCCTTGCATGACCTTGGTTGATTCCCTTGGCCTTTCCTCCCACCGCAGGTGGTGTGTATTACATCCCTCCTTTAACATGTTAACCACTACAGCAACATAGATGCATTCGCCAACCTTTACTTGCAGCGATCAGGGAGGATTCATTCACAAATCAGGGAGGCTTTGAAATTTGTAGGGTGTGACGTATTAAACAAAATCAGGGAGCCTCCCGGAAAATCAGTGTGGGTTAGCATCTCTGCAGTGACCTCTGTTTAATTCGGTAGTCTCTTTACCCTTTTAACAGGTGAACCTGATTTGAAGTGAGACAATTTCCTTAAGAAATATTATAAGTGAGCATTGGTCAACTCAGGACTACCCCTTTTATAGATGTACCATGTGTGAAATGTTAATCCATTATCTAAAGAACTGCTGTATTTGATTTACACTTTTAACACGCATTCTTCCTAGACCTAACCTGGAGTATGTTGGGGGAATGGGTCTTAAATGGGTTAAGCCTCAAAAGGCCATGGACATTAAAAAGGGTCTTCCTTCCATCAGCAATGGAGTGATGGGCTCCCACTAGGGCCCCCTTTAGATCCCAGCCGCCAATTTGTCATTGAGCGGCTGGGATCTAAAGGGGGCCAAATGCCTAATTGGCCTAAACAATTACACTCACGTACTGTGTATATAATATTATGGCTTTGGTATTACATTTAAAGGGATAGTTGAGTTCTGGTAAAGAGAGTACAGTTTTGATCAAACTGAATTATAATAACCTAAACCTGCACCATTACATTACAAACTAATAGTTATAACTCCACCATGCTAGAAAGGAATACCAAATTACAAATGACTAAGTAAAAAGCCTGTTATCATTCAAAATGAGCCATTAAAACTCAAGAGGGCGCTCTCTAAACACTCATCGGTTTCAACCATTTTAAATAAAATATTGTGCATGTGATGTTTTGTTGAAATAGTGATTAGATAATCAACAACTATTTAAAAACCTCTTTTGTAAATGTTTGAAAAGAGGAAGCATTTCTAAAACTTCTTTAACGGCTGGTGCAAAATGATCAAATAAATGTGGGGACCCACATTTATTACAAATGGTTATGTTTATGGATATTTCAGGCATTTCTGAACCGATTTTGATCAAATAAAGTTTATTCTGTCATTAAAATTGTATTCTCTTTCAAATTTGACACTCAGTTTTTCATTATCTCACAAAAAATTATTTTGTATAGCGCCCCCTCTATCCCTTTAAACAAACAAAAATAATGAAGCCCCAAAATTTAAATTTATGGTCATCACAATGAAAAATTCAGTTTTGGTACTTGTCAAGTTTGCTACAGTTTTTTGTTTCAACTTCAATTTGAAGATTCAGTTTATTCCTTATGTTTTCTTTATTTTTGTATAACTTCAGTGGGTTCATTTATTCTGGACTGGGCCCATACATGTTGGGGCTGTGGAGGATGCATGTTGACCCAAAATCAACTGGTCTTGAGAGGGTAAAATTCATATTTTCTGCACTGCAATCACGCACATGAAATATTGTCTCCTAGTTGTTTGGTTAAAGCCATCGATGACAGGGGATTTATCTCTTCCTTCTTTTTTTGAATAATTCATTCCTCTAAAACCTTGGATAAATTATGGGATCATCACTGGAGATGTATCTCATTTCATCTCATGAATAATTCCCATTCATTGTGACTTGCTATTTTGTCACATGTACACAGTTTCTGTGTCTGAGCTAACTACATGCAGTGGCGTAGCCAGCAATTCTCCTGTGGTGGGGTGGGGTGGGGTGGGGTGGGGTGGGGGGGGGGGGGGATGGGCCCCCTCTCACGCCCATTTGTTATGTTGCATGCTTGTTAGCGGTAGTTTTTTTGGGGGGCTCAGAATAGTTCAAAAGTCCAAAAGTTTGACCCCCACCCGAAGCGGCTCTTGTTTTATACTTGCTGTTAGGTTGGAGCCCCCCTACTGGGTGGGGGTCAAACTTTCAGACTTTTGAACTATTCTGAGCCCAAAATCAAAACTATCGCTAACAAGCAAGCATTCCAAGCAACATACAAAAAATAGTTACAATAAAAATCACTCTTATTATAGTTTATCGATGTAAAATTAATAAGAATAAATCCAAAATAAATATGAAATATTAGTAGCATTTTTAAATGTGCTATTATAACCATGGCTATAGCCGAGCTGCCATGATAAAGTAGCACTTTAAGGAATAAAATCCTGCCAGGTATTTAATCTACATCTGGGTTGAAAGGATAAAAGTGTGGATAAAGTATCTTGCTGAAGGATGTACTGTAAGAATCTGCAAGAATCTTCAGGACTGAAGGAGGCAGATTAACCCGAAGAAGAAGAAGAAGAAGAAGTGCCACAGTTGGAAATTGAACCCAAGACCCTTGAATGAACCAATATGACTGGCTGGAATACTTCCAAATGGAGTGAAAAGTTGCATTCAATAAGTGAAGAAATGATAGTGCGTGTATCTGTTGACTACCAGGGTGAAAGTAATACAAACGTAAAGAGATATGATACTTAGTATGAGGATAGTGCTTTATCAAATAACCATATATATTATAATAGTCATTTGGAGCCTGGTTTTTAATCAAGGCAGGATCTAAGTTTTATTAATAAGTTTTCTAGGTAAAACAGGTGGACAAATATACACACAAATCTATTATATTAATCAGGGACGTTGATCTGTCCGGAAAACACAATACATTGGGGGGGCGAGCTATTGTTCACAAACAATGCTCGCCCCCACAATGCATTGTGTTTTCCGAACAGATCGACGCCTCTGATATTAATACGGTAAGCTTCAACCCCCAAAATGGTTCCCACTCGAGATATCCTCACCCCGAGGATTCGGCGACTTCCCGACCGTCGCGATCGAAGGATATACGTTTTGCGGAGGACAATAAGGCTTTCCCGAGTCGCTCCCGCCCCGTGGTCATCGTCCAGATCCACGAAAAGGGAAAGTCAGCAATGTCAATTGCCCGTTTAAGACGCCGAGCATTGACTAACGATTTATCGCCATAAAAGTATTTGTAAGAATATAAATTGGAGTAGATAAAACAAATAATATATCGAGAAACCATTTTAGATATAACACGTTGCGAAACTACCCAGGTTTTGATAAATATCAATATTTATATTACGCGGATGGTATGGTAATGATCGCTATTGCCGATTGGCATCGTGTTTGTAAGTGCATCGACGACAAAATGCGACAACTTCAATTTAGCTGCGGTTATACAACGCGCAATGGCTGTACAGCCGTGTATACACGTCGCGCAGTCATCTAATTACCCCACCGAACCGTAGTTTATTTGCATAGCTCACTGACCTGCTGACCATCGTCTCTGGTCACTGTCTCATTCGCCCTACCGTACACGATACTATAATTGCGCCAGCTTGTGGTAAGATGTATTAAGTCAGCCACGAAGCTACCATGCAGTACCAGAAGAGATGCCTAGGGGGTTTTGGGGGGGGGGTGGGGGGGGGTGGGGGTAGAATGGACGGGGGAGGTAATATCTTCAAGAATATGAACAAAGGTATACGCGGGAGAACTTAGTTTATGATATGAAACGTGTAGGGGACTCGACGGGTTATTTGTCATACAGGCAATTGGAGCCGCGGGGGGGGGGGGGGGGGGGGGGGGGGGAGCGGCGAAGCTACTTTATTAGCAAGAACACGAACATATATTATTGTATCTATTTTAATACAAGCGGAACAAATTATAGATCATAATGAAATATGGGGGGATAACTGAATAACTTTGCGTGGATACTAAACCATCATGATTTTGTTATACATTGGTCGGATGTATCGTTGGACGGGGCCCCGACGGGTTGTGGGGAGGGATTGAATCGCCCGAGTCTATTTTGTCTTACTATTTAAATGATGATTGTGGGATATTTAGTAAAGTTTTAAAGTGGGGCAATTCCGTATGAGAGAAGGCAAAAACACCACATCTCAAAGTTGAGCAATCTTCCCTAAATCAAACTGTTATCAATAGAGGAAAACTTGAATTTTAGGAAACTGAAAACCGTTTGTATATAGCTCGATTGGTTTTTCAAATATTTCTGCTTGAATTGAACAGAAATTTATGACCTTTTATTCATAAATCAGCTTCATTTTGTGAAAATAAAGTGAATCTTTTAATTCAATGACTGTTTCTGCTCATTTTCTCATATTTTCCATACGATGTTGTAACAATCACAAATTGTAAAGCATGGGCAGTAACTTCATTGCATATTTTTTTGAGAAATTTGTAAAATCTATGCACATTTGATCGTAATTCCGTTACGATAAAACGATTTAAGTTTTTCTCAATATCTTATTACTTGTTCTTTAGTCATGTCATTGTGAATTCTCTTCCTTCACCATAGTCCTAAGAACTTCCAACATAATTTTCTGAAATAATGTCACTACTTTTTCCAAAAATGGCGTAACAGTATTAGTAATTCCGTTACGTAACGGAATTACATGCACATGGTTTGTAAGGTATTGAATGATATTGCTGAAAATAAAATTTTGTCTTGTTCTGAATGTAGAAATACCCTTTAAATAGCATGAACTGTAGCCATGTAGACAATAAGTCATTATACATACATGTACTGTACAATGTACAACTTTATCTGACTCATTACCTCACATGCTTCATATTGCATCAATGGTGATTTAACTAAATTGATACACGATATATAATTTCTCTAATTTCTCCATGAACATAATAGAGATGATAATGTTCTATCATTAAATTAGTTTCCAGCAAGACCCACTTGACTGAAATTATGAAGATGCAGCAGATTCATGTTTGTACTTTAGAAAGGGAAAAATGAAAACAATAACAAAAATTTAAAAATATCCAGTAATTAGTATGACACTGGTTCTACACATATTTTCTCACATTAATTTACATTGATGTATTTTAACTTAAGATATAAATCATACCTTCAACTTTCAAGGAGATTTAATATTAATAATTTTGTATGTAGATTTGAATATCATTGATCAGTTAAGGGCTCATAACTCACCATTAATTATGTAAATTTGTATTAAACTGAAGCATATAAAATCAAACATAAATACAGAATAGGCTTCAAGATATTCAAAACTATACATAATACAGGCTAAGATATGTTTTATTCATTATCATAAAGTCAGAATTCATTGAGTGTTCAGTGTGCTTCTGTATGCAGATCAAAGAAGATGTACAAAGTATTTGCATTTTCAAATGGGAATTCCTAAAGGTGTCTTTCATTTTTTGCAATTCGATTTTTATATTTTATAGATGCCAACTTTTTGTATTTGGATCATACATGTTTATATCCGTACATGTATTTCATGAAATGAATGAAAACGCATTCTAAATTGATTTGAGAGTAAATTAAGATCACTTTAGGATGAATTTTTAAAAGAATAATTTTAGAATATAATAAGAGTTTATATATTAACAAATCTCGATTTGTTTGTAATTCTGTTACGCACACACATAAATTCAGGACTTGTTCTGGTCCTTATGTAAGAGTTTAACAATGCATACATTGTTTAACAATGCATACAAATTAACAATGCATACAAATTCTTTACTATAGACTGTACGCAGAAAAATGTAACCAAGAAATTGCATTTTCATGGGTGGATTCATGGGTGGATTCATGGGTGGATTTCACAGGCGTAATTCCGTTACAGTGACATTCGTTTGTCTTAAGGTAATTTCAGAGGTTAAAATAGATCATTTCTGGAAAAAAGATGTACCAAATTCAAGTTTGTAACTTAAATGATAAGTTTTTATTACCAATGAAGAATTTTTTGTGGTAGCTTTTGCAGAAAATCATTACAAAGTTAGTGTTGAATAAAAGACCCCTTTCCGTTATGATTGTATTTTGGTCTCCTGACGCTACAGTGTTATAGATTTGTACCTCTAGTACCCCTGCCAGTTATTAAAGTTGTAAAAACTGTGGAAGTGAAAGGAATTTTAAATATGATTAAGAAAACAGAGCTAAAAATCACTTATATGTCATTCTGTAACAGTGGAATTGCCCATTCACAATTTGCATTTCCATTCACACAGATTTCCAATATTCAGGAAGTTTACGAGGCTTTATAGCATTGAAAGTTGAATTATTTGACCTGTTTGTGATTTTAAATTGTTTAAATGTTTCTTGATATTGATGATGTGCAGTTCTTTAGCATGTCACATAATGTGGGTACTTTTTTTCTTTTTTTTTACTTTGGGTTTTTCACAATTTAACCATTTTTCTTGAAGTAAAGGAAAAATTAAAAAATGTTGCTATTTTTTACTTCAAATATGGTTATTATTGTCAAATTATTGATTTTTGAAAAGTATTGAAGCTAAAATGTGAATTTGTTGTTGTTCATGTACCGATTTGTGGAAAAGTTGATCCCACTGCTCAAGTTGTGTAATTCCGTTACACACTTTAGTGGACATAGTTTCTAGGATTTTTCTTTCATTAAATTGATGCAATCCTTTTTAATTTCTTGCCTACTAATATGAAGCTGAAAATAAACCGAAATAAAGCTGGATTTTAGCAATATTTTTTTTGAATTTCACTCTTATTTGTATTTTGGCCATATTTTCATTTATTTTACACATAACAAGTTCAAAAATTGCTTTACAGATATGTCAAATTATGGTTTATATTCAAGTGCTAGATAGCCTTGATGTTTGCATTAGCATGTAAGAAATGTTGAGTGCAAAATAATTGAGTTTTCCTTGTAACTTTCAGAGATGTAATTCCGTTACAAATTTGTGTAATTCCGTTACAGTGGTCTTTTTTCAAAAAAGTGAATTTGTGAACTTATCATTGTGTTGTTTATGCACATACTTGTTCCAAAATGAAGTTGACATTATCAAGATAGAAAAAATACATCAAATCAGTTTCAAAGTGTCTTATATTTCAGAGAAACTCAACGCAAACTTGTAGCAAAAAAAAAACTCCATTCTCCGGTAATTCCGTTACGGTCACACATATTGGTCTAGTGTGCAACAACACATGGAAGATATAAAACCATTTCCCTATCATGTTGTAGCCTGGTTACCCGTGCAACTTATATAAGTATCAAAATTTACTTAAGTCATGAGAATATTGCGCAGGGAATGAAATAATGAGCAAAAAACGTCTCTGAATGTAATTCCGTTATGGTGGAATTGCCCAGTGTTGTTATGTCATCATCGTCTTTCTCTTTCAAAAACCCGCGGATTTCCGCGGGTACAGCTAGTATAATTAAGATTAAGATAATTGGAGTGAGGAGATTTACCTGACATATCCTGGTGATAGATAGCAGCATCAGTCCAAACAGGAAACCATTATACTGGAAATGAATATCTGTGTGCAACGGTATCAACGCAGGTAGAGTCAAGGAAATAGAAATCATGATGCAATGGACTGATCAGAACGATTCAACTGCAGGCACACAGCCAAAGCAAAATGTCTCCATCTTTAATATACTATGACCTTTGACCTCATGACCTAAACAACTAGGATCATTTTCTCTTTGTATTAAAGTGCATCAATATTCCATTTTTAATGGAAATACAATTAAATGGTTCTTTATTTTAGTTTTGATTTGTAAATCAGATGCTCGGTGCCATCTTGCGAATGCCTTGTGCAAGGTGTGTGCTATACATTGGTTCAGTATTGTGCAGGGCGCACAAATAAGCTCAAAATGGTCATCCTCAGTATAGAAACAAGATTATGAGTTATTTTTGCAAATAGAGCCCTGCAACCATTGACCTTAGGGCCCCTGTGACCTTTGACATGAGCCAAGGGTCCCAAAATGTACTGAGATCATCTTCTCCTCACAATTCATACAAACTTTTCTAAACCCATTCAAGTCTATTTGATTTGGTATAAAATGCATTCTCCGTAAACCCTCCATCATTTTAAATAAGGAACCAAATTTTAACAGGTTTATAAGAGATCACTGTACTAGATTGGAGGTGTATGGATGGATGGATGGATGGATGGATGGATGGACAGATAGATGGATGAATGGATGGATGGATGGATGGATGGATGGATGGATGGATGGATGGATGGATGGATGGATGGATGGTTGGATGGATGGATGGATGGATGGATGGATGGATGGATGGATGGATGGATGGATGGATGGATGGATGGATGGATGGATGGATGGATGGATGGATGGATGGATGGATGGATGGATGGATGAATCATGGATGGATAGATGGATTGTTGGATGGGTGGATGAATGGATGGACAGATAGATGGATGAATGGATGGATGAATGGATGGATGGACAGTCGGATGGGCACCCCTAAACAAAATGCCACCAGATTTACTCATCGACACAGAAAATGTAGCAAGGTTCAATCTAAACTGACATTTGATTTAATTGAAGATGTTATTTACAGCAATTTTAAGACAAAATCTCAGGAAAAGTCAATAAAATGAAACCTTGAACATCGTATTGATCAGCAAGCACCTAATTTAATATATCGGCAGCTGAGCAACATGAATAAGTCATAACAACTCTACTGCGTATTTAACTAAGCAGTAATAATCCAATTTAAAGAGAAATTACAGTTTTGGGAAATCCCATTCAGCAAAGTTGGCTAGAAACATCCACATCTGAATTACAAAGGGCACATAATATGAACACTGTTGTAATGTGGTAAAACTTGAAGATTTTGTTCTCTTCATTGTATTAAATACAAATATTAAGCAAGTAATTGCCCTTGCCCTTGTCCTTGCCGGTCATGTAGTAACTATTCTGCTTCAATGGGCCTTAGCATTTAGCATCTTTGTTTGGCACACCTACATGTATCATGATCATTTGAATAAGTCCAGATTTTAGCTTTATAAAACTATTGAATGTGTCTTTACATGAACACAAGCAATGTATAATTACATTGATTTCTTGTTCATTGTTGGAGGCAGAAGAAGATATTGATATTTTTTGTTTGTTTGAGGGTTTTCCCAAACAGCTTTAAATATTCTTATTCCTGTTACATACGCTTAACCAATAAGTGGAACAAATTTATTTTACCGGTCAAATGTTGCCTTGGGTCATCCCATTGTCCTACAATATTGTTGATCATGAATTTATGCGAAAACAAAATACAATTTTACTTCATTTCCGTGGACTACTCGTGAATGTAAAATGTGAATTTAAGGGGGGGGGGGGGGGGGGGACTCTTTTAGGAAAATTAAAACAAAATCAGGAGCTTATTCCCAGGGTATTTCAGGGGCTAAATCACACAGAATCAGTAAGAAAAAATATGTCAGCCTTTGGCTTCCCTTTAACCCTAAAAAGACTGGGGGGGGGGCTGATTTAGCCCCCCCCCTCCTCTATTTTCGCGATAATTCCGCAACGCGCGCAGATATTGTCGCGCGACTTCATGAGTTTTTTCATTGAAGTCTTGCACAACTTTTGAGACCAAATTTGCGACGACCGGGTATACCGTTCAAAAGTCACGTGACCTTTTGTAAGTGAGCGTCGGGCCGAAAATCGCTAAATTTTGTGATTTGTGTACAAATCCTATGGAAATTGATTTTTTTCCTAGAAAAGACAAAATCTTCATTATTTTTCATTCTAATCACTGCAATCATTTAATTTTGGGCTAAAAATGGTGGAATAATGGTCAATAATTATTTTCATTGAAAAAACAATAAAAAACATAAGTAAAACAAACAAAGAAATACATAAGAAATGCAATTTTCGCATAATTAATTAGCTCTAATTAGCATATTATAATTAGAACAAAAAATTTAACTATGCAATATTGTATGGCTCATGGACATCTATCACCATGCCAAATTTGGAGTTGATTGGAGTTTCGATTGCCGAGAAAACTACGAAAACTACAAAAAAATACAATATTCGCATAATTAATTAGCTCTAATTAGCATATTCTAATTAAATTATTTTTTTCAACTACGCAATATTGTAGAATTTATGGACATCTATCACGTTGCCAAATCTGGAGTCGATCGGAGTTTCGGTTGCCGAGATCTTAGGGGAGGGCCCTTTTAGCCCCCCCCCCCCCCAGTTTTTTCAAGGTTCAAAATAGCCCAGTCTTTTTAGGGTTAACACTGTACATCTATCACACAGTCTACTATTCAACTGCCATCTAGCTCTTAACAGATTTAGTGTTGTTTAATTTTGTGCACATTGTCAACAATTTTCCTTCAATAAAGTGCCATTGAAACATAAAGTAACGTAAAAAGGGCATTCTCACTTTAAAAGGTCTATTCTAGCAGCCTAGAGCTCTCTAAACAGATGAAGTGCTGTTCAAAAGGATACGGTCAATGATGAGAAGGCCAAAGTTGGCGACAAGAAAGACGGCAAGAATGAATCCTGAGTCACACCATCTGGAGAGCATCCCATCTCTACGGTTACCGGATGACTTGGGCAGCGTTTGGCAAAATCTGGAGGAAAAGGACACAGAGAATTGGTTCCAGTAATTAATACAAACAATTCAAAAATACATTAGTACACAGTGGGTTTGTTTATTTTGCTATTTGAGAAAAGCTACTTATAAATAAAAAGAATAAATGTAGATCCAAAACAAATGCTTTGCCAAACATTATGAGAAATCCAACAGTTTTCCCACATTTCTTTTATAATTAACTGTTGATAGTTTTATATCCATGTTCCAAAAACCATTTTCTGGCTTAAATTGTTAAATAACCACGTAAAATAATTGTACTTCGATCATACTTTAAGATGTGATATATAAAGTACAAAACAAAAATGAAAAAAAGAAAAAAGAAGAAGATCTTGGGTTCGAATCCAGGGAAACCCTATTTCCTTCGCTTTTAAAAATTTATATTATATATTTATGGTTTGTTTCCCTATGTTTGAAATTTATAATAGTTTATTGACACTAAAAAGTATCTAAGTTACTCCTGGCTAGATCAGGAATAACATTAGAAACAAAATCTATTAAGGACTGATGTAGCAAATTACCTATATGTCAAGATATAGTTTGAGTGCTCAAAAACAACTGACATATATACATGACTGTAGGGCTAATGGAGGAGAAGAATTTTCAACAAATATAAATACAAATTAAAGGATATACAAAAGGAAAGAGTGAGGAGAGAGAGAGTGAGAGATTATCATTTAGCATATTGTTTGGTGCGAGTAAAAAGGGGGTTAAGTTGATTTTTGACAAAACTGAATTCTTCTTCTTCTTCTTGTGGTTTGGACCCTTTTCAATACCATGCCAAATTTTCAGAAAATAATTACATGTATATCAAACTGATTTGGGAAATATTTTTCTAAGTAAATAAACAAAGAGGCATTTATTGGGTTTCTACAAAGCTCCTCAACTTCAAACATAAATATCTCCAGAGTAAACAAAAATGACTTAGTGTCCTTCTTTTTCTAAAGCAATGATATGGAGAAGGGGCTTGCAAAGAATTTACAGTATGAATAATTCAAAACTTGTTTTTATCTACAAGTGGATTTCTAATATAACTTGCAACATTTTGTGGATAGGTGCTCATAAGCTAGAGCTTAGAGTGGGTGTTGATTCACTTCACCAACATCCCTCTTCTTTACCAATTGAAGTTAACCCGTTCACTACGAGATTCGGAAATCCCCATAGACTTTTTACATAGCCCACACGGTTCCCGTAAGCAATGGGTTAATAATAATAATTATTCCCATGTGCGAGATGCATACAAATAAATATAGTGTTTAATTATGATCATAATTTAGTAAAAAGAATTGTTATTGGAAGAAAAAAACACAGCAGTGCCATTGTTTTTAATTTGTTGATAATTAATCATATTTATAAGAGAAATTCATTTGGCAACAATAGTCACCTGGGTTTGACTGATTGCCATAAAACTATAACAAAAACAACAACAATGCTACATGCTTAACCCATTCAACACTAATATTGGCTTTGGGACATGAATGTATTTACAGTATGTATTTTCTATGACCACAGCCCAAGTCATCAATGTCATAAACATGTCCAGGATGTACCTGTGAGGTAATGTATGTATTTTACCAACCAATGGAGAAAGTGATAGGGATTTTTTTTTTTAATGCACAAAATTACGATATTTAACTTTTAGTTGGAAATATAATAATAATAATAATGATAATAATAATATATGGGCTATTCCACGGAGGTATGGCCAAAATGATGAAATTTCAAATGTGTCTTTGCAAATTTTTGTTATTGTTACTTCAAAATATATAACCTGAAGTGTCAAAATCCAAAATATTGTGGTGTTTTGATAATTTAAAGGAAAATAGCGCCACTTTTGTTGCTCAAATTGGTTGTACATCAAATTTCTGAAAATATTATTGCCAAATAATCAAGGGCATGTTATCAACTTATTTCCAAAGGAAACTTATTAATTCTGACTTTATTTGTTTGACTTTGTGTCTAACTTTCTGAATGATAGTGATTTGTGGGCTTATAAGATGATTTTTTTTTTCGAAAATATTTTCCAGTACACAGGACATGTGGAATGTAACGTGAGTGACGAAAAAAGTACAATTTTCTCTCTATTTCTTTTGTTAAATGAGAGTGAATATGGCCAAACCAAATTTTCCTCCTACTACCAGGCCTAGATATCCTCCAAAAATTATAAGGTTTGTATTGACTGGGAACATCACGTATTATCAGCGTGAAAACTGTAACGTGAGTGACGATGTAACGTGAGTGACAATATTTCAAGTGCAAATTAGTACTGCTCGTTATGAAAAGTACAATTTTTGGATAAATAATCACACCCAAAAGTAGTGAATTCCTCTAAAGATCCTTAATTTAGGCTTTTAACACGATTATTTGCCAAAAAATTCAAGTTTGAATGAAATATCATGAAAACCAATGCTAACACTGTAACGTGAGTGACGGTACATAGCCTTGTGTACATTAATATTGCTATTTATAGAAACATGCAAATTTGGCCAAATAATTATAGCTAAAGGTTGTGAATTCCCCTAAATATCATTAATTTAGGCTTTTAACACAATTCTTTGCAAAAGAATTAAATTTGCATGTAATATCATAAATCCCCATGTTATAGCTATGGCACTTTCATTTTGTAACGTGAGTGACGTAACGTGAGTGACGGTCCATTTTTTGTTTACTGTCCGTTCTTTAAAAAATGCATGATAGAGGCTAACTTAAAACAGTATTAATATGTTCTTGGGAAGTAATAGAAAGTTGCATCAACATAATTTGCTCTGAAGTCTTATAGTTTTAGCTTGCGTTTCATGCAAAGTTCATTGAAAATTTACAGGGGGCAAAACGCGTAACGTGAGTGACGCTCATTAAAACTTCCTCTAAAAAAATATTGAACAAAGTGTTGAATCATTTACTACCCTTTGCATATGTGTTTGCCCTAGTGGTATGTCATAAAAACAAAATTGAGGTGACAGCTTCTTTTTAAAAAGAACTGGAGTGTGAAACATGTTGTGATTTTGGAGCTTTTGTAACGTGAGTGACGTGGAATTGCCCATATATAGTGGATACTTTCTAGTGCAAGTTCCGTCGTTTGACGTTCACGGCGCTTAGAAAAAACAAACAAACATCATTAACACTTAATATTCAAATAAATGTGTTTTTAACAAAGATTTAAAAGTCTCTGAGGATGGTGATTGACAAGTTTCATGACAAATATCCAAATTCAGATTATTGAGCATGTACATGTATTATACAACACTTCAAAGACAAAACAAATAAATAACTTACATGTACAAGTATGGTAAAATAAGACAAAGTATTCAGCAACATGTCATTTTTTTTTGTATTTGTTATATAAAAGCTTACGCGGGTAAGAAACTCATAGATCCAGTAATAATATAACCAAGCAACTGAACATTTATACAATTGTCTGTGCATAAATGCATGTTTTCTTGAGAAGTTTTACATGAACATGTTAATTCAATTTTATATTAATCATAATGCAGCAGAAAAAAGGAAACACAGAGCCTCCCTCTTCATCTTACAGCAGTCTCATTCTCAAGTTTCATTTTCCATCTGTTTTTAAAGCATTCTTAATTTTAGATCTTTTTCTTTTTTTAACTTTTCAAAGCAACAAAATCTGATGCAGCGATTGTGGTCATTGCCCCTCGATGAGCAATATCTGTGCCCATGAGTGCTCCCTCTTGAGTTTTGTTGTAGAAAACTCACCAGGGTACATGTAGGAAATATACGGGGCTGAGGGCAATTCAGCCCTGTAATTTTCAAAATAGCCCCCTGAAATCAAAATATACATGTAGAGTATTATTATGTGAAAAATTTCTGGATATCCATCAGTTGGAAAAGTAGCCCCCTAAAATAAAAAATTAATTCCTGCATTGAAACTCACCCCAGGTGTGAAAGTGAGAAAGTTTGGTAAATGCCAATTAAAATTTAGTCAAAATTGACTTATATTTTGGGAAATCTACGTTATCTACCTCACATTTGGAAAAAAAACACCCCATATTAATCTTGAACTTGGTGGAATGCGTACAAAGTGTCACTATGGGAATTTCAGAACGGGAACAAAGCATGATTTATACTTACTTTGTGCGGTGTAGATATATTTATAAATAAACAACAATCTCGGACGGAAGTTTCCTTTTTTCATACAAAATTAAATTTACATACAGGTGCGGATTTGTAAATGTCTCTTTAAAAATTTGATGTCGGTAACCTCCGTTTCTGTGTAAAACCGCTCTCCAACTCTCTCATTTCAAGTGCCAAAACTCAAGTCTTCTTCTCGCTTCAAGAGAACACTTTAGCATCACAGAGAAAACATAGAAAGGCAAACCACACCATTCAATAGTTCATTCTTAGTTCTTGTTTTTATTGATTTCAGAGGTTTTTTTTAATATGAATCTATTGCCTTTTGGAGGACAGAGGATGATTTCAAGGAAACGATGGAACACAGTGGATCTCAATTTTACAAACTTCAGAAATACATTATTGAGTTTGAGGTTTTATTATCCAAATGTACAAATACATCATTACAAAAATAATGCATTCTTAAAGGGATAGTATTGGTCAAACTTAACTTTAGTAACCAAAACCTGCATCACTAAGGTACAAACTAATAGTTATAACTCCACCATGCTCAAAAGGTATACACAATTACAAATGACTAAGTAAAAACCCTGTTATCATTAAAAAAAAAAGAGCCGTTACAACTCAAAAGGGCGCTCTCTAAAAACTCAGTGGTTTTTAGCCATTTTTTCATACAAAATTGTGCATTTAATGTTTTGTTAAAATAATGATTCGATAGAGATATCATCAACAACTATTTAAAAACCTACCGGTATTTAGATTGTTTTCAAAGTCTATAAGCATTTTTTGCATTTTTCTAAAAAGTCAAAATGTCCCCCGGCCGGTAGACTTATGAATAAAATATCTTGAAATCAAATTTTGAAATCAAACTATGAGAGCATTTTAAAGGGAATGATTCTCATGTTACATGTTTTATTCAAGGAACTTTCAAATGGAATTAAAACCAACCAATTTAGAGTCAAGGGGCATTTCGGAAAGTACCAATACTCAAGTGTACCTTTAATGTTCAGTGATGTGGAATGGATAAATATGATCAGAAAATAGCATACAATAAAAAATGCTAATCATGTTTGGTATGTGATTATACAATTCTGACACTTAAATTCCCTCAACCCTGCAAACATTGTTTTAAGTGCCCTCTTAACTAGAAGGATTATATCTGCTTTACATGTATTAACCCGTTCACTACGAGATTCTGAAATCCCCATAGACTTTGCACATAGCCCACCCGGTTCCCGTAAACAATCGGTTAAAGAGATGAAAAACAAAGTCGCGCTAAAAGTAATCTCAAATCCATGAAAAAGATCTTATCATATCTATGAGGGAGATAACCTCTTTTGTTTTATATTCTTCATTTGTTTGTGAAAATTGCTTACATGAACCTAATAATATGAGCTATATAAACTCTATGGCAGGGGCTCCACACTTACCTTTCTTGTCAGTGGCCCGGTCGGGCCAGTGAAATAATTTATTCCCTTTTTCTGGTGGCCCTATAGACAAATTTACTGGCCCAAATTTGTTTTTCTTCAGTAGAACACTTTTTACTATTAAAAATATTGCTCTTTCCTGATCAAATCGAGTTTATAGATGAAGCATCACATGGAAGAAATTACATCAAAAAAAGATTTTTCTAATTTTGTCAATGTCAAGTTAAAAATTGGCTTGCTCGATCAGGACACCAAAATATGACTTTTATACATTTTTGCTGGCCCGAAGTGCAATTTCACTGGCCCCTGGCCAGCGGGCCAGTGCGAGTGTCGAGCCCTGATTACAATATCTAGTAGGGAAAGAGTTAAACAATGAAGCCTCCTGGGGAAGACAACGCTTGGCTGAAACATCCTCTCCATGGATCTTGAGGGAATAGATTCATCATGCTTGAACGAAGTTGAGAGTTCTCAGTAAAATGTCAACATTTCTTTTCTGACCAACCTATATAAGATCTACCTCCACGCTTCGTATCGCCCCTGGGAACAAGGATAGATGGAGAGACGATAAGATTATATATTCCACTTATTTTTTATCATCAAAAGGAGTGAAGTTGATCCAGATTGTTCTTAGTATTTATTTGTTTTAAAAGACTTTTAGAAATCAGCCAACAGGAAACTTAATCCCCCCCCCCACTATTCTAAAATGCTTGCCCATCTATTAATGCCCTTCTGTTCAAAGTCACAATGATATGGTCATTATTGTGATTTTGAGTCTACACAGGCTGCACCCCTAATTACAAAGGCAGTGTGAAAACAGCTTTCCTTTCCAATGTAAATGTATACAAGTATATTTTCTTAAATTCTCTTTTCCATGAGGGTTTCATGAATGCAATGCTCAAAATTAACCCTTTTGCCTTGTGGCCCAGTCGGTCAGGTAAAAACAAGATTTTTTTTTCAAATTCTAGTGCCCATTCAGGCCAGTGTAATAAAGCATAAATATAACATTTGGTGGCCCAAAGCTAATTTTTAGTGGCCCTGGGCCAGTTGCCAGATGTACCATATGTGCTAATTTTGAGCTCTAATAACAATTATTATTTTATCCATAACTCAGTCTGTATATATCTTTGTGAGTGGGTATAATGTCTACTCTACACACACCAAATTGTAAATCATAATTAGTCACTTTAATGAACCGTCTAAGCATTTCAATTGAATTACAAAGGCAACATGAAAGTAGAAAAAAAAATCTTGCTTTTCTCACGATCTTATTCCCTCACACCCTCTTTGCCATGAGGCACATTACAAAGTGTCATCTGAATGTTGTTTTCACATCATTCTGCCAATCTGTCTCGACGCTCTCAGATTGCTTTCAATTTAGCTTTCAATTTAGCCAATCGTTGCGTTGCTCATGGGTACTGTATGATGTCAACTTGTTGCACATGAATGTGATGATTGCTAATGCCATTTGTTTGTTCTCCAATTGCAGTCCCTCAGGAAGATGCATTGGCTACACTCAGTGAGGACGCATAAGACCAATTAAGCCCCAGAAATGCTCCACAGAGCTCCTCTAAATGTGCATAGAGTTCAATGCAAGACAAATTGCAGAAGTTATTTTTATGCAGGCGAGCTAAACCTGTTCATGAATAATTGATTTTGGTAACACATATTCTCCATAGACCCAAGCCTAAGTATTTTTAGGACTACTCGTGAATTGGTTAAAAAGTAGCCCTCAAAATGTTTTCTTTCCGATGGCTTTACTGCACATGAACAATTATATTATCCTCTCCTCCAGGGCTATGCAAAGCTCACAGTGTAATCCAGGCACGCCAGCCAGCAAGCCACAAGGAGAGAGCCTGGAAACTGAGTCACATTATCTTATTCTGGGTGTGGACAATTTATACAATGAGCCTGAAATTCTAGGTGAGCAGCCTCCAGGGACTAAATTCCAGGCTATAGCTAGAAAGCTGGCATCCCTGGTAATGCACATCCTTCATGTTCCTGTAGGCAATGGATTACCAATAGACAGGGGAGAGTTTCTAAACAGCAGTGTATCTACATCTACCTCTGATCATTAACCCACTAAAGCCCATTTGATCTTAGTACAACATGCATTCCCTATAGACAGTGGCATAGCGTGGTCGGACAGATCGGGGGACACTAACAATTATTCAGGGGGGGGGGGGGCACACCTTATTTATTTCTTTTTTTTTTCTTCAAAAATTGTCCCCTTATAAATTTCTTTTTCAAACTATTTCGGGGGGGGGGGGGGGGGGCATGTGCCCCCCATCATCCCCATTCCCTCCCCCCCCCCCCCTATCGCTACGCCACTGCCCTTAGACCCCAGCCGGTGTATCTGTTGGATTTGCCAAGGGTCTCACATGATTACACATTGTGCATTGTAGTAGTGTGGTATGTTGTTACTTTGATTGAGCTTGTCACCAACACAACAGTTATCTGCTAACCGGGATATAATGCCTTTCTTTTAATTCATTAATTTTCCAATACTGACTTGAGGATACAGTTATGTGGCTCTCTACTTTGTCAGCAACTCCGTTTTCTGTGCCATTCTTCAGATTGGAATAAATCCAGAAGAATGGCTAAGCCTTACTCTTTGAACACAAAGTCTTAACTTGTTGGCCCCTTTGTAGAAACAGATACAATCGATTGTAAGTTACAATTAATTGTAAGTCAGAAATTGTGCACGTTTCAACCAATCAGTTATGCGCATTTAGAACACATGTATGTTCCGACTTACAATTAATTGTAACTTACAATCAGTTGTATGATCTCTTTCTGCAACAGGGCCCTGGAGTGCCAATGTCTCATTTTTGCACCACACAATACACACAAATGCCAAAGAGTCACTCAAAGTAACAGTTAAAATTCTAACTTACTCTTTGACTGCATACGCCAGCACAAGGTCTGTGACGATGACTGACAAGCGCTGGAACAAGATGGTGGCTTGGGAGGCGTAGTTCAGGTTGGTGACCTTTAACATTTCGGGGTCAAAGTAGAAGGCGACCTTTGACAGGATCAACTCAAACCATGCAAAGAATGGTGGATAATCCAGGGTCCATTCCGAGGTGTCCTGTAGCAATTGAAAATATTAAATATTCATCTCCCATAGCAATTGACCATTACATATTCATGTCCAGTAGCAATTCAACATAGAAAATTAAACCAGGGCTCTATACTGTTACTTGCCCTATTGCCTACATGGCAAGTTAACATTGATTTCAAGCAAGTACAATTTCATAAATGGCCTAGATGGGTTGCCCCATCTGGCAACTAAATTATTGGTCAACTATGAGAGAAAAAAATAACTTCTTATGTTAAATGTATGTTAAATGCTGGATTGATTGTATCCAATGACCAACGCAATATTATTGGATGCAGGGCCCTCTGAAAGAAAGTGAAAAAGCGGCCCAGGGTGACCTCTCCATTTTTTCATCATCGTTATCATTGTCGTCATAATCATCATCAGCCTCATCATGATTGCTTTTATTATTATCTGAAGTGATCATCAGTGATAGAAGAAATACAAAGATCAAATGCAAAATAGTAAGGGAATAATATCTGAAACAAGACACACAAAGCACTAAAGGGAACACAAAACAATTTCAGTGGTCAAATTCAATGCCATGATAATATATAATGGGACATAAATTATTTATTTCATTACAAAGAACATTCAAATAACACTGGTTATCTAAATTGTGATACATACAGAGATCCGACACATTTCTATGAAAGTAAATGTCATCTTACCTCAAAGTACCATTGTGAGATGGGGAGACTGTGTGTGATGGCAAGCCAGTTCCGGTGCACTTCAAAATCTGTTGAGCGACTAAAAAAGAATTGATAGAGCATACAAATTTATTACAGTTTGGTTGCACGGTTTAAAAAAAACCAAACATACATTGGATCTGTGGTGCAGTGCCTGGGGGCATGGGGCATACACATGCCCCTCCCCCAATAAAATACAAACAAAAACATTAGGTGAAATAAAGAAATAATGTGACACCCCGACCAGTCCAATCATGCTACACCACTGCATTAGAAGAATTAGGTAATTTGTATTGAGTCATAATTAACATCATCTTTGTAACAACATGATTGAAATAGAATAATTTTCTTGTATTTATCACTTATTTCTGCTAGAGATGAATTAATGCTATTTTCCAAGACAAGAAGATATCTCAGATACCACCGCTGATATTCAATGGAAGTAAATAACTAAATTGCGCTAATTTGGTAACTCAACCCTTTGAAGATGTTTGGATTTTATAATATTAACAATAATATGATAATTTAATTCAAACACCGCCCCAAATAAGTTTTCCAATATAAAAGAACTCTCATAAACAATGTGTAATCATCACTGCTTAACTCATTGAGTGCAAAGCTCGCATGTTTGAAAATTACAATACACACTAGATCTAATACACACAAATGCCATCTAGAGCATTATTAACATCCCTGGCACGTTAGGAGTTAATACTGTGGCAGGCAAAAGGGGCAATTTCCCTGCAACAAAACTACATAATATACATATAAAACAATAGACTGAGAATGGGGTGCAGGCAATAAAATCAGATTCTTTCAAAACTACAAAAAGTTGCCATGTTCTCGTGAAATTCAAGGAATTGCTTATGCAGAAAAAAATATTTTCTCATGAAACCTAGTAAGGTGTTCAAGGACAGAAGAAAATGGAAACAAATAACTGAAAATAATCGTGATAAAAACATTCAAGCGCAATGTATCTTACATAGTTTCTCTCCTCGGGCTAACTGGTGGTTTTGTTACACATGCCACCTCATTATTTCAAGGATGACAACATATTATTGAAAACGTGCTCAGCATTTCACCAAGCCCACGGATATCCTGACAACCAATCCAATGCAGGAACTAATTTATTTTTATTTTAGGGGGCTACTTTTTCACAGATATAGATATCACAAAATATTTAACATAATACCCTATGGTAATTTTAGGGGCTACCTACTGAATTTAGGGGGCTATTTTGAAAATTAGGGGGCTATTTTGAAAATTAGGGGGCAAAATTGCCCTCAGCCCCCAAATATTTCCTATCCTGAACCCATCCCAAGATTTAACCCATTTTCACACATCTTCCAGTCCCCAGCCTGAGCATATTTTGAATCAGTTCTGAACGGGTTAAATATAGAAATTTGATAAGGGGCAAGACTTATGGCAGTCACATGATCATTAAATGATCTCATGCATTGCATACACTGTACTTGTCATCCTAACCCTATCAAATGAATACTTTACAAAGCTAGATAATTAAGATTTGACAATTTAACAGGGGATGCAAAAGTGGGATGGAAACAGTATTTTAATAATATTTAACTAAAGATGTTGGAGGAATTTTGATATTTTATAACAATGCAACCATAGGTATATCTGAATTAGTATTACCAGCATTTTATAGAGATATGTTGGACGTTTGGATGGCCACGAAAATGTTTTTGTTAAAAAAAACGCTTCTAAAAGGAATGAGATTATTTATAATAATAGATTTGTTTATATTGATGGTCATGTTCCTTTCAATGAACAACTATTTAACAAAAATGTTTATAAGTTGCATCATATTGTTGATGGGGAAGGCAATATAAAATCAAATGAGGAATTTCAAAGAAGGGTTTAAATACTTTAGAAATTATTAAAATACAACACATTTTTCTTGGCATCCCCCCTTCATGGAAACAATAAATAAAAAAAATACCCACTCAAATATAGATAGGGAATTAGATTTTTTAAATTTTTGAAAAGGTATATTTGTTCGATCAAATAACCTCAAAAATTCTGCATTTTTATTAAATAAGAGAGTAGAAAAATCATATATGCAGAACAAAAGTTTGAACAGATTTATAATATTAATGTGAAAGATATATACAATTAATATTTGTAAGACTAGAAAATGCACTTTGAATAGTAAGCTTGAAGAATTTCAATTTAAAATGCTATACAGGGTGTCTCAGAAAGAATGCAACACATACGATCGTTAATTTCATCAACACCATCGACCAAATGTCATTGTTTTTTGTTTGATTGGGTAGAACATTCTTTTTCCAACAACATGATACCATGAGCATTGATTTTGGGTAAGGTGTTTGGATCCTAGGGCCATTTTTCTGAGGCAATGTCGTTTCCTAAATTTGCCACTTTTTCGTCTCCAGCAATCCTCGGAACACTGAGGCATTCTTGCCCCACGGCCTCCCATAGACAGAAGAACCGCATGACTTCTTTCCCTTTGATAAGGAAGACAATGTGAGCCATACCGTACGGGGTACTCGATTACGCAACATTGTCTTCTTTATCAAAGGGAGAGCAGTCATGCGGTTCTTCTGTCTATGGGAGGCCGTGGGGCGAGAATGTCTGTGTTCAGAGGATCGCTGGAGACGAAAAATTTGCAAATTTAGGATACGACATTGCCTCAGAAAAATGGCCCTAGGATCCAGACGCCTTACCCAAAATCAATGCTCATGGTATCATTTTGTTGGAAAAAGAATGTTCTACCCAATCAAACAAAAAACAATGCCATTTGGTCGATGGTGTTGATGAAATTAAGTTAACGATCGTAGGTTTTGCATTCTTTCTGAGACCCCCTGTATAATGTTATATACTAAATTACATACATTTAAAATGGTTATTAGTCATTTATGTTCTTTTTGTAGTAAATTTGAAGAAACTTATGAGCATTTATTTTGTCTTTGTGAGAAAGTAAAACTAACCAGGAAGAGTGTGGGAATTTATTTAATTTATTAGAGATTAAAAATATAGATTGGAAAGGTATCCATGTAGGAATAGTTGAGTTAAACATAGGGAAGGAACAGTTATTAAATCATATCATAATTTTGATAAAATATATGATATTTATTAATAGTAAAAATAAAAATAAACCACCAACTCCTTTGGAAATTAAGAAAAGATTACTAGAAAATAGAGAGGAGGAGAAGAAATTAGCAGGGGACCGAGGTACATTATCATATCATTTTAGAAAGTGGGACAATTTAGTATATGATGACACACGCGGTACCCCTGGGTACCGTTGTACCCCGGGGTACCCCGTTGTGTAGCGCCATCTTGTGTCCACTCGAAGCACAACCGTATTGCGTTGTGTATGCAGTGCAGCGCGCGATTGTATGCACGCTATACCCTGGTACAGCCCTAAAAAATAAATAAATAATTAATCAAAATTAGTGCTGTTATCCGATCCGAGACGAGAAGGGATTCCCGGCGATTATGGCCTTCAAACCGGGAAACGAGCGGTCCGAGAATTGGCCCTTTGTTTGTATAATTCTCGGTTTTGGCAACAAATTTTCTCCAGTAATAATAACAAATCTGTATACTGGTACATATAAGAAAAAAATGGGATTGGCTCAAGTAAACTGCAGTAGTTATGACAGATTTACGACCTGTGGCTGTGACCAGTGGCAGAGAAGGTCACAATGTTTAAACAGGTTGAGCCTTGAAGTCAATTACCTGAATTTGTGTAGAGCTATACAAAGGGTTTAAGGGGAATGCCCCCCACCTGTTGGAAAGCTTACCCCAACCTTTGAATATACTTTTTAAAACTTTTTATCTTGACTCCCACAAAGATATATTGAGAACTTGCTTTTCCTGTGTATGCTTTATTGAACATAACTCCAAAACAAACCACATAACTCTGCCCCAAACACTGGCACACCCCCAAAAATAAATTACCCCAATGCTGCCTCCCATTTTTTTTTAGATAACAAACTTTTCAAACAGTGTGTTTTTTCTAGTCATAAAAAATTCGCCCAAACATGATCTTACACACATGGCCCTGAGTTCACATGTGGTTGTGAGTTTGGTATGATATGCATGTCCACTGAACCTGGGCTAATGTATATGTATGGTATGTCTCCTCATAACTTCCAACATAAGCAACTGTGTGTGCATGGGTACAGGCAGTTTTTTGCTCATACACAAGGGAACCGGGACGATCCGGGGATCCCGTTAATAATTTTGTAATTCTACTGAGCCCGGGTTCGAGACGGGATATTTTTTTTACCTAACAGCTGTAATCAAAATGGCGAATATTCGTTTGGTACCCCAGGGTACCATTTATGTCATCATATATAGCTTTGTGCAGAGTATAATAGGGAAGGTGAATAGAAGCAATGAAGTGAACATGACTGGTATTATGGTCGAAATCCTCACAAGATGGTATACATGTACATGAATGTATTCCGGTGTAGGCATGTTATCTGTGGATGCATGTGTGGGTGTCTGTGCACGTGTGTGTCTGTGTGTATGTAAGTGTTTGTATGTAGTTTGTCTATGGGGGGGGGGGGGGGGGGCAATGATTTGTCCCCTTTTATTTCCCCTTTTTAAAATTTTTATACAGGGTGGCCCAAAAAAACGGAACGGGGCACTTCCCAAAATATAATACCACAATGTTTATGTTCATCGGATAGGGTGTCCTTTCCAATGAAAAACGATACCAAGAACAGTAATTTTGGTCAGGTCGTTTTTGTTTAAGGGTGAGTGAGACCATGTCAGGTGCCGATTTATGTCGATTTCGACCTAGTCAATGCCAGTTTAACCGCACTCCCTGCCCGTAATACCATTCAGCGACCATGCCCATTCTCTCTGCACACGGCTGAGTGCACACTAACAATAGTGCGCGATGTTCAACACTATGAACGGCGGTTCGTACGATTCATCAAGTGCTGGCTCAATACAAATTGACAAAAAAGAGAAACTGACATGGTGTCACTCACAGCGCCCTAAAACAAAAACTACACGACCAAATTGACTGTTCTTGGTATCGTTGTTCATTTGAAAAGACACTCTATCCGATGGACATAATACATTTGTTACTATATTTTGGGAAGTGCCCCGTTCCGTTTTTTGGGGGGGCACCCTGTATAATACATCATGCTTTCTTCATTCATGCTGATCTGCATTGTCAATTATTTTGTAATAATTTAAAATGGTCATATACCTTTATTTGATGTGAAAGTTAATTTGTATTTGATCTGAATGTGAAATCAAATGCTGTACATTATGTTAATCTGCTGATTATTGTTTGTATGTAATGGAATGAAGAAAAATACCATTGAAAAAAAAAAAAAAGGCGTTTTACTTAGTCGTTTTTAATTTTCTACACCTTTCGAGCATGGTGGAGTTATAACTATTAGTTTGTAATGTTATTGTGCAGGTTTTGGTTACTAAAGCTCAGCCTTACCAAAACTGTACTACCCTTTTAATACAACATATTGATCATACAAATGCAATTCGCTGTTTCACCAACAAAATAAGTTAAATACCAGAGTCATACACACATAGCTACATTACAATAGTGTTGTGGGGAGATGAACCTCTTCCGCCATATTTTTGTCGGACGATTCCTCCCTCCATTTACCAGCAAATGCATATTTACAAACTTTCGTTTATTAATCCACAATTCATATAATTTGATAATAATTTAAACCAACTCTGTTCTTCTTCTTCTTCTTCCAGTACTGTGCAGAACCTCCTAGGTGTATACTGACACAAGTTGATGATGAGCTCTCAGTCAGTGCAGACAGGAGTCTCAGGGCATACAAAAATAAATAATTGTCCAGTATATTTACAAAATTAAAAAACAGTCACAGCTGATGCACTAATTTCTAAGGGTGACATCTTTCAGCCTGTCTCTGAAGATGTCTGGAGATGTGGCATTGATGGTTTCCTGGGAGAGGGAGTTCCACAGACGGATGGTGTCTGGGAAAAATGTCCCTCTCACTCTCAGCAAGGATGTCCTCGTCTTGGGGATGGCAAACCGTTGGTTATTATGGCCTCTTGTTGGTGATTGGATGGGTTATCAGCCGGTCGGAAGGGATGTCGTGTCAATGAGCTTGTTATGAATTCTATACATCATGGTGACTTTTGCCATGGACCTGTAGTGTGTCGTTTTGTGTGTTGTTTTGAAGACCGTAAAATGTAGGGAAAAAAAGATCATTTCCTGTCCGTTTTCCGTAGCGATGCATCCTAAAACACAGCGTTCAACTGTTGAACACAAGAGTGTACGAATGGCCGGTATGCAATCTCCAGCATTATTAGCGTATATCGAGTGTAAATGGTCCAGCTGACTGGACCATGTACTTTAGAAGATGTGGAGTCATATGCCATTTCATTCACCATGACCGTGATGACATGTCCACAAGTTGTTTTCTGTTGTTGTGTTTGTGTTGGCACACTTAATTAGCAATTATTTAATTTATTAATTATAATTCATCATTCATGGCTCATGCATTATCAGATTCAGAATGTTAGTATTTACACTTTTCAAAAAAAATATGTCTGAATGCTGAATGTTGCATGTCTCATATTGTTAGTTTTACAAACGTTCTTCTGAACTATTGCCAATATTGAACACACATCTACAAAGTAAATGGTTCACTCAGCTCACACATAGGTACATTACAGTAGCATTGTGTGGAGATCAACCTCTTCCGCCTGCTGAACTATACAAATAATAGACAATTTTTGTCGGCCGATTTCTCCCTAAATTTACCAGCAAATGCAAAAAAACTTTCGTTTATGTGATCCCTAAGTCATATACTTTGATAATAATTACCGACTTTGTTGTTTTGAAGATTGCAAAATGTAGAAAAAAAGGATTATTTCCCGTCTGTTTTTTTTTCATTACCGATGCATCCTAACACACAACGTTCAACTGATGAACGGTACAGTGTATGAATAGGCAGTATGGTAATCTCCCGTGTATTACCATATATTGCGCGTAAATGGTCCACCTGAGTGGACCATATACTTTGTAGATGTGACTCAGCTCAGGTGAACAGCGGTTTGTGTTGACTTGTGTTGTGATCACATCTACAATGTATTGTAAATGGTCCTGTTGGACCATTTACTGCTCACAGTGGTAAAAATCTACGGGACACAATTTGAACTACAAACAGAGAGAAAAGAACAGCATATCTAAAGTAAAAAATTGCATACCTAGATTGAAGCTGATTTTATGATTTATTGTACAAAATTTCATTTTCAAAATGATAAGTCATACTTACAAAAATCGTCATATAAGTTCCATTTCTTTCTCTTCCTGCTCGATGTCCCATCGTAAACAAAGAAAGCCCGCCCGCAACATGCGGAGGCCGCTTATTATTGTCCAAAACAAGCCAACTCGCGATCTGCAAGCATGCCCGCCGTATCCGATTTCGGATACGCCGTATCAGAATTCGGATACGCCGTGTCAGAATTCGGATACGGTAACACGTGTGGTGTGGGAAGCTTGCGGGAAATACATGACAGTCATCCAGATAGCAGCAACACTTTCGAGAGGGATCACGACTGAGATTTTCTCAGTCTTTTTATTTTCCAAAACTGCAGATTTTCCATTTTTTTCGACATTTGAAGAATAATTTGGACCATTTTGGTAAGTTCATATAACACTTGTATCATTTTTAGGGCCAGTCATGATTGATTTTGTTGAATTTAAGATAAGAATTTTGTGTGAAATTTTGACAAACTTTTTTTGTACTGTCCCACATTGTTCCCGTATAGCGCAGCATTACAATGTAGTGTTGTGTGGTTGTGATGCGATATGCCCAACTTACACAAATATGAACAGATGGGACTGGGAGTTACATCATAGTCTTCAACCTTACACTTAACTGCCAAACACTATCTTTTTCATTAGATTCACACCACCACATGACACTAAATGCATAACAATAACAAACACTATTGAATTAATCAGTAATCTACTTACTATGACGGAATAAGTAAGAATTTAAACGCAGAAACGCAGGCCACGATCACCCACACGTAGGCTGCCATTTTGAATGTCTCCCTCTTTTGTCTGAATCTGTACATTGACAAGCCCAAGCCGAATTAAAAACGAAAAAATATTCGACGCAACATGACACAGCCCGGATTTTCTGAAGTGCGAAATGCAAACTTTATGTCCGTGTAAAAAATGTAATCAACAAGTCAATAAATAAAAATGATAATTGTGGACAGAACAATAGTGATTAGAACATACATTCTAACAAACAGACAAACCAACCAAATAATAAGTATAACCGAACATAATATAAGTATAATGATAGCATCATTAATAAGTGTATATTTTAGACTTTCATAGTTATTTGACATCAAAACCTTTGTATAATCCTTTGATAATATCAGAATATTTAGCCTACTCAACATTCAAACTAAGGTTTCAGAATTTACCAGAAAAACCTTGAACATGCTTGTATGATTATCAAAAGACACATATGGGAGATTTGTGGGATCGAGAGAGTAATCGTTCCCTCTTTACAGGTTTATCTTCAATTTTAGGCGGGAAATTCTACACCGATTATACTCGTGGTAAAAGACCGTCGCGCCTTTTACACCCAGGGACATGATATATAATAGCGCACGCGAAACGAAGAGGCAACTTCTCATTTTGAGAAACAAAAAAAAGCGATTATAAAGAGATACAAGACATTCACTGCCTCTTTAACCTTGATAGTTTCCCATAAAGGAAGTGCACTTGGGTTAATGCTCACGCAACGTGTAATTGAGAGTAAAATGGTTAAATCTTAGGGCGTGATATGATAGTGCAGAACGAATGAGGCAATACCTCATCCGCGAAACACAATCCCATGGCTCGGGCTGATGAGCTAGGCGGGTAAATGTCCGACTACATCGGTTCATGACTCCCCATTTGCCGCTTTATTTCTGTGCCCCCTCACTGAGAAAATTACATAGCAATAATAACAAAAAAGTTGCTAGCCGTATAGATGTGATATGGCAGATGACACTAAATGCCCTGCCGAGGCAACCAGTTTGAAGAAGTAGAATTAGAAGATGGTACTGGGGTGTATTGTTTCGCTTATCCCCGATCCTTTCCGTATATAAGCAAGACGTTTTGTGTTTTTATTATTTTCTTGTCTGTTTTCAATTACTTTTGTATAATTGTCTTTTATGTTTATCAGTCTTATCCGGTTGGGGTGGTATGATAGAAAAGGAGTAAGTGATATCCGTACAGGGAATAGTTAATAGCCGACAACACGATAACAGAAATAACAGAAGTAGTATAGAAGTATAGTCAAATTAAATACGTATAGTTGAAATAGTATACACATACAAGTATAATACAAGTAGTAATGATAAAATATTGCATAATAGCGCTTATTACATGGTTTCTAAGCGCATAATATGCAGAATAATTATACATTACTATTTCCCTTGGTAACAAGGGACAGTTCAAACCCGCCCGATTATCTTAAGGCACCATATATCAACTCCCCGGGGAACATACTAACCCGAGCTGCTAAGGGCGCTATATCCAGACTACTTAACACCCGACCAAGTACCCATTATTGTATCCTTCTTGGCACATATAGAGAGAAGCAATGTGTATTAAATGTCTTGTTGAAGAACACAAGTGCCGGGGAATCGATCGGTTTCGAATTCGGCTCCCTTGATCATGTTGATTGGAAGTCAAGCGTTTACCCGAACGGGACCCGAACGTGACACAACGCCTCCGCAAGTAGTAGTAATAGTATATAGAAATAGAAGAAATCGTAGAAGAAAAAAAGTAGTAGTTGAAGAAGTATAATAAGAAGTAGCAAGGTAGAAGTATTATAGAAGTGGATGTAGTAGAAAGTAGAATGATAATTAGTAGAAGTGGTAACAATAAAATAGAAATAGTATAGTAGAAGAAGTGGTATAGTATAAATAGTAATAATGGGCAAAGCAGCCCATGGGATAGTAAAATACAATTAGCAGTATAGAAGTAGTACAGTAGTAGACGTAGTAGAAATGATAGACTTAAAGTAAACGTAGAAGTATACGACATTAATAAAAGTGATATGTATAGGATTAATTTGTCAACGAGAATCTCGTTTATGTTATGCATCAACTATAGTATTTTCATGTCATGTTGTTTTAATGTAACTTCTGGACCCCATGGAAGACCAGAGCCCCGTTGCACTCGATTAAAAGGTTGCAAATAATTGCAAGTCTGACAATATACATATTTAAACCCGTCGGATTTGACATACATCTGACTTGAAATAAATTGCAACTTTACAATCGATTGCAACTCTTTCTGCAACGGGGCCCAGGAGTGTCATCCCAGCTAGCCACCTGATGTCGGGCCGATGTCGGAATTTGGTTGCCGGATGTCGGCATATCGCCGTTGGCTCGAGGTTAAAATGTCCGCCAGCCCAACATCGTCACGACGTCATTTTTGTGATATATTGGCATAAGGTCATTTTCCGACAATGGCCCAACATCATGTCATGAGATGATGTTGGGCCATTGTCGGAAAATGACGTTATGCCAATATATCACAAAAATGACGTCGTGACGATGTTGGGCTGGCGGACATTTTAACCTCGAGCCAACGGCGATATGCCGACATCCGGCAACCAAATTCCGACATCGGCCCGACATCAGGTGGCTAGCTGGGATGTTGGCTCTCATGAAAATGGGCCATCCAGTCTTTCGTAAAAACAAACAAAAACAAAACAACAACTCGTCCTATCATGACTGTAATTTTCTAATTTGTTGTGGTTTTTAAACTGAAAATACAAATAAATTAATCAATCAATCAATGATATGGGAAGTACAAACAACTTGATGGATGGAGTACGTGTACAAAATAAATGACGATCCCAAAATATTTGTTTTCTTCTGATTTTAAGAATACAATCTTCAGATTTTGTTTTTGTTCACGTACCAAGAGTATAATATAATCCTCGTTGTTCTACATTGTTCAACCCGAGGCTTCTACACGTCATGTGATTTATCATATTTCATATCTCCCTCTCAAAACTTGTAAAAATTCTACAAAAATCGCAGTAAAAGACAATTTCACTTCAAAAGGACACACAAACTCGGGCCTGGGGCAAACTCGGGTATAGACGATCAAGTGATGGGCTGGCATTTAATAAAACGGAGTCCTTGTATAAATCGGGGGTTAAACGGATACAATTACCAGCATGTTTTGCTTTGTAGTCTTGCTCATCCCTCAGTATCCGATTGTCAGCTAAGAAGACATGGAGGAAGGCAGGATTTACTGGTAAGTCCCCTTCTGTATATTATTAGCATTATTTCACGAATATACAGACGTCAATGGTTCATTATCGAAACAAAACCAACACCAAGACACAAATTCATGACTTACACAACAGGCCAGTGGTGTAGCCATGATGGGGGGAGGTATACGGTGACAACACCCTACCCCTGTGGGACATCTTTAACCCTAACTTCCCCAACCCATCCCCATGTGAAATAACTATAGACATACAAACGATCACTTTAATAATGATAATTATAATTATATACCAGCATTTATATTGCGCCATCAATCTTGATATTCTATTCCGAGGCGCATTATATACTGTACAGTAATGTTGACGTTATCTACCCCGCTCCCTTTTATACAACAGCTTTCATCCACGCCCCTTTTGATCACTATTATTATAATGGCTCGAGCGTGATTTAACATGCTATTACTGGCCGGGTGCCACGATCGATACCCTCATGCTCCAACTGAAGTCTTCAAATGTTAAGAACATGGAAATCATAAAATTATGTAGCTGACTTTGTCAATGCTTTGCCTATAATTTATAAACAGTGTCGATTTATGCACAGCGCCTAATATGATTTATCATCATTATTTTCTTTACAGGCGCTTTACAATTATCTTTGTTTAAACCTTTTGATACTGATGTTTATTTAGTTTTATTTTATAAGGCACTTTTTCCCGATTAAGTGTAACCAGCTACTTTTTTATAACCAGCTAGTTATTCATGTTTAGGGAAATATGGAAATTAATTCAAATTGGCCAAAATATTCATTACGTCAAACAAGTTTTAACAATAATTATGAAATATTTGTGTGTACTAGAGTTTGACATTCAAATTATGATTAATGATATTACCGCATAATAACGGACGTATAGATGCACACGGAAAGCTATAATAATTGACCTATTTTTGAAAATAATACAGTGGAAGATAAAAAAAAGTTTACCTTGTTTATGCCCTTAAAAGAACGTAATGTTGTATATAGGGTTAAAAGGTGAGAGGATTATATTTTAAGCACCGCTTCATGATTATGGTAGCTTTAAGACATTTTCTGACAGGTCTTATAAAACGATAAAGCTATTAGTAGGTCTTAGGTTGTAAAACTGGTTTGATTCCCAATACACCATGCATTTAAATAATTATGGCATTATCAAACTAAGTTTGAGGCCAGAAATAAACCTAGTAGTCACTTAGAGCAGCTAAGCCCTCTTCATATTTATTTCCCTAATGTGCTGCTTTTCAAATCACCTCCTGATCCGCTCTAGCAAACGGGATTTCTCAAGAGAGTTTTGGGCGTGAGCTTTTATTCCCATAACCTCAGGCAATTTCTTCTAAGAGAAAGTTAAGGTAAACATCATAGCTTCATAGGAATGCAAATATTGTTGGCGAAATATCAATGGCATGGCTTTAAAAACAACATACTCTAGAACATATAGAAGTTAATAACTATTTAGAACAAGCGTACATACGAGAAACACTAACATAAAGAAAGGTAGTAATAATGTAAGTAATTGCAATCTTAATGAAGCTGAACTATAAGGTAAATTAATAGTCTGCATTAATGCTATACTCACTATAAAGTATTCCAATCCTTATAAATCAATAAGACACGACTGCAAAAGATTTGTATTCCCTCTAAAAAATAGACAATTGGAAACGTCTTTGCAATGTTCATGAATGTATCGTATTTAGGTTTTTTGTTGTTGTTGTTGTTGTTGTTATATTTTGATGGCATTCCGTCAAAGGTGACTATTGTTGCCAATTGAATTTCTCTTTATGATTAATATCCAAACAATTAAAATACAATTTTTGTATTTATTTATTTATTTATTTCACGTATTTATACAGAGGATAACCTGATATACAAATCATCAATAATCGATGGCACCGCTGTGGATATTGCGATATTTTTAGGAATTTTAGAGAACTGCTGTTTTCTAGTACCATTTTTTTCCCTTCATATACATTCAGATGGTAATTTAGTAATGAAGGAAATTTTTTCTTATTATACTAGCCAAATTTAAGTTATCATTATAAAAAGCCATTTATTGTAGAGTGCCTAAAGAGTTTTAGAACACCACGCACAATGCTGTTAAACTATTTGCCATTGTCAATATAATAGGATTTAATGTCCTTGATGCATCTGTCAACTGTCTTAAAAAGTCTCAAATAATGTTTGCTTTTGAATATGTTAAGGCTACAAATAGCCTACCATAATCTTTAGTATTACTTAAACTCTTGTGAAACACCAAAGTTTCCCATACATAAAACAGTGCATAATTAAATGTTTATTGTACATACGTAAAGATGTTTCGCGTCCGTTTAAAAATGTTGCTGATATTGCAAACAAATGTACGCTTGTAGTGTTATTATTATTTTTAAACTTTATAATGCAAACACAAACAACTAAAAGGCTGCTGTTCTGTACAGCAGCTTTACAGTCGAGACTTTTCCTTTGCTATGAGGAAATGTACAATATCATACTCTAAAGTGCCAACATATTACATTTTTACATTTTAGACATTTTTTACATGGAATACTAGTCTATAGGCTTACCCCAAGTTTTGGAATCGTTGTCATTACTCAGGTTATACAGCATCTCTGAACATAGAATGACATAACGACATGACTGTCATTGCCTTTTCATGATGTCTGGCAAGGCGGGAAACCAAAAATGAGCAGAAAATATAAATAGTTTGTCTTCAGGGCCTGTCTATTTTATTACCATAAATAGTTTGAGTAAGAAATGTTACCACATATACCGTCACTCCGGACAATAATTTAAAAGGAAAGGCAGTTGATGTTATTGCTTGTTGATTAGCCTGTGTGTTCGTGTTGATGTCATCATTGGAAATATGAAGAAGAAGAAGAGGAGGAGGAAGAACAAGAAGATATCAATGAGAGGGGAAGTCAATTATTTATCTGAAATTGTTACATGTACGTTTTTAAATCCACTGAATACTGGACGACTAAACTTTAATGATGTAAAATTAACTGCATCAACAGTTTTTGTTTTCTTCATAGAAATTAACTATTATAAGGATTATTGTGTTGCCACAAGCCAAATCAGCTCGCCTGAATTTGCGACCGTGCAGTGGAATCGAGGCAGGATCAAGTAGTGAAGATGATGGTGAATGTGTTAGCGACTATATAAGATGAGTGAAATCAGAGGCAGCAAGAAAAAAAAAGAACTAATACAAACGATTACCAATAAAAAAAGATGATGAAATCGGTGCGTGTAGACATGTAGAGACGTAAACACTTGAAGACTCACGTGTACACGACGTAGCCTGAAACCATTTTAGTGGTTTGCTTTTCTCGAAAATTGTAGAAGTGTGGTAAGCAAACGTGCACAAAATAATTGAAGCGCAATTACGACAAAAAAAAAAACACGTTATATAAATTAGTTCCTTCTCGAAATCATTTTTTAGAACATTAAATCAAAGTACTTTCGGGGTTAAATCGAAGTAGGTTACACTAATTATTTCCATTCGCGGCAGGTCTACAGTTTCTACGTATATTTGCGAGCGTTTAAAGCTACATATCTTCTATATATATATTGTTTACAAATATATTACACAATATACAAATTAAAGAATGTTTGGCATTAAGTCGAAGGTTATCAATTTACTAAAAAAATATGGTAAGTATGCATATTCGTACGGTTTTTGACGGATTTTGACAAAAAACTCACATCTTTTTTCTGTTTTGAAAAAATATATCGCTTTTCAAGTGACACCCTAATTCGTTTGTATCCTGCTACAATTATTATTTAGGGCCCTCTCCACAAAGCATGTTCATCTATTTAAACCCAAATGTTGCTAGTCAGATGGCCATGAAGATATTGAAATCTTTGCGCCCTTATCATGCTTATTGATAACAAAGATTAGTTTTATTCTCATAATAATAAATGTACAACACTGAACGGAATTCCTACACTGACTGATATGAAACTGAAATTTTGAGAGAAAAATAATCGAAATTGTGAAAGAAGGTATGTGCGAATGCTTCGCAGTCTCTATGCATTGTTGATAATTGCAGATTGATATTAAACACATTATTCGTGTTTGATTATCCTTGAACGATCTTACGGAAACGAGTTATTATCAATGTTCACGAGAAGGACAAACATATGCAATTATTGACTGCTTATAATATTGTAATGTAATTTATATTATATTGTATGAGAATGTTTGCTTTAAATAAAAAATCGATAATACGTGATATTTAAAAAATAGTCTGTCTGGCAGCTCTGAAGAGGAAATGTATTATGCGATTCAACGATGTCCTTCATAAAGGTCGATATTACGGTGGCTCTTTTGTATTATAATGTCTATGTTAACCAAATCAGATTTTGTATGTACTGTATATGGATTTTGAAAACCACATCCTTCATAAGATTTGATATTAATGTATTTGTTTTTCTTAAGAGCAAAACAAACGATGATTTTGTGCGACTATCATACAATTTGTTTTCATTTGATCATAATCGAGAGAAGAAAAACTCTCCTCTTTAAGTGATATGTCAATAACTTTTTTAATGTATATAAGATATAGAAATATGACAAATTGTGTGTATAATTTTATTTAGATTGAAAGGAAACGTGGGCGGGAACGGTATAGTGAGTGGATTTGTATGAATAGAGGAGATAGAAAGGGGAGGGGGAGGTAAGGTGAGATAATAAGACGGTGGGAGGATAGATATACAGATAGATAAATCATCATAATCTATAGAAAGGCAAACATGTATTTATAAATATATTATGTAGATAGATAAGTACACAGGTAAATGGATAGAAAGAGAGTTCAAATTATGACCTTTTATTTATAAAAGTGGATACATGCAATGTGTCCTCTATGGTTGCACTTCAGAACTTGAACACTATCTCAACTCCGCGGTGAGCAAACCAGCCGACCAAATCACACAATGGCGCATGCACAGCTATGCCACGCCCGTCCTTTGATGCACATTATCCTCATGACTTCATATCAGCAGAGTGGATTGGATATTGCCTATAGGACTTTAACATCCGGGATATAGATTAGTTTTGAACTCGGCACCTCATAATCGGAAGGCACCTACATTACCACTTGTGTCAGAACAGCTGATGCTGACAGACTGCATATGGGGAAAAAGAATTCATTGGATGGAGGTGTTGATTTGCCGTCACGAGAAGCGTTAATGCTACCCCCCCCCCCCCCCCCACCCCCCCCAAAAAAAAAAAGTTAAAAATTAACACACAAAATCTAAAGTTTGGGTTTGTACCATCGAACACATATACTTATATATCATCCTTTTTAAAGTATCGTATATCATATTACATTAAAAGGTTGTATGGTAGGGGATTGATCAGATACTGAAGAGAAAGAAAGACGATGTCAAAAAAGCCCTTGGAGAAAAAGAGGGTAAGATAGAAAGTGAGGGAGAGAGAAAAGGACAGGGAGATAAATCAAAACGTACGAATGTTGCGATATACCCATTAGTTGTTTGATATTCACAGTTTGGGTATAGTCAACAATTGATGATACAACATTGAACATAAAAGACAAAGAGGTTATAGGGGAAGAAAGAAAGAGAGAGAAAGATGGTAATAATGTTTGTATCGTCGCAATTATTAAAGTGATTAATGTATGTCATTAAACCAATAATGACTGGAAAACATTCAGAGATAAAAGTGATTATGATGATGGTATAATTATTGGGAAAAGTATGATCATAAGCCATATCATTAAACCATAATGACTGGAAAACATTCAGAGATAAAAGTGATTGTGATGATGGTATATTGGAAAAAATATGTTATGATCATAAGTTCTATAGGAAACTGTAAGTGATAATCTCGATGTATCATTTGACCGCGATCACTGGAAATACTGTAATCAGTGGAGTTACGTCAAAGGAAGTAGCTAACGTACAATGTATGATAGTGCGGAAGATAATTATGTAATAAATCCTTTCTTGGAAATCTGCACGTGATAATTATCATGATGAAACAACCGCGAGTAAACTGCATGCATATTCTAGATAATGCAATCCGTTGAGAATCGTTTCTTTATCACCACAACATATTTGGGAAATGTCATTGAAAAGTCTTTTTTTGCGGTGGTATGTGTATAGTTGGAATAAAATAATGTATCATTAAAGTAGATATTACATTGTGATGATGGTATGACATATGCTGAGTATGCTATCATTATTAAACAGGAAATAACAACTACCGCAATTAAATACAAAACCTTGAAGAGTGTCGTGAACCCACTTTGCCCATTTTCATTTATATTGTACATTTCTGGTAAATTTGCCCTATGTTTGAATATACTTCATTCGATTGTTACGATAAAAAAAATACAAAATGCATTGTCAAGTCTTTCTGAATCTGAAATCTGGTCGTATATCAAATGAATGTCCACAAAATACAGAAAACAATATAAATCAATATCTATTGAATATGATACCTTTTCATTTACTTAAATTTACTCCTTTTCTTCAATTTAGAATGCCCGCCTGAGTCGAATCAAACACCTTCATGATTGTACATGCACATTGTACGCCATCACAATCATGAACTACGTAAGACTGTTATACTTCATTTTTACATCTGTATTTTAATATTTTGTAATTTTTAGCATTGAGTTTTGAAAACGGCCATATTCGGGCAAAACGCACCTGAAATTCGGGCAAAACGCACCTGAAATTCGGGCAAAACGCACCTGAAATTTGGGCAAATCATGTCATATTCGAGCAAATTCATGTCACATTCGGGCAAAAGACCTCAGTCCTTGTGAGAAGAATGTGCCACATGGCTTTAAATAGTAGTCTAGCGAACCGGAGGTTCATCACAGCTAAGTTTGAAATATAATCGACTTTTTTAGTGCGCGGTATTTCGTATTTGGCAAAGACAGAATATAAAAAAAAAGATTGATCAACAAAATATTGTGTAATATATTTGCGTGGCCTTCTCAAGGTATGGTGATGACGTTCGAAGAAATAAGAAACACCGAAATAGAGCACCTGAAACTCTAACGCCGACTTCATTGGAATGGGAGATCGAGTAATGTTCTCAGGCTTTTAATTCATTAACACACACATTCAAGATCTCGTACTTCGCAATTCAAATAAATCAATCTTCTTTTATTCTTAACTCGCCCAGTCCTAGATATTATATTAATACATGAGATTTAATTTAATTTAGATGCTGGACTGGAAGGCAGGTGCTGTTAAGCGAAGTGATTTCAGCCAGAAACAGAGAAACGTATTTCGTCTAAACCGTTTTGCCCCAAGTTACAAATCGATACGTCGGGGTCGGATGCTAGACCCCAGGCTGAAAACGTGACTTTGCAACAAGCTTAATGAGATAAATACAGTCATTTGCAGATAGCATCATAGGCGCAAGGACATGCATAGAACAACTTTCGCCTCATACCTGCAGGTAAAACAATAGACCCAGTTTACCCTAGGCCTAGAACATGACAAAAGAAGGATAGCTTAGTAAGAAGTTTCGTTCCACACTGATCATATGCTGATATATTAAGTATCTGACTCTGTATTGTAACTAAAGAGTATACAATATCAGTCAGAGGGTTAATGGTCACATGGCTACATTTCCTCATCATAAAACATGACTTCACGTTTGTAACTAGTCAGCAAATTCCAACTCGTTATGGTTGTCTCCGTGTAAACCCTCGGAACATTGGCTGATTGTTCGGCCTAGTTTGCAACATGAAATAACTTTACGGCTAAATATCTGCTCAAATAATGTTCACTGCTTGATTGGAAAAGAAATTGCAGCGCTACGCAAAATACCATTTTGACGAGTCAGCTACATATTGTGACGTTTTTGTTCATTCATGACTTTGATTGGTGCTGTACATCTGAATGACATTTGCGTAACGTCTCGCCGAATCATTCAAGGATCGGACAAGGTGATGAAGGCGATCATAATGGTTTCTTTAATTATTTCTTACAAATCACTATAATCATTAAATAAATTTGTTCATTGATAGTCAACAAGATAAGATTGAAATGCAAACGACACTGATCGTATGACACTCTGCAATTGTTTAAATATTTATTTAGAGCCAGACCATCATATATTTCCTCAGCTTTTTCCGCAATATTATGTAATTATACCGAAGTTTGTTTTGTAAGGTTAATTAAATCCAGACGGTGTCCTCAGATGACCTTGTGTTTATGAATGACACTTTACGCAAGTCTTGAGTGAGAACCAACTGGTCTTGTCCTGTTCGCTTTGAAATTAATTTGGCAACGTTTGCACGTATTCAGACAAATAATTTCATCAAAGTTATTCATATTGTCATACATGTTCCCTTTTTGTGTTTTATAGTTCAAATAAATACCATTCATTATTGAATAAATACTTATACAAAATAGAAAACACATATCATTTCAAAGATTTAATTGTCGCTTTTAATACGCGATTGAAACAACATTTTTAATATAATTGTATGTACTTCAATAAAATTGCTTAGTTTTATTTGACTATTATTTGAGTATTTGACTATTATTTTGTATTTGTCTTCGATTATTACAATTCATTATTAAATAAATAATCATACAAAACAGATAAAACATATATTTTGAAAGGTTTAATTATTGTTTTACGCGATTGAAACAACATTTTTCATATAATTGTATGTACTTCAATACAATTGCTTATTTTAATTTGACTTTTGGGATGACAATGACCAATTTTCTTACTTTGGGAAGAAACGGGTGGGAATATTGCAGGAGAAATTTAATTTTCATTAAAACGAAACAAACAAATGGATATAAACAAAAATATTTTAAAAAGTTTATACAAATAGTTACCTCAAGTTTTGTCGATCGTCATCTAAAGGATTTGTCTGTCATATAACCAGATTTGACCTTTCCGACTAGACGGCAAGATCAATAATCACGTCGTCGACGTTCGGAGGTAGATAAAGGCCTGTCTGTATTGAACTCCGAAATATAGAAATAATTCGGAGGTAAACATTTATATTTAGAGTGTAAAATTATTCTCCTTATGTGAAACATCAACAGTAACGTTTAGTGTGGTTGGGAGAGGGTGGGGGTATGTGTGGGGGCACAAATAGTGTATTTCTTTATTATATAAAGGATTACGCATTATGTGTGTATTGTTTGTATTACATTATTCAGGGGGGGGGGGGGCACGTGCCCCCCTGCTCCCGGCGCTTCGCAACTGAACATCAATACAGATTTTTATATTTGTTTTATTATTTCTTTTTTGTTGTTGTTGTTATTATTCATTACGCTCAGTTGAGGATTATCTTATTCACTTCTGTTGTAAACATTTTATTGTAAATATGTTATCATATTGTATTGTGATTAGTTAGTTTTTAATACAAATTATAAATACAAAAAAAATACAGATGCATTTCCATGCGTTTGCTAAAACTGTATATAATGTATGTTGAAATTCAACGAAAAAAATGTTGGATGGTAACAATTGACTACATGCAATATGCATTTGAATAATAATTATAGTGATATTCTCACTGTACAAATATTTGGAGTGTCAGATGGAACAAAATCGATTGAGCTAAATAATGACTAACCTATTCCATATTATATTTTGCAATCCTCATATAGTAAACCCTTACCCTTTAAGATTGAGGAAATCCCATTAGTCGGTATATACCCCACTATACATGTATTACAGGCAATGGGTCAATACATGACCCACTAGGTTCCAGTAGTTAATAGGTTAAAACGTATACAACTGCATGTGATGTACTTGTGACTTGCATTAATCCGGCCATGACGGTGTATTATCTCGATACTTTATCAAAATTATTACGAATTGGTTGTCAGTCTGGGCGTTACATGGTCGGGGCAAATTTGTCATTGTGTTCAATGTAAGGAAAGCAATATTTCAAAATGGTTTGTAAACTGTTTTTAAAATTTATTTTATTACATAAATAGTTTTTTCTAGGCACCAATTGCCGATCCCAATGAAAAAGACAATCTTTCAAACAACTCGTACTTGTTATTTAAAAATGTTTGTACTGTATTTTTTTTGAATGTTCGATGTAATTTTATATTTGTATATTTCCTTTTCTAAATTTGATATGTATCAGCCATCAAGCTGTTCTAATCAAATTGTGCACAATAAACCACTTCAATTATATCCAGAGACGATAAAGAAATCATGTGCAAAACATGCTCACACAGGAGCACGAGGCGGGGAGGGTTAGTGGTCTGTAGCCCCTAAAAAACAAATAATCGGGAAAAGGGCCTCTCCTATTCGGGCAAATCACCTAATCTTCGCGTAATCAATTAATTTTCTTGGGCAAACCCAGCACATTTGTGGGCAAAATAATCTAATTCGTAGGCCAAAAATTATCTAATTTCAACTAAGTTTGTCTAAGTTTGGAGCAAATCGAATGGTGGCATAAATTTTCATCCCCCCTGAAAATAATTCGCCCGCATACCTATCTATATGCGCCCCTGAAAGTGACTTTGTCTTTACCCGTGGATGCCGTGATTTTGAATGACATCAACAGAAGTACGTTTAACAACAAGGTCACGTTACATCACACACAACATGTGATTGGGTAGAGGGTACATCAGGGGGACATTAGGAATTGTCTTAACCCTTTCAGTATACATCCACGAGTAGGAATTGCATATGGGTCCGTGGGATTGGGAATGGGAGGAGTAATGCTTGTTGACCATTGCGAAATAAGCTGGATGTAATTTGTTAACTTAAAGATAAGCGTTTCTCCGTGAAAATGAGCCGATCGAATAAGCCGAAGAACAAATATTAGGACTTTGTCTATGTAGTAAGGCTAAATTATGAATGAATAACTAAGCTACCTCCCTAGATTCACGATAAGTTCACGGTAATACTGACCAGGCTCAATGTCAATGGTATAAAAGGAAATGATATTCCCGAAATCGCCTCATTGTCCTCTTTAAATTCACTAGATCCCAACTTAAACGGGAGATTTTGACCCGCTCCCACCTGACATTCTTTTATTACCATAATGTATAATTAAGAGTGAATACCGGTTCAATACGTCGTACTTCATATCGTAACAGACAACGGGATCAAAAGCAGGAAAGGGGAATTATCGACTGTATCGTGTATAGACACTCGGTTATCGGCGTGTAGCTTCATCCGGAATGAATGATTGAGTCAGCAACCTAACCCCGTCAGGTCAGCTGTCAGCTTCAACGTTTAGCCAGGGACGGTTTCCTGGAGGAAGTTCGAGGGTTCAAAGCTAACTTGAGTAATAAACAACACTTGTGTATATACTTGCGAGTTAAACATTGACTTTGCAGACAGGGGAACGCTAAAACTTTCGCTAAATAAACACATTTTCTACAGGATCCATCGCAAAATAAGTGTATTTACTTCATAGCTGTATTCTTACAATCACCGTTTTCTATTCATCTAAATTATCTAAATCCAATCAACATTTGTTTCTGTATTTTAACACCAACGAATATACTGTGAGCCTAGTCCCACACATTTTCTTTTCTGTTTTGCAAACACAACTGACAATACATCATTGGCCGTCCATTTAAGTGCTTTGGTAAACGCGACTGAACCCATTATGCCTACCATCGCTGTTTGCTCCCTATCCGAGGAACGCTCGGTCCAGGCCCTCATGCTACGGCTAGTCAGTCTAGCCAACGTGTGGGTTCGTTTCATCCGGTTGCCAAGCGACCGCAATGACCTCGATAAGTTCGAACTCGATCGCGGGACCTTCGACGGAGTCGTCCTGTGCCACTCCGTCGACAACAGTCGCTTTGCCCTCACCGACGTCCCTGGTGCCTTTTACGACAAGTTCCTGCTTCGGACCCTCAGCGAGTTTGGTAAGACGACTTATTAAACCTGTTCCGTATCCATGGTATCCCGGGGTAAAAGGGGGAGGGGGGGGGGGGGGGGTAGGATTTCAATGAGGGGGACCCCCTTTTTAGGGGTCCACGGAGGGTAGGGCAGTGGGGGAGGGACAATAATTCCCAGAGAGTGAGAGAGGGAGAGCACATGTAAAGCCAGTTGCAGGAAAATGCTTTCGGAGCAGTGAATATTGTGGGTACCCACGTCAAACTTCATGCTATTTCATATCATACAAATAATTGTTATAAAGGGAGTGGTGTTTATTTGACAAGCGAAATTGAAGTTACCTCTGCTAGGTATTCAACAAACAAATCAGTGGTAGTTCAGTTTTGGTATAGAGGGCGCTGCACAAAATACATTTTTTGTGAGATAATGACAAACTGAGTGTAGAATTTGAAAGAGCATACAATTTTAATGGCAGAATAAACTTAATTTGATCAAAATCGGTGTAGAAACGGCTGAAATATCAATAAATATATCCGATCGGAATAGATCTGGTCCCCAGATTTTGTCGATGATTTCTTTTTTAATTCAAAAAATGCTTACACTCTTTCAAAAACGTTCAAAAGATTTGTTTAAATAGTTGTTGATGATCTCTCTATTTCATCATTATTTCAACAAAGCATCACATGCATAATTTTGTAGGAAAAATGGTTGAAACCAATGCTTTTTAGAGAGCGCCCTTTTGTGGGTTGAATGATAACATGCTTTTTTACTTGGTCGTTTGTAATTTTCTATACCTTTCGAGCATGGTGGAGTTATAACTATTAGTGTGTAATGTTATTGTGCAGGTTTTGGTTACTAAAGCTCAGCGTTACGAAAACTGTCCTACCCATTTATCTCTTAGAATGGATAACGTGATATGGATACACTTAAATGTTGCTTGTAAATATTGGCTTCCATGGTGGTGTAGATAAAACGTGTGGTTTGTGGTTGCTACATATATATAAGGAGAGGATTGGTGAGTCCTGAGAAGAAATGTTAGTATTCTTTCTAGGATAGTCCTAAAAAGGACTGTGGTAGTACTGGAAAGGACTGTTGGTATACAATTGTGTCATTACGAGAGGAGGGGAGGGGAATAATAATTGAAAATGATACTTCATACACTTGCCATATACTTTGAGTTAGCTATATACCTGAAAGTGCAATAATAAGCGATGTACCTATAACTAAAAATAAAATCCATTCATTACGCAATCAAAAACAGAATATGAATCATTCCCTTTTTCATACACCGATATGCATGTGTAAATGTACGCTCCGAATTCCTTTGATTAGATTAAAGGGACCATTGTCCAAATCCTCGGTTTTTCAAATTTCCCTTTCGTTACAAAGATATGTACGATTGAAGTATTCAGATAAGAAAAACTGCTCCGGAGTTTTTCTTACCGTGAGTCAGTGAATATCACTTTGCATTTTCGCTCATTTTCACACAATACCCTGTGGACATACGAGATAACAACAATATACATTGCATCAACCCTTCATCACTCTTTGCACATGTCAACAAAGTTACTAGATCCCTTTAAAGTTGATTTATATACATTTTTAACTGACCTATTCAAATTATGTTACTTTTTGAAGGTTGTATCGCCAATCCTTTCCCAGTAACGCTTTAAACCACATATTGATAGCGTATTGCTACCAGACTAATTTGTAACAATGACTTGTATTTCCTTGATAATTTAGTCGTTTGAAAATGTTGATACATAATACATCAAATAATGTTTTTGTTTCGAAGGGGTGTAAATGTTTCATTACAGTATTGTTTTGCTCCGGGAACTGAAACGCATGATATTTAATATCATTACCTGTATCATTATCGTGTTGTTCCGACTCTGCTAGATTATTACAACACATGCAATGAAAATAAAACCTTATAACAAGATCGGTAATATGATACATGTTTTGAAAAGTTATGTTTTCTTCTCCATTATTTCCCCGACTACATGCAGGCAAAGAAAACATCGTCGTGATAGCTTACGACTTTCCCTGGCCGCTCCTATTCAAGCTTCACCGCGACGATGAGACACGGTACACGACGTCATCCCCTGCGGACCACCACTTCAAAAGCAAGATGACGCACATGGAGTGCCTGCGTATCCGACAACCGACCACTTTCTGGTGCTCATCACTCACCCTGATCTCCGGCAAGCTGGCCGACCGCGACAACGAGAACCACCGCAATCTCGAAATCGACACCGGGGATCTCCAACGGCTCACGTTTCTCCTGAAGAACATTCGCGGTGGGGTCTTCGCGTCAGCGCGCTGGCCGTCCGCACTGCGCCTGCGCAATGCACTCGTGACCTCGGTAGCCGCGTACACTTATAGAGCGGCGTACACTTGGTTGCTACTTCCGGGTTATCGCGTTGCAATGTCGCCCATCAACGCGTGGCTATCTGTTGTAGGCACCTGGGTGCGGATCACGAACAGCACGGTCAATATGGCCCGGGTTACTGTAAGGATCAGCATGAACATGATGATGTGGGGAGCGGTCCTGTGCGCGGCCGTAGCAGTGTCTGTCATCCCCATGGCTCTCCTCGGCTTCATGTTCGGAGTGTGCACGCTCAGCCTGATCTGGGAAGATGTTTGTGACCTCAAGAGCGTCTCTACTTATGTCTTCACAATGTTCCTCATGACGCCTGCTCTCATATTGTCGCTGCTGATGTGCCTCTGTGTCGCGAGAAATGCACTCGGACTAAGCTCTTCCGGTTCCCGAAATTCTTTTCTTCATGGAACATCAGCGGGACGTCTTCGCATGACAGAAAATTTAGGACACATTACAGATCATCAAAAAGAACTTTCACTGATCATGAGTAACGGGACGTCGCCTTTCGGCTTGTAAAGATGAATGTATTGATTCATAGATGTATATTATATTGGCCCGAGAAAATGCGATTATACTATACAGGGTGGCCCCAAAAACGGAACGGAGCACTTCCCAAAATATAGTACCAAAATGATTATGTCCATCGGATAGGGTGTCTTTTCCAATGAAAAACGATGCCAAGAACAGTCATTTTGGTCGTGTCAGGTTCCCATTTTTGTCAATTTTTACCAAGTCAGTGTCTGATAAATCGCACTTACTGCCCGTCATAGCATCGAACAACGTGCAATACGCGCGCCGTTGTTAGTGTGCATTTAACTGTGTGCCGAGAGAATGGGCTTGGTTGTTCGATACTATGACGGGCAGTTAGTCCGATTTATCAGGCACTGACTTGGTAAAAATTAATATATTGTCAAGTTTTTCGTTAAAAAATAAAACACTCAATGATTTCTCTTACATGACATTATTTCGACGATTTCTTTTAATGTAAAAATGCCGACTAAGTTTGTTTCGTTTTTCCATATTTCCTTTTCGTTATAAAGATATGTATGATCGAAGTGTTTGGATTCGAAAATCTACGGGAGAATTTGAACTGTTGACACAGTCAGTGCAATGAGTTAGTGAATATCACTTTGCATTTTCGCTCATTTCTCGCTCATTTGTCACTCATTTGCCTTGAAATATTCACACATCACTCATCTGACAGAACAGATCACAGAAATACGTATTTCATCAACCCTTCGTCAGTTTTCGCACATGTCAAGAAAGTTCCTAGATCCCTTTAACGAAACCTAAATTCGGAAATACAAAACCTGTTCCATGCTTCTATTGAAAATACAAAAGCATGAGGTATGTGAGAACCACTTTTATTCTAAGTACATTTGTGGATGTTGACAATGTTTATACTAGATCCCTGTAACAAACGGATTCACAAAGACGCGCGGTGCCCTCTTGCGAACGCCTTAGCATGTGCAAAACGCACACTGGCTCAGTGTTACATTGATAGCCTATAATGACGAACTGCGATGTAGCTATACGAGAAGTGTCCTCTACACCCCAAGCATGACTTATTTATTGTTGGCTCATTTTGGCGGAGATGGAAATGGTTGTGAATACTAAGCTGTACTGTATCTCTGTATATCCCCTTTTGTTGTATTTGACAGAGTTTTTCATGCAGTCTTTATTGAAGTCAATATCTGCAAACAACAACCAATGGAATCAATGACAAAAAATAAACAAATTAAAACGTCACAAGTCTGTAGTTGTTGAAATAGGAGCGTGTGCATCGTATAAATTCAAAGTATGCGTGTAGATCTAAGTGAATAAATCAATAAAACATCTTATGCATATTCCATAGACCAATGTTAGCCTCAGAACAAGACTGTCTCAAGCTATATATAAATAATTTAGCATCTTTCAAGGAACCTATATACCATAGCTCCGAAAATTTGATATACAAGCCACAAAGACACGAGCTACTTAAAACGAGCCATTAACTTTATATTTTTCCCCAAAAGCGATATTTGAGACTTCAATCATACACCAATTTCATTGTAAGATTCTTCAAATGATATGTGAGATTTTTGTAAAACATTTATTATGCTTACCTAGTTAAAAACAGAGAAAAAGGTCTTATTTTATCCCGATCGTTCGCGTGAAGTATCTCAATTCGGATGCACGATTGGGTATCCGAATTTGGATACTCTTGACTACGGTCTATATACGCTTTCAAATTCAATCTTAAAGGGACTTGTAACATTGTCCAAATCCTAAAATCTTACTTGGAACTCTAGTGGATATCTCATACCCTGTCATATTTATTTTAACAATAAAAGCACGGGTCAGGTTTCGGTTTTTCCAATTTCCATTTCGTTCAAAAGATATTTACGATTGAAGTGTTCAGATGGTAAACTGTCTACGGGATAATTTAAGCCGTGTATATTGTAAGTGCAATGAGTAATGAATATCACTATGCATTTTTGCTTATTTCTCGGCCAAAAAACATCCAATAAACGTGAAATTTCCACACATTACTTTGTGGACATATCAGATCACACCAATATAAATTGATAACTCATCACTTTTTGCACTTGTTAACAAAGTTAATAGATCCCTTTAAATATCGCAATAGTAGGGAGACATTCGAAAATCAAAACCAATTTCATATTACCATAAGCCAAACAACAAGGTACAAGAGAAGTGTGGAACTATACACTCAGTGATTTTGGTTGAATTTTACAAAGTTAACAACGGGTAATTTTGAAGATGACAATATGGCCCGGATTAACAAAGGAGGTTTGTACAAACCATGGTTTAAAACATGGTCTACATCTATGGAGTGCCATTTGTAAACTGATGGAGAAAGAATGTAAACTCCTTACTTGTTAACAATGTTGAGGGTACACATTTACTAAATGCACCAAATACATGCTTGTCTTCTCAGATGGTGAAATTTGCTGGGTAGCAAGCACTAACAGTCATATCACTATAAATTATAAATTGTTTTACTTGTATACGAGCAGCACTCCATAGATATAGACCATGGATTAAACCATGGTTTGTACAAACCTCCTGTGTGAATCCAGCCAACGTGTGTAAGTTGTTTTTATTTAAACCTTATTTCAGAGGAAACTGACAGAAATACAACAAATAATATCGAACCCCCAAATTGAGCAAAGAAAATTGAGCGTCGCGGAGAACCGATCCCGATATTTCAGAATTACTCCCCAAAATATATATTACTTCATCGACTTTGAAGCAGTAACACCAAAATTACTTGTTTTAATGATAACGTCTTGGTCGTTAGACTATTATATGTTCTCCAGCGGAGGGAAACTTTCTGTTGAAGTTAAGATGAATCGTCCCCCCGTGACGAAGATCATGAATCATAAATATGATGCGGGGTGTCACCAGACCTTTGTCAATTCCCACAACTCGGGAAGATTTGTCTGAACAAGCGAAATAGATACAGCTAGAGTGTGGATCAAGATCAATGGAGAAATTTATTATTTGTAATGATAACTCGGAAGCACACATGGTTTTTTGGAACTTGGAACAGATCAGTAAATTATAGATTTTGCCGCCATTCGCAATGCACGATATAATGAAATTCTTATATACTAATTATCTGCTTTTGCCAACAATACAAACAACATTTGTAATTCAAACAATAAGATCTTTTATCATTCTAGAAGAGAATGACGCTTCGATACTGTTTCGTGTCTCATCGATTCTTCATCTTTCTTTTTGGATTAAAGGTACAACTACCTTGCAAAAACAAAAATGGGAAAAAAAATGAAATAAATGATAATTAAATAATATTTGCTAAATGGAGTGGACGTCAACAAGGGAAACAACTTGCTTGCAAAGAAATTAGTCGGGGAAGATGTGAGCGAAGTTGGTCAAGAAATCAAAAGTTTACGACCGCCAAAGCTTCATCGAGAGACACAGATTTCTTTCGAAATCACGGCCGATGCTGACGTCATATACCCACGAGTATCCTCACATTAATTGTTTACCTTTTCAATAATTTTACTTATTCGCCAGTCTTCCAGTTGCACCTATGCAAACGAATGTTCTCATTATCCTATTACTTACATTTACTCCTTTTCTGACTCGTTGTATTCTCCAGTAATTAAGCAACAATTTTAGCAAATTTCAATGTGCAAATTATAAGGACGCGTGGCAGCTCATGAAAGACGTCACAATCGACCATAATTATATTGTTTATAATTTAGAACAGCTTCGCCCAAGTTACTTAAATTATAATAATAATAATATGAACATTTATATAGCGCAGCTACTATAAATATATACTCTACTGCGCTTAAATAATTATTTAAATTATTATTACCCATGGTCATCAGGTACATTTTAAACCAACACAATGATATTGCGTACTTTCTCAACTCCCCGGGGAGCATACTAGCCGCTTGCTTGCATTGTTAGCGGTCAACATATGTAGTGGATGGACATCGGCATTAAGTTGTTGATGTACTAATTGCAATTACGCTAGAACTGTCTTAAGACTACCCTGGGGTGTATTCATGTTGTTTACTCAAATGCAGTATTCACATATGTTCCGCGCTATTTGCGTGTTTAATTCATCTGCTATTTCCCAGCTGTTTGTACAAAACGTTGACCAAAAAGGAATGTTTAGGAATTGAAGAATTCTTCGCAAACCCATGCTGGGTATAAACATCGAGGATATTTTACGAGAAAGTCTGTCAAATCATCGCAAAGCATCAGTAATTGACATAAGTTTACACCTCAATATTTTCAAGATGACCTACATGGACATCTTGAGAAACAATATTTACGTATGAAGCCACCGGTGTCCCTTGTCTTTCGCCTAGATTGCCGTCGGCTACGCCAATAAGGAGAAACGACTCTAAAAAAAAGCGGACATGAAAATCAAGTCGCATTGATGCCTTCACGATCCATCTGAGCCACAATCAAGCGGAGAATAGCTGATCAACTGCACGCAAGAGGCGCTTAGGTCAAGCTGTTTACGTCCATCGTGATTAATCATCTTTAATCACCCGACTGTTACAAAATATGATGCGTGTTTGTTTGTGCGTGCGTACGTGTGGGTGTGTGGGTATGTATGTGTATGTGTGTATGTGTGTGTGCGTGTGTGTGTGTGAGTGTTTGTGTGTATGTGTGTGTGTGTGTGTGTGTGTGTGTGTGTGTGTGTGTGTGTGTGTGTGTGTGTGTGTGTGTGTGTGTGTGTGTGTGTGTGTGTGTGTGTGTGTGTGTGTGTGTGTGTGTGTGTGTGTGTGTGTGTGTGTGTGTGTGTGTGATTAAATAGGGGCGTAGCGTAGAGTGGACTAGCTTATGAAGGTAATTGGGGGGGGGGGATTACTTTATTTATCACAGGGGACAAACTTGATTTGTGCTGGCAATTTCTTCTTTCAGGGGTGGGGGAGGTGGCTGTCTTCAAGCAAATTGATTTTCCACAGAAATGAACTGGTTTGTCAAAAATATGACTGATTTTGCCCTTTAATAGAAAAGCTGATTTTGCCAAAATCCAGTTTTGCCCCCAGATATTATGAGTTGATTTTAATCCCCTGGCCCCATATATATAATTGGTTATGCCCGAATATGAGATGTATTTTTTGAAACCGTATATGGTGTATTCAAAACCGTCGAGTTGGACATGTTGGAGGGGGTGTAGCCCCCAGCCCCACCTGGTATGAATACGAATGGAATGGTCATGATGGTGATTGTCCTGAAACTCCTTTAGCTACGTTATACGCGACTGTTCTATAATAGTAACACATGCGCCTCAGTTAGATAGAGAAAAAACACCTTACCTCTGTATTTTGTTAATGAGGCATCGCTCTCGCACCTGATTGAAGATCGCAATTAATACAGCACATTCTGTCCCCTTGACTGGTTGCCTGAGACGTGTATGTGAATGGCGGTTTAACGACATCATGTCTATGTCCGGCAATCAAGAAAATTACTTCCTGGACATGGGCCCAATTTATTGAAGTCATTCAGTGCGAAATGAAAGATAATGAGCATCTTCGAACCAATCAATATTTTTGTCTACAAAATGCACTAAGTTTAAAGACACAGCTATACAGTGATCAGTCATTATAATACATATCGATCGATTTTTACAATTACCATTTATTTGAAGGTGTATGTGTGTGTTAGTGTGTGTGTGTGTGTTTGTGTGTGTGTATGTGTGTTCGGGGGGGGGGTATTCAGCGAGGCGGTGTATGATTCAAATACGTTTTAAGATTAAAATACTTCTTATTTTATCATGAGGTATCAATGTCTAACTCCTAAGAGGGATGGCCTCTATTGTTCAACCATGACCGTACCTTTCTTTTCGCTCTCCACTGAAATCGATTGCTACTTCGGACCATCTGCTCATGTATATAGAACCTTAAAATAGGATCTGAGTTTCAAGACAAAACCAAAAACCATAAGACAAAATACAATACTTAGGGTGGAGGTTTGCATCGTAGATAATAGTGACGTCTATTAGGATGCAGTTTCTCTGCTCACGATAAGATGATAAGAGTTAATGAGAGAAAATGGCTTTAAATAACGTCAACCATGATGTAGGTAGACTAGCTTCTAGCGTATAACAGGATGAGAAATTGATCGATGGGTGTAAATCGCTCTTTGATTGATTGTGAGCAAAAACTTGAAACGATACACCAGACACGTGTACACACTACTTCCCTGCTGACGTCAATTTATCATGAAAACCACAAGGTAAGAATTATGTTTTTACGGCTCCAAATAATTTGAAGAAAAAACACAAAACAACAAAATCACAACATTATTGTCAAACTTCTATAAAACAAAATAAAGAAATACATGGACCGTGCGCCCCAATAATTGACGTTAAACCCTCAATAAAACACTGTAAAATATGTACTTTTCCCGGACAAATGACTACTATAATTCATAGCAATCAAATTTTTGAGATAACTTTTATCAGCACGAACGATGAAATTCACCCGCACATGCTCAGGGATCTTAGCGTGGAAATAGCGTTCTGTTCAATGACGTATCTTTATAGCTGCGCGGACATTTTCGTATGCAACCTGTTGCTTATTTGTCAGCTTTTTAAGTTCTTTCTTATACTATTAACAAACAATAACAAACTTATGACTCAATGACCTGCTACTATTGATCTTTGATTAATATTTCGAGCACCATATAATCCCCGGTTCACCTGTTTTTGCATCTCACTTTTAAGACCTTTTGTTCTCTGGCATTGACCAATATAGTCAGATAGTATACGTTTAACGTGATTACTTTCTTAATAAACGAACCAATAAACAAGCAAACAAACAAACAAACAAACAAACGAACACAAACAAACAAAATCAAACAAACACACAAACAAAGAAACACACATAATTAAAAACAAACAAAAACGCTTAAATCCATAATTCAGCTTTTTAGAGCGAAAAATATTGTTATTTTCAGTGAAGATCTATACTGTTTACTACAGGTTAATATGAATAAGCACATAATAACTTCGCATTTTCGCCCATTACTTTTTAAAATATATGACATTCATTTATCTCCAAACTTTCACACATAAGTCAGTAGACATATCGGATAACATTAGTACACATGTTATCAACCTTTGGTCACTATCTGTATACGTGCAACATATTTACGTAAAACAATACATTTACTGACATTTAAGACTTATTATTAAAAATATCGTAAGTAAAATCGCAACAATGTACACCTAAATATGCTTTATTTTAGTTTACACATGAAACAAAAAAATACACACAAATGTAACTATCGCGATAAGCAATAATATTACAGGAGAAATGTGAGGTTCATATTTCGGACTAAATCAGCTAATCATTAAACAAAAGCAGGAAGTATCGCGGTAAAAAAATCGTGATGAACAAAAATAAAAGTTTGATACCTTGAAAGATGACACTTGAGTATGATATTCGAATGATGAGGTAACGATCACCACTTTCCCATTTACAAATGAACATGCTTTATCAAATCATTATTCTCCACTTTCGAAACCTGAGTTGAATTAAAGAGAAAATCACAATAATTTGTGAAATTCTATCGTAGGCATTATGGCCACTATTGTATTAAATGTTGAAGTATGTGAGAGTGTGCATCATACCAATATAAGGTATTTGATATTGTAAACCATGACATAGTGGGAATTATATCATTATTATCATATTATAGTACAATGATTGTATTATTTTACACATACAAACTTGATATTAAAGGTTTGGGATATTTTCAAATAAAAAAAAAAAAATCAATTATTACATTATCAGTATTTAACAGACATACATTGACGTTCTTATGAATCGAAAGCAGAAACCAAATCATATTATCATACTCTAAATATAACTACGACCGAGATAGATGCATAGGTCATCGGTTAAACAGGAATTGCCATCAATGGTAAGAATTGTTTAAGCATGTTTCGTTCATTGGAAAAAAAGGATGACCATTCCAGCAAACAGCGATCAAACGATAATTTCGTTTTGTTTTCGTGCATCGCCAAGGTCAATCTTTTAAGGTAAAGTATAGAAACGTCTCAAATCAGCCGACTGTAGAGGTCACCTTTCTCCGCGCACTTTCAATTAGGGTCACTGATGACGAACATGGGGCAAACCTTTTGCTAGGTTTACTGTATGTTAACCCATCCAGGCCCAGAGCTGTTTCAAGGCAACATTCATCATTATTTCCCTCATTAAACTGGCAACTCCTTATTTTTGCTACCTTTTAACACCTAAAAAAGTAGAATAGATTTAATTATTAAAATGTAAGAAAAACATTACATGTTTTGCCGTAAAGTTTCCAATTTAAACAACAAAATCTGATTTAAAAATGCATTGCCAATTATGATTTTCTTAAATTATAGCGATCTATATGTACTAATGATATACAAAATAACTGAAAATAATGAAAGCAATTGGCACAGTAACAAAATAGGATTAAACAATAGTCAAGAGAAATGAATGCTCTTTCTCCTTGTACACTTAAAGGGGTAGTTTAATTTTGGTAGAGAGGGCGCTGCACATCACATTTTATTTGTGAGGTAATGATAAACTGAGTGTCGAATTTGAGAGAACATGCAATTTTAATAGCAGTATAAACTTTATTTGGTCAAAATCGACCCAGAAACGGCTGAAATATCAATAAATATACCTGATCTTATAATTATTTGGGGCCCAAATGATTAGATGATTTTTTCAAAAAAAAAAAAAAAATGCTTGCACTTTTAAAAAAAAATTCAAAAGCGTTTTTTAAATAGTTGTTGATGATCTCTCTATTTAATCATTATTTCAATAAAACATTACATGCATAATTTTGTATGAAAAATGGTTAAAACCAATGCCTATTTAGAAAGCGCCCTCTTGTGTTTTAATGACTCTTTTTGTATGATAACGGGCTTTTTACTTAGTCGTTTGTAATTTTGTATACCTTCCGAGCATGGTGGAGTTATAACTATTAGTTTATAATGTTACTGTCCAGGTTTGGTTACTAAAGTTCAGCCTTACCAAAACTGTACTACCCCTTTAATGTAAATTGTTATATTCTTGCTCAAATGTAGAACTACCACTTCATTCTTGTACAAGTATTGATCAAAAATGTTTTTGTAAATGAATATCATTGATATGTTTATTTTGTTGGAAACGGACAAAATAAATTGAAAATTGCAAATGGAAAAAAACAACGGTTAAATCAGAATCTATGTAATTTCTTTTTTTTAATTTCTTGATATCATATAAATAACTCCGATTCGAAATTAACACACACTTTGATTGTTGTATTCTTTATAAGATTTCGCTAAAACACCAAGATATTACATTTACAATCATGCTCAGCGTAGCTAGGGATTTCCAGCTGGGGTGGGGTGGGGGGGGGGGGGGGCGGGCAAGGAGGCATTGCGTCGTGAGGAGGAATAGGTTCTCACTTAACAACCATTACATAATACAAACGGGTTTTCAACGTGTTTAATTAGCTGGAAATTACTGTAAGAGTGACATGACTTCAACAATTTTCTTAATAAGCATTAGTTTTGGTGGGGTAGGGGGGGGGGGGTGGGCCTTTAAGGGGACACAGCATAATGTGTGTGAGTGTGTGTGTGTGTGGGGGGGGGGGGGGGGGGAGGGGGGGGGGGGGGGGTGCGCTGCCAGTCAACCTGTTACTATGCGCCCATGCACGCAATTATGTCAATTTCCCATCAAAGGGAATAGCTCGATCATTTAGCAAAGGTCTAATATTCGTTTGTCAATGTATTGGGTTGGGGCAATCACTTCCAATTATACAGTTGATTGCCGTTGGCTCTTCCGATTCGGAGTGTATTGTATTTCTTTATCTGGGTCGAACTTAACCAGTCACAATGGCGCCACGCTTAATTCAAATTTAAGAATACTAATTTCTTGTTAAAGGAAGTAGTTCGATCATTTAGTGAAGGTCGTTGGCAGATAGTGAGATTAGGGCATTCCCCTTTGAACAATTAATATTAATGGGATTTGTAAACATAAAGTCAGAGTTAGATTGCAAGCTCATTGTGACGCCATATGACATGATATAACCTGGTATAAGGACATACAACGAATCTCCTGCTGACGGAAAGAGTTAAAGGGATCTAGTTACATTGTCCAAATCATCAAAACTGACTTCGAACTCTAGTGGCTCTCTCATATCTTGTAGTGCAATGAGTTATGAATATCACTATGAATTTTCGCTCATTACTCGGCCATATAACTTCCAAATAATGTGAAATGCTCTATTACTCAGTGGACATATCAGATCACAACAATGCACATTGTATCAACCGTTCATCACGTTTTGCACATGTCAACACAATTACGAGATCCTTTTAAAGGGACAGTTCCTCTTTGACAAAATGTCTGACCAGTTTCCAGTTGACGGATGGGGATGAATGAAACACACACAAAAAAATCAGATCGAACAGCCCTATAATTTGGATTCTATGAATGAAAAACGAATGCGTCCCTCCATCAGACTGTATATCGGTCAATACAAGAGTTTAACTGATTTAGCATAATATTACAACTATATTGTACTTATTCTTGCAAAGGTATTGTGAAGCCGACATTTGGAAAGGTATGTCACGGACAAAAATCTCAAAAATGAAGAATATGTAATTATACATGTAGTCAGTTTAATCGAGGTTTGGTTATTTTGCCTAGTGTGCGGTCATGCTATTCGTATGTGTGTGCGGGTCACGTAGCTAGCGCGAGTCACGTAGGGGTCACGCATAGCGTTGTGGTACTTCTTGGAATCCCTGTACGAACTTCCTTACTGGGTGAATATACGTATAATGCACAATTGTTTGTTGGAAGACGGTTTATTAGTTTTAGGTCTATAACTCCACGAAAAAGAGATTTCAAGCCCTAATTTTTTCAGGCATGCTATTAAATGAAATTTTCTTTCATATAAGACAATAACCTCGCAACTTTTGAAATTTGGCTTGCAAAAGAGGATCTGTCCCTTTAAAGGAACTACAGCGTCTAGATGGCCTAATTTTCAGAATTCGGCTCTCTATATGTAATTTTTCCAGAAGAAAAATAATTTGGTAGCCTTTTCTCATGAAATCAATAAACTTTGGGGTAATTCGTAAATATCTAATTGTCCTGGGAACGCCCCTTTTAAATCGCCAAAATGTGACGTCATCTAAAGAACGGACTAATGAACTAAATTCTGTAGATGACGCGTCATGACGTAAGCCAATGAATTGTCAATTACATGTCGATCAAGCAGCCGATTCCGGACCCTAAATGTGGGTGGGGCGTAAATTGGCTGCTAAGTGAGATTTGGCATCAGAAAACTAGTCTAAAATCACTACTGTGTTTATTTTCATGGATTTTTTGGGGGCAGACCTATGTTTCAAATCATCAGCTATGAAATAATTGTCACAGTACGTTGTATACTTTAGGTCCTTTAATGGTTGTTCAGATTCGCAAATTAGATGCGAGATGCCATCTTGCGAACACCTTGCGCACGGTGCGTACGGCCACACTGGCTCATTGTTATGCAGTGCCCATAAACTAGCCTTGTTGCGAACACCTTGCGCACGGTGCGTACGGCCACACTGGCTCATTGTTATGCCCATAAACTAGCCTTGTTGCGAACACCTTGCGCACGGTGCGTACGGCCACACTGGCTCATTGTTATGCAGTGCCCATAAACTAGCCTTGTTGGGAACACCTTGCGCACGGTGCGTACGGCCACACTGGCTCATTGTTATGCAGTGCCCATAAACTAGCCTTGTTGCGAACAGTGGTGAAGCATCCCCGCCCGCGCATTGCAATCTTTTGATTATTTGATTGATTTCTAACCATCATAGCAGGGGTACAATTAACAGTTCCAAAACGCCCATGCATATGACGAATGACTTCCTGATCTCGGATCAGTTTATAGCCGAAAAGGCTGGCATTAAAAAGAAACATTTTCACGATTATGATTAAAATGTTATTAACGTCAAGGACAACATTTTCCTGTTAAAGGAAGAATTTCGATCAAAGTATTGTAAGGATGAGTCTGGATAAGATGTATGAGGAGTAATAGATCAGATTTGCCACTGGCATTTGTGGTCCTTCTAACTTCGCATCAACTGCATGTGCCACTCACTCCGCTGTAATATGAATATATCTTATTGGCCACTGGGAATTTTGATCGTCCTTCCGTCTTCACTCCAACAATTTCATTATGGTTCTATATTATCATGCAAAAATGATTTATTACAAACCTTCAATTTTTGTTGTTAAAGGAAGGCATTTGATCAAATTTGTGTAAAGTTATATCCACCTGGATAGTTGTACGGGGTTTATTCCGCTGTAACATGAATATATCTGATTTGCCACTGGCAGTGATTGGCCTTCTCACGTTATCTCAACGTTTCCATTATGACACACTAGAAAATTCATGGCAAACTATCACTTTCTTGTTGAAGGATGACTTATGGTTATTTCGTAAAGTTCTATACTTGTCTTAGACTTAAAGGGATCTAGTTACTTTGTTGGCATGTGCACAAAGTGATAAATGGTTGACTAAATATGTGTTGTCGTGATGTGATATGTCCTCTGAGTATTGTGTACAAATGTCACGTCAAGTTGCTATTATAAAGCTGGGAAATGAACGAAAGTGCGAAGTAACACATTATACTGACATTGTACACAGTTATGACTATCCAGTGGATAGCTACAAATGCAAACACTTCAATGAATCAATCATAAAAATCTTCCTAACGAAAAGAAAATTCGGAAAAAACGTGTTCCATGCTTCTATTGGTAATACGAATACAACACAGTATGAGAGAACCGGTATATTTGTAATGAGGTTTTGTGGATTTTGACAATGTTACTAGATCCCTTTAATATTGTTAGGTTGAAATGGAGCCTTCAAACATACCATACTTGATACAAGTCTAGATGAAAGCCAGGCTACTGCAGACTTCCAGCTAACGCTATCAGAGGCATTGAGATATTATTACGATCATACAGCTAATAGCCCGGATTGAGACGATTAAATGGAACCCTAGGTTAGTTTAGTCCACGGGTAAAATGTAACACACGGTCTGTAAAAAATGACGCAATCCGTGGGCTACCCCTAAATCCATCGATTACTAGAATGACGTCGTGTGTCGTGATTTAATCCTGGGTTACTGGTTTGTTCCACTGCGACCTTGAATTAAACACTATGAGGACAATCCGCCTTAGAGGGATTTAGTAACATTGTACAAATCCTCAAAACGTACTTGAAACTCTATTGGTTCTCATTTATTTTAAAGATAGTTATAATTTAAGTGTTCAGACTTAAAATTATCTAGTCTATAATTACAACTGCTTACAAAGTCAGTGCAATGAGCTCGTTAGCGAATATCACTTTGCATTTTCGCTCATTACTCTGTCATGTGACACTCATTTACCATGGAACTTTCAAACTTCAATCAGTGGACATATCATAACACATAAATACAGATTTGTATCCATTTGTCAGTTTTTGCGCATATATATAAAAACAGTTACTTTACTAGAACCCTTTAATCGATGGCCGTCTCGACGATTTATCCACAGGCGCCAAACAAGTAACACTAAATCCGACATCGTAGTAGAATAAAGAAAGGACAGCCCGACATAAACTTGTTCCCTCCTAGATTGTTCAATTTTCATCGATTTGATACATAGCTTACAAGGTTCCCGTTATAGCCATGTTAGCAATGGGTTAAGCTACTTGGATATTGTATCATAAATAATTCAACATGTCTACTTGTCTTTTATGACAGGGGACTTTGACATTCAACGATGAACACAGATTCAGAGCTCAGAGCACAACACTCATCAACGCACAGCGTCATCTTCTATAATATATTCATAAGCTCTTTGGCCAGTTTCACTTTTCAAAGTTTTTTGTCTGGGTACGAAGTATAAAGACTAAAATAATTTCCCAAAACGGATACTAAAAACTGATCATAGCCTGAAGGTGAACTATAGACGATTATAACTGCAATACATCATTGAAAGTTTATAATTGTGTTACTATAAGTAATTATTTTGGTTCAAGAAATAAATGAAACATTTTGAAAATGTTTCAAAACTCCCGCACTACAACAAATGTGCATATTTTGGTATAATAGCAATTTAATAATAATTTGTTTACCAATGTAATTTGATTAAGTATTCAATGAAAATATATATATACCGGAAAATACAGTTATCCGTCATTAATAGTAACGTTTCATTTCAGAATAGTTTCATCTTTTATTGATGCTTTTTACATTTTTTGATAAAACACGAAGTGCACTCATTTCTTAGTTTTCCTTATATTTGTTCATTAGTTGCATTTTTAAACGTAGATTTATCGAGTTGTGTGGGAGCTTAGAATCAGACGTTCAAAAAGTAATCTTAAATGTCCTTAAATAATTGCATATAAATGTCTTCATTTTATCGTTTTATGTAGGTCAAGAAGAAACCATGCTCGAGTGGCAGCTTCTTTAAATAAGACAGTTAATTGTATATGGTGTAGTTAATGACTAATACATTTTATGGTCTTGTAAAACTCCGTATGTCCTCGATACACAAATTATGATTTCTAAGACAATTGGAGCACAATTACTGAGATAAATTGATGCAAATACCACTCAGCCGATACGTAGTGCATAATGTATGGTGTATGAATAAGATATTCTAATGGCACCCCAATGTATCATTAGTTATATTGCATTATTGATGACTTGGTTGTATAAACATCACACCCTGTTCTAGATGTATACCGAGTTTATTGTCGTACCATTTATTATGTTTTTCTTGAAAGGAACAAATGTTTTTTTTTGTATTCATTTTTTTAGTTGTCTCCAGTGCTGAAATGTGTCGTTGTATTTATGTAAAAAGTATCCTCGATTTTTGGATGGATTGCGCCACAAATCCATGCAATTTAGATGGATATATTGTAAATGTGCCTTTACTTTTAAATATCATGCGGTCTTTTCTCTACACGTTTTCCATTATTTAATAATACAAATTAAATTTATGCATTATTATAATGGGATACAAATCGCAATTCAATATTACAAAACATACTTAATGAAAACTATGTTCATAACTAAAAGGCATAAAACATGTTATACAGAAATATTATGCGGAGACGAAACTTATACATAATGAAAACAAAACGTCCACTGAGTATGATATTTCATGAACCTCACTGTGGAGAATTGTGTTTACTCCTTTACCTCATAATTCTTCGAGATCTTAAAAGGCCGCAACCATCAGCATTATATTTAATATATTTGTAGGCTGATCTCTAATGACTATATTAATTTAATTTCTGCATCACAGTGTCATGTGTTTCTAAATAGTCACACATTGTCAAACATAAACAAATTCAAAGCAATTACTCGAGAGTATATTCCTTCTAAACTGCAATCTTAAGTGATGTATATAATGGGTTTACCACTTAAAGTAACGATGCTAATTTGAAGAGGATTGTTGTGATAACATGAGAGGCTAGGGAGGCTGCAGCCCACCCCCCTTCCCCAAGAATTCTGAAGAAGAAAAAAACACTACAATATTTTGGCCCCAAACACGTCCATTTTGTGCATATCTATTATAAATATAATATCAAATTTGAAAAACAAATTGTTTATATTCGGCTCGAAAAATGTATGCCCTTTTCGTGTGAATCATCAAATTCATAACACTTGGGAAGCTATGTGGTAAGTCGTTTTAATTAGATTTTGAGGAATAATATGTGGACAAAATTTGATATAAAAAAAACGCCAAACCATAGGTACTTCTCCCACCCCATCTTGCCCATCCATCATTTACCTAAAGTTGGAACAATGGTTTCAAAACATTCTGTATTTCATGAAGGTCCTATTATTTGGAATGACCTCACTTTAGAAATACGCAAAAGTCCAACTCTCAATACTTTTAAACGAAAACTCAAAAGAACTTTGATACAGAAATTATAGATATGCAATGGTTAGACTTAAGGCATGTATTTGTGTTTGCTTGGGTATGTACTTGAGTGTGTGAATTTGTACGAATAGGATATAGGCGGCATTTGAATGATACACTGTCTGGAATACATATAATAGATTATTTGATTTTAAAGTGTATGTTGGTTTAATTGAATAAAACTTCCACTTGCACTACAATATTAACTTTCTTAATCGGGGTCAACACCAAATAAGGCTTCTGCAATTTTAAGTTGGCCCCACATTCTCAATTAATTTAATTTTCTATTTAATTCTGTTTGACATGTATTTTGTATAAATGATTATACTCGTAATAGTTTATGTATTGTATCTTTTGATGTTTTTATGAAGAATATGAATAAACGGACATGAAATATCCCACATATAAGCCGCGGTCTGTTTCCAGGGAGTATAATACCGTCCGAACTCAATAATTTGAAAGACTCTTTATCGCACATAGTTCTTTTTATTTCCTATACGTTGTCAGTTCGCACACCTGGGCTTGGATAGAGGCCAGCTGATATGAACAAGGTGTCTTGCTGAAGGACACCGTGCAGAGTTGGGAATTGATTTCACGGCTATCCCATTATTAAAAAGACAGAGGCCAGAACTTGATATGTCAAAGACTCGTTATCATACGAGGACAATCACCTCCCACCGGGTCCAAATTCATACCCATAATCGAGAGAGTTATACGAGCCTGGTTTCATGTACCGCATTATCGAACCGATGACCTTCATCCTAAGGACATGAACAGAACCAATACACCACCAATAAAGGAGAGACATGGTTTATAAAAGTAGGGTAATACAAAGTTAATTTCGAGCAAGACCGTCCAATGTTCGGGCAAAATCATGTTATTTTCGGACTTCACCATCAACACGATAAATGCCGGGCATCAATTTTTTGTTTTTGCTTGTCAGGAGAAAAATGGGAAGGATAAATATTCGGGCAAAAGATCACTTATCGACCTTGGTTAAAGGGTGTTTGTTCGGTTCAACTATACCAACAAATTATTTCTCTGCCATGTTGTATGTTACTTCAAAACGTGACAACAATATTCAGCATACACGTGTAGGCAATTTCCCAATTCAACTCGAGCGCACATTATTAAATTGTTTGGTGATGATATTAGCAACCTATTCATTTCTCTCAACCGAAGCCCTTTATTGAAAATTCCAGTGCACGAGTCGGGTAACTTTTTAGGGGTAAATTGTGCCCCAAGGCTTTCTTCGATGAGTTGATTGCACACAAACATACGAAAAGGCTTGAATAAGGTACTAAGTTGAAGCACTTTCTCACCTTGATTAACGAACACGTTTCTCATGTAAAGTAATCATGCCGGCGCCGTGCGCAGCCTGGAAACTTAATGGGCTCATCTGCAGTCTCATTAACACCATGTTGTTTAGACCGAGTTTCACCTCGTTTGTCTAGTTAGCAAAACTCACAAACAAACAACATGACAGGCAAAGGTAAAGATAAAGGTTCAGTATATATCCTTATGGCCTTAGAATTAAGACCAGTGCCCCGTTGCAGAAAGAGATAAAATCGATTGTAAGTTACGATTAATTGTAAGTCAGATCATGTGTTCTCAATGCACGAATCTGATTGGTTGAAACGCGCAAAGTTTCTGACTTACAATCAATTGTAACTTACAATAGATTGTATCTCTTTCTGCAACGGGACCTAGGTGTTACGAGCAGTCATCCAGTCTGAGAGCAAAGCATTTAAAAGATGGTTCGGATTCGCGAATCAGTGAATCCGAGTTATAAGGGGAGGGCCAATGTCGAAAAAAGTGACTTTAGGTTGCCAGATCTCCACAACAAGTTGAAACCGATTCTAATTGCAAGTATTATTAATAAGGCAACATAATTCAGAGGTCTACCTCAACATTTTTGTTGCGAACACCTCCAAATCCAAGATGGCGTCCAAAAAGGCAGCCGTTTTGTATTGCTATAGATAATTGGCGAGATTTCCCAAACGACACCTTATATCAAGATTATTCTGCAATCATATTAAAGACAATTAGATTTCCTATAACCTGATACCAAACACCGTGAGGTTCAGGATATGTATCACGGTCATTTTTAGCCCCAAACTCAAATTTTATGAATTTTTTCCACAAAATATGAAATTGTTGATTTACATAATAACATATAAATCGATAATTGTATTAGCAGTCAATCTAATACTTTTCAAAAAACTGTCCAATGATATCGACAATACACCCTGAAAATTTCAAGTGTATACCGTATCTGAACAACAAGTTATAGTACTTTGAAGTCAGCATTAGCTATCCACAAAATGGGTAGTTTTGCATGATTTCTCATGCTATACAGGGTGTCTCAAAAATGTGTAATCTTAATAAGAGGATTTGTATACCAAATAATTGCGTCAATCTCGGGACACCTTCAGTTCCAGTTATGAACAAATACAAAAAGAAACACAATTTCTTGTAATATGATGAATATTTCACCATCATTATGTATAGTCCGCGTAGATGTTGTGTATGTCCTGTATTTGTTTAAATGCATTTATCATAAATCAAACGTTAAAAATGAACTTAATTCCACTCCACATGAAGCATTCCAGTCAGCTGCATACTGACGCGCATGCCATGCATATTGCGAATTCGAATCATACTGGGTGTCCCGTGATGTGTTTAAAACAGTATCAAGATCATGCTCATTATCTTTAATAAGTGCCTTACTGAAGGACTGAAGTACACAATATTCGGGACATACTGTAATATGTGCAGAGCGTATCTAGCTTCGAACACCATCTTGATCGCGAGGAACGCACCCTTCATGCCCCTCATATCTTATTACATGTACCTGGAGACCATAAAGGTCTATACAATTGGTCTGACTCAGTATTAAAACAAAACAATCTCAATTGTTAAACTAATATGCACAACACCGAAAAGCCTCAGCAAGCAGAATGTTTATTTTTTTTGCACTATACTGTACTCGTGTAACCATGGTAACAACAGCCGATTATGGACAAAGATATACCAAATCAACAAATATTTACCTTAAAAACTTAAAAATAGCAGCTATAGGGTGTTATTTTACATGTGATTTGTCTTCCTCCATGTTCACGCGAAAATTAGTGTGCATAATGCGGCTTGTAGTAGCCAAATATATGATTTATTATATGTCTATTGTTGTTGTTACTACGGTTACAAATGTACATGGTGGTACAAAAAGTTACCCTAAGATAAACCTATATAGCCTATTCAAAGTGTTTTCCGAACCCTGAAAAAGTCTAGCTAACTGTGGTGTTCCGAATAATAATCATGTTAAAAACATAATTATCAAGATATGGCCGATCCAACTGTAAATGACAAGCGCCTCCCATTCGAATATTGCACTATGCACTTTGCATGATGGATTTATTATTGCACTGAAATTACCGATACACTATTTTCGTGTACTATTGCAAACCGATGGCGGCATATTTATGACATAAAAGAAGAAAACTGAAGGTTTTGCTAAAAAATGGTATCAACAATATGTCATTATTTAGGAGAAATTCTTGAATAAAGTCCGTAAACAAGAATTACATTTATTGGGGCACCCTGTATAGTGTTCGAAATCGTACAAATTGGCTGTATTTGTCGATATCAAATGCTGAGTTCCAAGAACTATAACTTTTTGTTCAGATACAATATACACTTGAAATTTTTAGAGAGTATTGTTAATATAATTGGACAGTTTTTCGAAAAGTATTAATTCAACTGCTAATGCAATTATTGATATATGCCGAATTATGTAAATCAATAATTTCATATTTTTGGGAAAAAATGCCTAAAATTTGAGTTTGGGGCTAAAAATGACCGTGTTACATATTCTGAAACCCATTGTGTTTGGTATCAGATTATAGGAAATTTGATTGTCTTTAATATGACTGCAAAATCATGCCTATTGCAGGTGTTGTTTGTGAAATATTGCCAATAATCTATAGCAAGTCAAAACGACTACTGTTTTGGACGCCATCTTGGATTTGAAGGTGTTCGCAACAAATTTTTTGAGGTAGACCTCCGAATTAATTTGTCTCACTAAAAATACTTGCAAATAAAATTGGTTTAAACTTGTTGTGGAGATCTGGCAACCTAAGTCCTTAAGGAAGCCACTTTTTCGATGTTGGCCCTCCCCTTATTAATACAAAGCCGACTTTGGAGAAACGTGTACATGTAACACTTTCATTGTCTGGTGGTTCTGCTCAAGAGCGGGTCCTTATCACCATTACACCCCATTCTCGATTGATCTTATATTAAGGATACCATCGAGCCATTCCTTACAGAGATCGTAATTGTAATGCGTTTCCTTCATCCTGATCTTTAAAAAGCTTTGTCCAATGTTGCTTATACCTAGACAACTTTGCCAAAGTTGTTATTATTTGTTTTTATTTTAAGCCATTCGACTATGTATGACCAAAATACTACTATATTTCACCTCCAAAATGAAGGTTGGTATGATGTCCTCCGACAATGTTACCAAGTATATGGAATGTGTATTTGTTTGCCCCACATAGACGGAGTAAAGGGGTAGACAACATCAGAGACCCTTACCCCTATAGCATGGGCGTAGGGGAACGTTTTTCTCAGGATCGAGAGACTTGGGTATTTTACCCGAATAATTTTCCTTCCCGACTTTGGCCTGAAAAGTAAAAAAAAGTAAAAAGAAGAAAAAATGGTCCTCGCCTATTTGATGCCCGACAATGACATGTTTTTGATCATGTTGATGGCTCAGTCCGAAAATAACACGATTTTGCCCGAAAATTAGATGACTTTGCCCAAATATGACATGGTTTTTCCCGAATTTCAGGTGATTTTTGCCCGAATATGGCCGTTTTCAAAACTCCAGGGGGCTGCAGCCCACACCCAGTCCCCCGCCTCCTATGCCTATGCGGTCCTTAGCCCACACCCAGTCCCCCGCCTCCTATATGCCTATGCGGTCCTTAGCCCACACCCAGTCCCCCGCCTCCTATGCCTATGCGGTCCTTAGCCCACACCCAGTCCCCCGCCTCCTAGGCCTATGCGGTCCTTAGCCCACACCCAGTCCCCCGCCTCCTATGCCTATGCGGTCCTTATAGCCTCGTAATATGTTTCCTTGTTTCTCCACTTCCCTCTCTCTCTTACTGTTGTTGTTTTAAATTGTTCCAGTGCTCATTCTCGCCTTCTCAATGTCTGCAATCTTCTCTGACGTTTTTGATCAAGCAACTGCAAATTGGGAAGGACGTTTATAAATAGCCAGCTTGCGCGAAAATTGTTACCCAAGACGAGATTTCTTTCCGCGAAGTTGCAAATAAGTAATTATGGAAGGTGCGGTGAATTCGCCCGAATGTTGCAAGTCGAAAATGAAAATCCCGAATGTATCTTCTGAAATTACATGAAGTCTGCACAGAGCGTCAACGTAATCCATCACGTTATTTGATAAATTGTCCTATGTTGGTCGTGACCGTGAAAGGGATGGGAGTATTGGCTTCGCATTAGGTTTCAGCCAAGTTAGAAAATAACCGCTTCTCAGACCTGAGGAGAGGTTGAGAGATTCGTGCCTCTAGTAAAATTTTATCACCGTTTACACCGTTCTTATCGGTAGTGGCCTTGGCGCTAATTTCTAGCAGATGGTGTCTCAATCAAGACGTCGTGCTGCTAGTCTTGATACGCAGACACTACAGACGAGTTTGGGTTCGGATGTGTACATAGTATCAAGTTTGTTCGCTTTACCCTATTGTCAAATGGTAGGAAGGAGTAGAGAGGAGAGAGGATCAACCGCATTTAGTATAGGAACAATCTCTGAAAGTTAGAGTATAATTGGACAAGAAACAAGAAACCTACAGCTCGTTGAAGATGTCCATTTATTCTTATGGGGAACTCAAATTGGCAATGCACTCTGATTTAGTGGTTTAGTGGACACAACAGGCAGGATAGCTGCTACAGACCACTTAAAGTCTTAAATAGACATGGTTATGAATGTTTATAGGTCATGTGTTAATACTTAGCCAATAATAATGACTTCGCTACTATACACTGGGAGGATTTATTGAGTCAATATAATATCAGTCACACCACACAATGAATAAGAATGAAAAGGTCTAGAAACCTAGACTAGTGGCCATGCAGTTTACTGCGTGTAACCGGAGGAGATTATCTCTATAATACCACTAGGTCTCAGGGGGGCAGTTAATAGGGCATGGAATGTTGACCAAAGCTATTAAAATGGTTGAGGTGATTTCCACATTGGTGGAGATCACGGCTAACTTAGTGAAACGTCATGGTCTTATAGTATAGTTCAAGGATGGTTATAACGACAGACCAAGCTCAAAGAAGATTACAATCTATCATTCTGATGCTGTTTCATGTGCGATGTTGAAGAAATTAACTATTGCTTACTAACATGCTAATGAATGCGTTACTCCAATTATCAAAGTATTTGAATATAGTGTTCTTATAAACGTTACATTCATATTATCTAACATCTTAAATATAAAACGTTTAATCATGACCCATATGAACAAGACAGTGATGAAATCAATATCTCACACTCAATTATGTTTCTAGCAAACGTGACATAAAAAAATCAGCAAGCTACGCCATCTACTGTTCAACTTTGTAAAGTGTATCCGAATCAGAATAAACTGGCAACTTTTTTTGTTATAGATTGTATATACGATATCAAATTCATATCCGTTCCTTTGTTATGTCATAGACGTTGCAATAATTATATTCAACGGTAAGATTTTCCGCATGATATTAAAGGGATAGTTGAGTTTTGGTAAAGAGGGCACTTCACAAAATATTTTTTTGTGAGATAATGAAAAACTGACTGTCAAATTTGAAAGAACATACAATTTTAATGACAGAATAAACTTTATTTGATCAAAAGGGTTCAGAAACGGCTGAAATATCCATAAACGTATTTTTATTCAAAAGTTCTCCGCCAGGGCACATTTTGACTTTTTAGAACAATTTACAAAAATGCTTATAGACTACTTTGAAAAAAATCTAAATAGGTTTTTAAAAAGTTGTTGATGATATCTCTATTGAATCATTATTTTAACAAAACATCAAATGCACAATTTTGTATGAAAAATGGCTAAAACCAATGAGTTTTTTAGAGAGCGCCCTCTTGAGTTGTAACGGCTCTTTTTGAATGATAACAGGGGTTTTACTTAGTCGTTTGTAATTGTGTATACTTTTTGAGCATGGTGGAGTTATAACTATTAGTTTGTACCGTAATGGTGCAGGTCTTGGTTACTAAAGTCAAGTTTGACCAATACTCAACTATCCCTTTAAGAGAAATTCAGAAATCATTCCTCTGAAACTTTGTCGGGCTTATGTAAGGTGCGCAGGGGGTGGTGGTGGTGGTGGGGGGGGGGGGGGGGGGTGCCCCTTGATCCATATATGCCATATTTATGTACTTTGTTTTAATGTATGTAGGTGGGCATGGCGAAGGGGATGGAGTCAAGGCGGCTGAACCCCGCTCCCGATCCCTAGAGACTTTAGATAACACCATTGTAAAGGGAAAAGGCAGCCAATATACCGCAAAAATCATTGCATTTTCGGACACACTCGGCACATTTTAGGGCTAAACCATCCCCTGGAAAAAAATGCATTGCCAATAACGCCCATGCAATTCTCATATGAAGACGAGAGCCGCTGCGCTTGCACTTTCCTCCAATTGATCGCAATCGGATAAAGAAGGACAAACATTCCGTTACTTCCAGTGACAACGAGATGAATACAGCGAGAAACATGGCAATATGTTCTAGTTCTCAAGGACATTTTCGTCCGTTCAACAGAAATGTATTCCTTTCCCTCTGCTCGTACATGTACTTTTAAACTAGTTTCCTCTTAGACTGTGAATATCTTATATAATAAACTCTCTGAGAGCCATATGATGGTCGACTAGTTTCTAAATAGTGATAATCAGATATATTGAATGGTTCTTAAATGCACACAGTGGACACATTTAAAATAAACTGGTAGACCATACTAACATGACAAATCAGCAATTCTTCTATTATTTGTAGAAGAATGGGGGTTAAGTTATTCATGGATCTATAGCCTAAAGAACTGCGGCGAGCAGAATCTTGTAATTTAATTTTGAACTCAGAGGGTCGACCCGTTCCAGTTGGAGGTTGGTTGATGTATGCTCCCTGTATCCTATTCCATACGCTAAATATGGATATCGCTTTGTTATATTGGACTAGAACTTATTCCAATGGACATTATTCTATATTTCTCTGTCTCTTAAAATAGCACAGCAAACATTTTCTATTCTATTTGTTCTGCATGGCTGTCTACTTCCACAAATTGGCATACATACATCCTGCATTATACTATGTGATGATGTGAAGAAGAACATAGAAGATGCGGCGTTTTTAGCAGCTTCAGTGACGTAGCTTGACGGACTGATCGGGGGGGGGGGGGGGGGCACAAGAACTATAGGGGTGAACACTAAGTTTGTTATTGTTTTTGTCTATTATAATTTGTTTGGAAGGGGGGGGGGGGGGTGGGCACGCCCCCCCCCCCGTGTTACCGCGTATGATACCCTTTCAACCACATGTTGTAGGGGTAGGTACGGATCTTGGCTGCCGTGGCCGATGGATAGTAACATGGGGAACTGGGTGAGACAGGTGCTACGAACTGAACAAATGAATATTAAAATATAATTTAAAGCGAAATGACAGTAGTGGGAAACGCCCCACACACAAACAATGGAAATGTACGCTCTTATTACCAACCATGTGAAAGAATATAATTTTACTAATATGGGATTATACATAATTGCCCAGGAAACCGCCTACTAATTGATATATTTGCAAAATTATAAAACTGACTTGCCGCAAATTGATATCGCCAACGTGGAATCGCGCATACTCTACGTGCAAAATAACCTGTGGCCATATTCATAAAAGCCCGATAGCCTATCTGTCAGCTAGGCCTTATCTCCTTGCCAAAATGCCAGTTTGGACGATAACTAGCGGGGAACTCATAAGACTCGCTTGGGTGATCACCTTTGTTTTCACAAACCAGTGCACAACACACACGTGCATAGATATGTCTTTAGTAATGTGTGTAGATTTTGCACGCTGTCTATGCCCTTACCATATCGACCAATCAACGAGCGTCTAAGCCCTGTAATACAATAGCCATATAAAATCTTGGTAGCGGGTTGCTAAATCGTAATTCAAGAAGCACTGCTAACCATACCGATAACAAGCTAACAACTCGGATGATCTAATTTATTCATCGTGGCTGTCATGGTAACATTCCATCTGTTGCAAGTTTGTTTGACATCGCATAAAAGCGCAGTTTACTCGAACGTGTGAATGAACGAATTGTTCCTTATTGTTCCAATCATAAAAGCGTCTTATTGACTTTGGTATGTGTTCTACAACGTTATAAAGTAAGGGGGGGGGGGGGGGGGTAGTAGAACATAATTGTCTTATCTGGGGTAAACGGGGGGGGGGGGGGGGGGGGGGAGGGCGGTAACTTTAATTGCATTAAATAGTATTATATAGATAGATTCATCAAAACAGAATTTAAATCACATAAAATCAATCCGAACTTCAAAAGTAAGCTAATATGTCACAAAAAAGGACAAATAAAGGCAAATTACTCTCCTGATAGAAACATGTAATTTAAGCTGATAAAAGATGTTATTGCTGAAGTACAAAGATGCTAGGACAAACACGGAAAAAGTATGTTACTTGGGGAACTATTTTGAACTAACATCACGCTATCATAAGAAAAATCTCTAATATCCCTTATTCGAATATTCTCCTTGCCATGTTCACGATCGCTCCACACGCATATACACACAAAAACCGGACAGATTGTTACTTGCTAGCAATTTAGAGGTACATCAGAGTACCTCTAAATTTTTGGTCCAGTGTCTCTAAAATTTGTCCTATCTGGCTTTGGTGAATAAGAAAAAATTAGCTGGGTGTTAGGTCGTCATTCAACTTCACGCCTTTGTTGTAAGTCCAACAAAGCTCTATTCAGAACGTCCCGCATAAATAGATTTCAATGCATTTAGTCGGCACCGCAGATCTATTGTTGTAATTGTTCGCATTTGACTAACAATGTCGTGGAATACCAAATGCTTGTGAAATTTAGACAGATGGGTTGTCATGGTAGGCCAGGCCTTGACTACGATAGCAAATTTAGCCTATCGGCCTTTTGTGAATACCAGTTAAGCCTAGCGGACATCGAAATCGTAATTTGATCAACCAACTAGCTTATCGGGGTTTTATGAATATGGCCACTGGTCCCCATGTGGTATCCGGGGTATGCGGGCCTGTCGATATCCCCAGCCCAGCGCTAGGGGCGCGGACAGGTGCGAACCGGCGGTGGATTTAGGTTCGAATTTTACCACACAAGCCCTTTTTGTATACTTATTCAACAATATTGATCAACTAGTTTGGCCAATATAGATGTTTGGGTAACTTTTCCCAAACTGTAACCCATTTACTACTATAGGGTATATGTCACTCACATCTTACTGATACTGTCATGTATGTAGGTTTCCGTGCTCGGTGGGTCAAATCGTACGCTGAAAAGAAGAGACGAACACAAGATGATTTTATCGGAAGCTGGTTTGGTGTCCTACTTTGATTATGTCCCTTTCACCTGACACACTTTCTTGCTCACCTTGCTCAACTATGTTTCTAAACAGCGACATGAATTATACATTCTCCGAGGCTAGGGGACTGGGAATGGCGAGAGGAGGGGGAAGCAGGGACATCAAGCGGGGCACTCTTCAGGTGCAGTAGTATAATGTGGCACACACGAGACATGTACTTGATTGAAGATTACTTGGTTTACAAATCACATTGGACTTCCCAAACACCGTCGATGCAGATATAATTATTTAGAGCCTAAATGGAGAATTCGTTAACATATATGGTTCACCAACTGATGTTTATACACATATGTTAATCGGTTTCGACATGAACACGTATGTAGATGTTTGAAAAACTCGGTCGGTATCCGCTAGGTTAATTTAGCTGTCAATTTAGATGTAAAGTTACGACTCGATAAACCTCGAACTGAGTGCTACCGAGTCTATTTTAGATTCAAATGTGTGCCCTAAATTAAATAACAAGCAGATCGTTGCAGACAACACAATTAGTTTTTTAATTTCATTTTAGTACCAGATGAAGTACAAATATTTGCAGAAGAATATAATTAAGACAGAAGTTACCTAAAATGTTTGAAATGAGCAAGTATTGAATAAATCAAGATCACAATGTCAAAGAAAACACTTAAAATGGACATAATGATGGGTCAGTGTTATAATTCAAACATTAAAAGAGATTTTATTGGCGAATTGCACTACTTTGATAATTCAAATCATGATTCTAGAAAATCATTCCATATAAACAAATCATTTGAAACCTTTAACTTTTCCCATATTTGATTTAAACAAACATAAATAATCAACGAGTAATGGAACGATTCTCAAAATCTATTACGTCACGGATGCAATAATATTTACGTTTCTCGTGAAAACCACCGTAGGCCAATCTACTAAGTAAAACTATACATGAAATATAAATATATTAATTCATTATTTTCTTCCTATTTGCTCGCTACAAAAATTTACAAGAACATTACAAATGATATCCGCAATATCAATAATAAAATTACCCGAAATGTGGTGGTTCTTTGATACAATCTTTATAAAATACGACAAAATTGGTAACTCCACACGTGCCCTCATAGCCCTCATAGACCCCCGTTTATGGAGCACACGCATGCACTACATAAACAGTCATAAAACGTAAGAGAAATTAATCTACCGCGTTTACTTCGCAATTCGTAGTTAATCAATTGACCTAACAAACGAGATTCCTTTACTTTAAAAAAGGGACCAGTTTGTACGGGCCAAGACATCAAAATTGTCGAATACATCCTTGTCATGCTTGTCCGAGCTTTGGCGTATTCACGATCGATACGGTACAGCTGCAGTTCACTAAGGGTAATTGTGCGCGAACAACAGAGTACAAAGGTCATGCATGTACGTAAAGCGAGCACACAATCATAATTTGGCTTCAATGACGTCACGACATCCAAGCAGATGAGTTCATTAGCATTATATAAACACAACAACAGGTACTTTTGCAAACAAATGCAAACTTTATTGGAGGTTATACATTTTAAATTTTTGTGGAGATCAACCTTTGAGGGTATACAAAACAACTTATTTGTTTTTAAATTCGTCAATACAGTTTATTTTAATGCCCGGCGCAGACAGAGCCGACTCGTCATTCCGTTCGGCTCAGTTTTCAGTGCCTCGCGACACACATTTTGCTAGTCGAGAGACAGTCGGATGCCAGTTGGGGCCTATTCAACACGATAAATCTGCTCCGACCGACCGGGCCCAACTCTAGCCTGATTTAAAACCAGTCGGATCGGGTCGAGTCGGCTCTGTCTGCGCCGGGCTTAACAAGAACATCGTCGGTTGTCCGATTATATTGGAAATTACCTTTTACAGTTCACGCATGTCAACTTTTTTGACAAAACATCAATGACATCAAAAATGGGTTAATGTTTTGACAAAGATACACATACATAACCACAAGTCAGAAAATTAACGTTCAAATTTGAAACAAGTTGTATGTTCAGTGTATTTTTGTTCTTTAGTCTAAATTATTGTAATGTATAAGGTTTCTCAACAAAAAACAATATACTTGAAATCGGTATAAAATGCGAGAATAATGGGATAGATTGATATACAGATAAATATGGACATGGGCATGGTGTAAGAGAGATAGAGAGAAAGGGTGGTGCGTTGAGGAAGAAGGGGACATTGACTTCCCACCCGTCACAAGCTTCGATGTGCAACAGGTGTCACGCTTGGCTGCACCGGGCTTTGCAATGCATACGTCAAAAGACTTTCAAGTACATGTACTCTCCTTGGCTCGCAGGTAATGCGTGGTAAGGTGTGAACAAGGCGAACGATTGGAGAGAAGCTAGACATCTCCGTGAGAACAGGTATTCAACATACGCAAGACTAATACCGTATAACATGGTGTAGTGAGGGTCAATCCAGGAGAAAACGGGGATGGGAGGAGGAGGAGGGGGGGGGGGGGGGGGTTAGGGGGGGGGGGGACCACAGACGTCAGAGGAGTTCACTTGCACACTTGTTGGCTAGCAAGGTGTGACGTGGGCGAAATACTGGAAATAAGCTAGAAATCCCTCCTGAACCTCCGTTCAGGACGCATAAACAATGTATTGATAAAAGATACAAGGGAAAAAAGTATGCTGCAAGAAAGAAAGAGAGAATAAGATATTAAGGCCGAAAATAAACGAACACTTGATGGAGGGACTTGGTAAAATAGTTATAACATAAAAAAAAAAGTTTACTAGACAGTCTATACTGAAGAAGATGAAGACGAGAACAAATAAGAAAGAAGAAGAATATGAAAAAGCAGAATAAAATAGCAGACTATATACAGAATATAAAGAACATAAATATATATATAGAGACTATAGAGTATATAAGCCATGACGTCATTACAATCTTTTCTTAGAATTTTCAAATTTGAACTTCATTTTCAGAAAGAGCATAACAAAATCATGTCTGAATACCGAAAAGAAATTGAATATGTTAAGTATTGACTGAGATATGCCCATCCTAATGAATTTTAATTCAATGGGCGATCAGTATTATAGTGCACTGGTTCATAAAGTTATGAACTAGAGCACTATAACACTGATTGCATATTGACACAAAAAATCATTCGGATGGGCATATCTCAGCCAATACTTAACATATTCATTTGATTTTCGATATTTGGACATTATTTGTTATGCTCTTTCTGAAAATGAAGTTCAAATTTGAAAAAAAAAGTTGTTAATGACGTCATAGATGACATCACACTTCACCACTCTATAGAGTCAACGGCATTCAAACTTTACGATTGACGTAGAGAGCCATATAAATCTGACTAGAAAGGGAAATTGGTTAAAGCTTATTATAAGGTACTATTGGTACGTAACTTTTCATTCGTCTACATTCAATGCATGGGTGCAGATCGCACCAAGCCCACCCCTGCATGCGACATGACGCAACAGCCCATAGCTAATTGAACGGTCAAGAAAATGATTGTCATCGATTAACTTAGAATAATGATATTAATAGAACTAAAACGGGAAATGTACTCAGAAATAACACTTATCGTCCTTTACCTATGTTTTGTTCGCCTGAAATAAAATTCGGTGACAAAAAACGCTCAGTCAAGCTTTTAATAATGACAAAGCAGCCCCTAGCTGATTGAATTGACGTTGCTGGTACCAGCCCACCCCTATCGACATATGCATGTAGCTAGGATTTAAGCACAGGTGTTAAGATCTCCAAGATGTCCATATAACAGCGATCAGAGTCTATAGCATGGAACCCTGCTAGCTTAGTATCAGGCTACGTCTATTTTCAATGATAATATGGTAAAGTTACCAACTTAAGTATAGTCTTTTTTATAGTCGCCAACTAAGATGAGCTGTGTGAGCCTCAGATTGGTACCTATCACGTTAACCACATCTGGCATGTAAATGTTACTTGCTAGGGGCGAACCATATTACCAAAGTACGGTTAGCATACAACTAAGCTGGTGGGTTGGGAATCCATGAAAGTTGACCTAGTTGTTTGCTGCCTCTCCTACTCGTTTAACCCTTTTTGATAACTTCTGATGCCACGTTGTATAATGATGTATTATGTCATCTCTTCTATAAGTAGGAAAGCCAAAGGGGGTTTCCGTTTAAGGATCGTTTTTAGCACCGATTTAAAATTGTTCTGAAGAACACAACAACACTCGTTCAACACAATTAAATATCTTAGGATGTCACACCATATAGCGGGTCATTCTTTCTAAAATAGGACAGAAAATGCCAAAGGATCGTTTTAAGTAGCGTCGAAGAAAGGTTGTTCTAAAGTACATTATTTATCGATTCGATTAAATGGCCCATAAATATGACTATAAAGGACTCTCTTAGTTTTCAGTGCTTTGTTCACTTAAAATAAACTGGTGAACGCACATGGTCGATCGGTCATCCATGAATACATGAAGCACCAACCCATGCATGATGGAAGAGACGCCGCTAGCACAAATCCGATCATCGACCTTCTCACCAGTCTTACGGGGTGGCTGAGCGTAAATGTTACCTGTACTGTATACCCCAGTATTGTTACATGGCTACTAGGGGGAAAATGCGCTCTATGGTGATTTGTCTCCCCCTTCTGCCCCTATGATGAAACTAAAACTTACAGAATAAAAACAATAGAACAATTCCAAACTAAGAAGGAAAACAAAAATTAAATTTGCAAGGGCAACGCTCGAAGGGAGGTCCCCCCTTTAACTGTCCCTATGAGGAAAATACTAATTGCATAATTGTTAAATTACCTATATTTTATTATTGTCTAGTCAACGCCAAGAACCCCCACCCCTTGCGCCTTTCTGGGTTGACCCTGCATGACTGCGCCCCCAGAGCCCGCTGTAAGAAGGAGGCTCTGTGTACGACGAATGAGCACTCAAATCGCCTTGCAATCGTTGGTAATTGTGTTATAGGTCCCGTTTAATCGATCGTAGTTATGACCGCGTAACCAATGTACCATTATCATGCAAGAAAGGAACATCTATTCCTTAAAAGATCATTACATCAAAACCATCTTGTTGGAGTTTCTTCCTTGTTAATTTTAGCCAACCTCCTTTAATACAGCCCCTGTAGGCTTTATTGATGTAATCTGATAATAGGAGGTCATCGTGTATTGATTCTGTCTTATTTGTATAGTGGGATGTTTTGTTTTTCCTGTAGCTCTAAATATAGCAGTTCCTATACCCTTCGATCATAAATAAATTTATAACTAACGTTGATCCTTATCTAAACCCCTAAAATGATTAAATCTATATCCAAATCCAAATCCAAATCCAAATCACAACCCTATTGTGCCTCGGGTATAGTATAGGGGCTAGTCATATAAATCGAAACATTATCGTGAAATCTACAGTAGATGTAGACGTATTATATACTGGGACTCTTTGCAATGTAGGTGTGTGTGTGTGTGTGTGTGTGTGTGTGTGTGTGTGTGTGTGTGTGTGTGTGTGTGTGTGTGTGTGTGTGTGTGTGTGTGTGTGTGTGTGTGTGTGTGTGTGTGTGTGTGTGTGTGTGTGGAATGTGTGTGTGTGTGTGTTTGTGTATGTATGTTGAATCATAGCCCGATATGATGCATGTAATGAAGATCCTCTGTCACAACATGCACACATTTCGTTTTAGCGGTTTTTAAAACCTTGATTTCCATTCACATACCACATTTGATTTCACCCTTTTCTTTATTTATTGGGAGAGCTGAATTGATTGTCTTGACAAGTGCTGCAAATACTGATTTAAATAAATTTTCATTTGCACCAATCGTTTGACATACAGTATTGGAAGACCTCTGTGAGCATTGTTGGAGAAAATAACAATTTGTCGACGTTTTCCCTCGAGTTTGTGAGTTGATGTGAAACTAGGCCAGCTCTACGGAGATCAAGAGGGTGTTGGATTCCGCCCTGCATCCCATCATTCGATATCCAAGATCAACGGCCAAGATCGATACTGGTTTGCATCTGGATCGATTCTCCTATATTGCACGCGCCTAGTATTACGAAGCTTAGAGTTGTACAATTTGTTGCTTATTAAAGAACGGGAACTCTAGTCATTGGGGAATTGTCCTTACATGGACCGGATGCAAATACGAACCTTACTTCATGTTTATGGCAATAAATCAGGGAAAATCCCTCCATCTCGTTTTGTATATCAGTCACAAATGCAAAGGAAAATGTTATGATATTTTAACAACCAACCAAAACAGATTCTGAAACTGTCTAGCTAACTAACAACACATAACTATGAGTATACATAATATATTCTTAAAAAAAAAACTAACCTAGAAAGGAGAGCAAAGAACAATTATTTTCAGACCTAAACTTTTGTGAGTAGTGATGTTCATTGTCCATGGAAGACAGTGGCGTAGCTCTACAAAGGGGATGGGGGGGGGGGGTGGGGCACGTTCCTCCAATGATTTGACAAACAATAATGCATTTATATAGTGTGCCCGCCTTCAGTTGATTCAGTTGATTATGGTACGCCCACTAATTAAATATGTTTCAAATTTGAGCTAAAATAGAAATATGGAGCAAATTTAAAATGTAATAGAACTATCTGATATTCAAATAGTTCAGTGGACCGGAAAACAAATATACAAATATATTTGATCTCTTGTTTCTAATAAATAAAGAAGTGCATCTTTTATTTTCCATATTTATATACCAAAATACGTTGTCCTATTATTACATAATTGAAATGGCTTGTTTAAAAATTACTTCTCGCTTTTGGTAGTCTTATTTATCCAGATTAGCCCCTTCAGTGCTCTTGCTCATCATCTCAACTCCCTGGGGAGCATACTAGTCCGAGCTGCTCAGGGCGCTTCAGGCTCATTAACAACCGACCAAGTATCCATTTATACTCCTGGGTAGAGAGCACTAGAGCAGCAATGTGGATAAAAAATCGTTGCTGAAGGACATCAATCAATATGTTTCGAATTCGGTGCCAATGATTGTAAATCAAGCTCTTATTCGATCGTGCCACGGTACCTTCGTTTGAGTGACTCTTAACTAGTGAATTATACAAGTGGATTAAAAGGATTATGTATTCCTCTTTTATTGCAATGATTGTATATTGACATATGTGCAAATGGCACCCAAAGCAAGCAAGGGGTTAAACAAATATATTGACTCATAACTAGTCCCACATGTACATGTTCTACATGGTTGTTGACGTATACCAGGGGGACGACCGCGGGCAATTGAGAACCATTATTTCTATTTTTGTATTCATACGAGAACGGATTCTAATGTATCGTACGTACGTGCCTGAAATTGGCATACGTCCTCATGATGTACATGGTATACGTGTAGATTTGTACGTGATGTATTGGAAAGTACTGACTAGTTAGTGATGAGAAAGGGAAATATTGAGATGTAAGGGATACATGAGTATAATTATATCAGATGCAAAGAATATAGGCGAGACAGAAAGAAAAACTTATATAACAATGTAAATAAAGACAAAACCTCTGACTCTTCATAATATACATGTCACTCGTGTACGTGATGTATATGAAAGTACTGAATGGTGATGAGAAAGATGTATATACAAATAAAGGCGATAGAGAAAAAGAAGAGGACATAAATGAAAATAGAGAGAGAGAGAGGGAGGGAGAACAATACCCTGGCCCGGGAAAGTCGATCTCTCTGTTTATTTACTCGCGAGCGCAATACATATCTTATGTTTTATGATCTCTTCATTTGCCTTTTCTCTCTTCTTGGTGTTGATCGCAGCGCCAAATATAGCAGGGTCAACGCCAAGTATTTACGTTTCTCGTCCTTGAGTTTAAGGGGAAACAAGCCACCCCTAATTGCCTAACATCATCAACGCCGGGAATAGAGGCGAAGTCAGATCAGTATGGAAGTTGGCATAGGGTTTTGATTCACATAGGAAGGGGATAGGGTAGCCAATTTCGACATTTGAAATAATATTTTGCTTTTCTTCCTTCATTTACTTGTTTTCCCAACGGTTTTGTGAGGGGAATCAACGAGGATCGAGACTCTAGATTAGGTGAGAGGGTCACCCCTTGGCCCTTCTGCATGGAAGGACCACCCCTTTCATCGGGTGAATTAATGTATGATCACGATCGGTCAATGTCGGAAAGTAATGCTTAATCCCACTGTGGTAACCCATTCCATGAATACCGATATAATGACAAACTTTCTGATTATACGATTGGATAACTTTCTTTTAGTTTTGAACTTGAATTAATTATTAATGAATTAATAAGGCCGAATACTTGTTAAAGGGATCTATTAACTTTGTTGACAAGTGCAAAAAGTGATGCGTGGTCAATAAAATGTGTATTTGTGTGATCTGATATGTCTAAAAAGTAATGTGTGAACATTTCAAGTTTATTAATTGGATGTCATTTGGCCGAGAAATGAGCGAAAATGCAGAGTGATATTCACTTACATTGTACACGGCATAAAAGATCCCATTGATAATTTCACATCCAAACACTTCAATCGTAAATATTTCTTGAACGAAATGGAAATTTGAAAAACCAAAACCTGTCTCATGCTTTTATTGTTAATACAAATACAACAAGGTATGAGGGAACCGCTAGAATTCCAAATGGATTTTGTGGATTTGGACTATGTTACTAAGTCCCTTTAAGAAGAGATTTCCTAAGAGACCGCTGTTAACTAATAGCACTGCGGTTGTTCATCCTGGTATAAAGGTGAAATAACAAACGTCTCTGTTAATGATCCGTTTCTATTTTGTATTTATATTAACATTCATTAATAATTCATGAATAAAGAAAGCCAACTAAACACGAAGAGGAATCGTGTCTTTAGTTTGTTATAAATAATTGTGGCATGACCTCAGTGGTTATATCTACAGTCCCTAATGGATCTTTTGGAAGAGGCGACCACGAGGAACAATGAATATGGTTACTATTATTAGGTTTTCCCGTCCATTTTCACACTTTGTTCATTCAATTGTATAAATTTGTACTTCAATTTCGTCCCGAGGAGCCTGTTAATCCCAACTTCAATTTCGTCTTTAGTTGATAGATTTCACAACAAGTCCAGTCAATTTAGTAGTTTGTCATACACGTTTACCTAGCTGTATATACCTTTGTCTTATGAGCAACAAGGGGAATAAATCAATCCCTATGATATAAAAGCAATATCCAATGGCAATATGAATTATTGATGTATGTTCACCCTCTTTCCCTAATGAAATGGAAAATACATTCCGTTTAATGAAGGGTTTTAAAGGAATTTCCTCTCAATATCCCAAACACTTAGTTCATGTGGGCCTCGCAGTTTATACTTCGTTGAGCTGTTTAGGCGTTTACTCTGACTTTCCATCCCGTTGACCCGTTTGTCTGAACTCTGTAGTACCTCAATGTGCACCCTAACGACCATTCTGTTACCCACAATTCCCCTTGATGGTCCTCGTGGACCCAAACGGGATTTCTGCTCTGATCATTTGCATTTCGTTGTTATCTTTAACTTCCAAAACAGAGTAGGAGCAATGGCGTACTGGCATTATTTTGCCTTTGGAGTGGGGTGGGGTGCAGTATCTTGCCCAGCTATAAGTTGGTGCATTCTTACCCGGTGACACCTGGTCGCTGCATGTCACAATGAAAGGTGATAATTCCTAGAATAATGAGATCACATTTTCCGATTATTACCACATTAAAACTCAATGATATGAGTTGGGTGGAGTAGAGGTACATCCATAATCCCGTGCAGCCATATCCCCTCCCCTCGCATCATATACACCTGCGAGTAAGAGTTAGCGCACAGTACCTCTAGGCATAGGCGTAGGATGTGGGGGGGGGGGGGGGGGGGTGGGGAGCTGGGGGCTGCGGCCCCCTGGAGTTTAAACGGTCATATTCGGGCAAAAGCATGTCATATTCGGGCAAATTCATATCGTATTCGAGCAAACTTATATCATATTCGGGCAAGAGTATATCATATTCCGGCACAAGCACGGTCATATTCGGGCCAAATCATAACGTATTCGGGCAAACTTAAATCATATTTAGGCAAAAGCATGTTATATTCTGGCGAAACCATGTCATATTTGGGAAAAATAAAGTCCTACAAAAAGTCATACAAAATTATATTATATTTGTGCGGTATAAAATCGTGACAACTTTTTTTTTTTTTGCTTGTCAGGTGAAAATGGGGAAGATGGTATTCGGGCAAAATATCTAAGCACCCTGGACAATGTGCTCCTACGCCCATGACGCCCATGCTCTAGGCTCTAGTGGCAACCACAACGTCAAGAGGGTCACACAACCGCTACGGGATTTACAATTGTTGCTTGGTTTTCCTTCAATTCATTCTACCCTTATCTTCGCCCATCTCAGAGAAGCAAAATAGTACAACCATGAACAACAAAAACAATTGAGTAAATTATGCAGTCACCGAACACGTCAATCAAGTGCCATGCCCCTACACTGACCTTCGATTGATTCTGTCTTATCTTTACAACGAGCATCCTTGATTGAAGACAATTGACATGATTGAGAGCAAATGATGTGAGAGATTATAGGATCGGGTGTAAACAGAGTCACGAGACCTTTCGCGTTCGTTTATCACTCTGGCCCAGGTCGTACGTTGGTGAGTGAAGTTTGTAGATAGGTTCTTCAGAGAATGCGTACTACAAAATGTTTCGTTAAAGGGACAGTTTCGTTTTGGTATATGAAAGAGCACACACCTTTATTGACAGAATCAAATTTGTTTGATCAAAGTCCGTTGAGAAACAGCTGAAATATCAATAGATATATCCGATTGGAATGTTGGACCCACATTAAGTCTATGATAAAACAAAAATGTATATAATGCCTACACTTGTCAAGGGGGGGGGGGGGGGGGGCAGCGGTCTTTTGCCCGAATACCATCTTTTGCGTTATCACCTGACACCCCCCCCCCCAAAAAAAAGGTCCTCTACACTTATCTACCTACAAATGATGTGATTTTCCCCCGAATATGACCGTGGACTGCAGCCCCAAGCCACCACCACCTCCTACGCCTATGGCAGTGGGCATGCAAAATTTGGATTCGAACCCGGGATCTCAATGGAAATGGCGCGCTCTACAATTATTGCCACATCACGTATACACTACTCACAACAAGTAAGTACCCCCCTAGCATTTTGTCATATATCTCAAAAAGTATTTCACCGATGTTTATCATTCAAACGGTAATGGATGCGCAATGTTATTACGCACACTGTGAGTGGTGAATGGTTGCCATAGCATTACGTTTTCATCATTAAAAAATTAATTTTCTAAAACAAAGTACCAACAAAAAAGTTGCACTTTCAGTTTTATTTGGCATACAGCATGTCCCAGAATTAATTACAACAGGACTTTCTGCAACGATAACTTTAAAGATAGTAGATCAATCGGAATGATATTTCAGGGTATGAAACTATAGCTTATTACCTACATCCTGCAGAAAGCCCTATTCGATTTGCTTCGGTGGTCATGGAGAATGAGGATCTTTTGCCAATCATGTCAGATGTCCCTTCCCTGCAGGTTTTGTAAGGAGACGTGTTGTCCATTGACAACGGGACTTTCTGCAACGATAACTTTAAAATAGTAGATCAATCAGAATAATATTTCAGGGTATGAAACTATAACTTATTACCTACATCCTGCAGAAAGCCCTATTCGATTTGCTTCGGTGGTCATGGAGAATGAGGATCTTTTGCCAATCATGTCAGATGTCCCTTCCCTGCAGGTTTTGTAAGGAGACGTGTTGTCCATTGACAACGGGACTTTCTGCAACAATAACTTTAAAGTAGTAGATCAATCAGAATAATATTTCAGGGTATGAAACTATAACCTATTACCTACATCTTGCAGAAAACCCTATTCGATTTGCTTCAGTGGTCATGGAGAATGAGGATCTTTTGTCAATCATGTCATGTGTCCATTTTCGTTCATAACGCGTGTGCTCACAAAAGTCCATGTGGGTACATTTTGTACTGGTTCCACTGTGAACAATGCAGCAGTAGTACTGAGTTACATAATAGATTAGTGAATTAGGCCACTCCAATAAAGATGAAAACAGGACATGACTTCGGCCATTCGAATCCCCAACAACTTCATATTGAAAGGCCTATTGTTTTAGAAAAATGCATGCTTTTGCCACTAAGAACAATGCAGCAGTAGTAGTGGATTGCATAATAGATTTGTATGTCGGGAAATCTTTAATAAAGATGTTTACTCGTACACAAAATGTACCCACTATGCCCAATAAAACTGAAAGTGCAACTTTTTTTTTAGTACTTTGTTTTAGAAAATTCATTTTTTGATGATGAAAACGTAACGCTGTGGCAACCATTTACCACTCACATTGTGCGTAATAAAATTGCGCATCCATTACCGTTTGAATGATAAAGGTCGGTGAAAGACTTCTTGAGATATATGACAAAATGCTAGGGGGGTACTTACATGTTGTGAGTAGTGTATATCCGTGTAATGCCATGTACTGTAGCCTCGTTGGAACGTTCCGTAACAATATCTGGTAGACCAGTAGCTATTCAAACATAATCAGAACTTTTGTGAGACTGCTTTTTGGTGGAAAATAAAGGAAAAGTGGGAACGCCCACGCAGTTCTTACAACAAAACGTTGCTTATTTACCTCATATTATTTCGAGTCATATAACAAGGTCAGGTGACCTCAATGATATAAAGTGCAGCAGCAAAATATCGGTCGTTGAAGTAACGGCTATCGAAATTATATTGAAGTTTCTTTGATGTCTGCACTTTTTGAATGAACATTAACCTAGCATTCCCTACATTAGCATTACTTAAATGGATTGTGAATAAAGGGTAAAACTATTTAGTAGAGTACTTTGAAACATGGTACTAAGCGTGTTATAAATGTTATAATGTTATCCAACGGACGTCCGAAAACAACTACTTACTAAGTCTAATAGACAGAATGCGGAAAATAAAGACATTTATAAAGCATGCACGCCTCGCTCCACGCAATATAGCTTCTCTGTCACAAGTTATTATATTGAATGAAAACGAGCAAAGAAAAATAGGCTTTGCCGTGAATCGAACCCGAGACCTCCGGAAAGCTAGACCGGTGCTCAACCATCGAGCCACATATACCCTTGAATGGGGGACGTTCCCATGAAACCCTTCTCATTGCTCGAATAGTCAGAAGCTTATAAACCGGGCACTAACCAAAGGATAATTAAATAAAATTTTAGAGGACCAACAATTTTGAATAAATTACCGATGCACATAAAAGTAAGCCCCACTCTATCAACCTTTAAACGGAGATATAGATTAATCTTGTTGCAATAAATGTTTTAGTTTTTTTTTTACTTGCAGGTCAGGCCATTTTTCATGTTTCTGTTTTCCCCCGTGTTGTATAGGTCTTAATTTAATTTTATATATTCGGTGGCAACGTCTAATAAGGCTATTTTGCTCTTTCTAGCTGTCTCCTCATTCTCATAATTTGTATTAATCTGTTGTTTAATTGTGTCATTTTGTTGTGCTTTGTTAATGTTATTGTATTTCATGGGGTTTTAAATAAATTATCAATGCAATTCAAATTTACGGGTCAAATTATAAATTACAAGCGTTCATGACTGGAGGCTTTAAACAATAAAACAATCTATGTTGTAAATTAATACAAGTACATGGTCGCCGTCCATAAGTCATGTAGTATCGTGAGGATGATTGTATATTCAACACAGACGCCCCCAACAAAATATTGACTTACAAGGGGCGAATCTGACCCAATTTAAATGCTATCCTTTATTTCTTTATCTCGTCTCATCCATAAATCGAGCAGATTGAATACGAATACTATCCTTTATCACTTTATCTCGACCCATCCATAAATCTGGTTTTCGCTTGTTTAACACTCATTGATTATTCAGGTTACACGAAGGATTATTTACGGTGGTATTGTTTTACATCGTCCATCAATACACTTCTAAGGGGACAGACAATTATACTTGTGGTCATGTTAATTCTCCAAGTCGCATGTCTCAGATTACAAAGTAGAGGGTATCAAGGCCTCAATTACTAACAGTGCAATAATTCACACTTTCTGACAACTTCGTCATGATTAAACTGGTTTTGTAGATGTTAGTTTTTTCAACTCCCTGACCCATAGCTTATAAAAGAATATAGGTAGCTCAATGGATATTATGTGTATTTTGTGGTTGAAATATCATAGTTTGGTATTCAAGGTGTTCATGTTTGGATATAACAATACAGTGTAGTATTAGTATTAGTATTAGTCTAATGTTGATTTTAAAAATTGTATACAATTAAGTCATGTATATGAAAATATGAGCACATGAATCACGACGGAGAAGTGTTTGGGTATTAAGTGAAATCAAGGGCGTCGATTTCTTCTCATGGTTGGGGGGGATGATCAGGGGGTTTGACCCAATGACGATGCAGAGCATCGTCCACGAGCCGCGAAGCGGCGAGGCGATTTTTTTGGGCTATTTTGCTAAGGGGGGGTTTGACCCAATGACGATGCGGAGCGCGGCGAAGCGATTTTGTTGGGGCTATTTTGCTAAGGGGGGGGGGGGGGGGTTTGACCCAATGACGATACGGATACTGTGTGGGTCTGGACACAATGATGGCGTTTTTCTATGCACATCACATTTTCACTTGGCAGCCCAAGGGGGGGGGGGGGGGTTTAAACCCATGATGGCGTTTTTCTATGCACATCACATTTTCACCCAAGGGAGGGGGGGGGGGGTTAAACCCCCTAACCCCCCCCCCCCCCCCCCCGTAGATCGGCGCCTGGGGGGGGGGGGGGGGGGTGGGTGTGGCCTCCCACGGTAGGAAGCTTTTGCATTTTGGGGCTTGAAATTGTGCAATCTGGAGCATACCTAAGGCATCAATTTCACGTTTTATAAACTTGTTTCTGAGTTACCGTGTTATAGATAAACACAACTAATGAAATCAAGTTTGCAGAAAACCAAAGGGCGGATCGCACTTCTTGTTTTGCTTATGGTAGCCTCTTCCACAATTACATGCGCCAGTATACTTTTTTTTTTTTTTTTTTACCCTCCCAAATATTGGGGGGGGGGGATGATAATACAGGCCACCCCCCCCCCACCTCAAATATTGGGGGGGGGGGGGATATATCCCCCCATCCCCCCCCCCCCCCCCCGTGATCGACGCCCCTGAGTGAAATCATTTCTCAAAATAAGAGCATGCACGGAATTGGGCGTTGGCGTCTTGAACTCGAGTCCTCCCGATTACTATAGATAGTTAAGTTATCTTTACAGGTTTGAGTCAGGTTTTATAGTGTCCGGGTAGACCATGTAGACTGAGAATGGAACGTGTAACTGGCATAAACCACCGACTCATGAGGGCGTCAACAGCTTCTCGAAAATGGGGGGGGGGGGGGGGGCATTGCGAGGGAGCGAAGCGACCGAGCGGGGGAGGGTGTAAGTGCTTTTGCATTTTTTGGCGTGAAATTGTGTGATTTTGTGTATATCTGAGACAGTAATTACACATAATATGTAGTGTAAGCTATGGAATGGAGTGTTATCAATGCTCTGTAGCTCAGTTGGTTAGATCGCCGGACTACTGCCTAGTATTCCAGAGGCCTCGGGCTCTGGACCACTGTCTAGTATTCCAGAGGCCTCGGGCTCTGGACTACTGTCTAGTATTCCAGAGGCCTCGGGCTCTGGACTACTGTCTAGTATTCTAGAGGCCTCGGGCTCTGGACTACTGTCTAGTATTCCAGAGGCATCGGGCTCTGGACTACTGTCTAGTATTCCAGAGGCCTCGGGCTCTGGACTACTGTCTAGTATTCCAGAGGCCTCGGGCTCTGGACTACTCTCTAGTATTCCAGAGGCCTCGGGCTCTGGACTACTGTCTAGTATTCCAGAGGCCACGGGCTCTGGACTAATGTATAGTATTCCAGAGGCCTCGGGCTCTGGACTACTGTCTAGTATTCCAGAGGCCTCGGGCTCTGGACTACTGTCTAGTATTCCAGAGGCCTCGGGCTCTGGACTACTGTCTAGTATTCCAGAGGCCTCGGGCTCTGGACTACTGTCTAGTATTCCAGAGGCCTCGGGCTCTGGACTACTGTCTAGTATTCCAGAGGCCTCGGGCTCTGGACTACTGTCTAGTATTCCAGAGGCCTCGGGCTCTGGACTACTGTCTAGTAATCCAGAGGCCTCGGGTTTGTGTCCCGCCAGAGTCCAAGTGTGCGTTCTTAATAATCAATTCAATGTACCTGATCAGTTGCTCCTACATAAGTACTTTAACATCTACTCAAGATAGCATATCAAACATTTATAGTTTGTGATTCTTTGACCTACACAACATTGTTGATGGGAGAGTTAGACACAATCAAATACCTTTTATTTATTTATTATTATTATTATTTTTTTTTTTTTAGCGCAAACGACATTTCTTGAACTCATATCACGCCTGTTCAAGGGTGTAGCAACGAGGGGCCTGTGCACCAACCCCCACCCTCAGGAGCCCACACCAACACAATCATACTTGCAGAAAGAAAATGGTTATGCAGCGAGAATGTTATGAAACATTATCAAGATATTATCATGATAGGAAAACAACAACATTTGATAAGAAAACAAAGACACATCGTAATTGGTTTGGTCTTATTTTGTTCGTTTGTCCTGATAGCATGGCCGCTCACTGCAACCATAAGGCTGTTCTTAAGCATGGCAGAGAATAATCAACGTGAAGCTGATATAGTACACAAATATGAAATATAAGAAAGATTAAAATAACGACCTATAAGTAGCATTGAAGGCATGACAAACTCAATGTAAATTCCCTTTTTTGTTAATGCCCAAGCGATTGTTGCGTATGACCTTCAAGAATTATACTACGCAAATACTCGTCGTGAGACAAGTCCACATTAAAACTTGTCAAAACTCAATGCACCCTATATCCTGAAGCTATTGTTTTTTGGCTTGATGGATAATAATTTCCTCCTCCATCAAACCGTGCGAGTACATACCTGGGCTGAAGTCTGTTTCGAACCCACATATAAAGGTTAATTGCAGCTTGAAGCTACCATTAAATTTACCCATCGACAAGCTGATTAGCATGTTGATAGATTCGACGGGATATGCGGAACGATCATGTCGATTTGTGTGCATTATAGAGGAAGATGTATGATGTCATGAATAAACCATAATACAAAATGAACTGGTCTTATTAAAACACAATATTCTTGAAAACATTATTTGAAATTAATTTTGAATACAAAATACGTGATTTTTAATAGAACAATCTCAGCAAATGCTTGCCAATTTGTAGTGCAATCAAAGCTGGCAGAAGTTGATTTCGATATAACATGTATAAGAAGCGGAACAGGAGGGATTACACCTGACAAAACAAATCACCAAATATAATCGGTCAAGCATTAAAGTAAGAAAACTAAGACTCATTAAAAAGAAGCTTTTTATAATTCTCTGGCGGATGAGACGAATTAACCTTTAACACGCTTTAGCCCTGTTAACTTTGATCTCATAACCATTAAAATGACCAACTTCATGAGCGCCTGAAGATATATCCGTCAAATTGTTATTGCGACATTGCGGTAACGAGAACCATGAGAACGGATCGTTCTTTTAAGTACGGACGGACGGACGGACGGACAACCCGAAAGCATAATACATACAAGTGGTTCGAGAGGCTTTACGAGTAATAAAACTAAACTAAATTAAATATAGATATATTTTAAAACATCGCTTATTGTTGTATTACCAGGCTTAAATACATCTGGGCCCATATTCACAAAAGCCCACTAGTTTAGTTCCTTGCGAAGTCTGTTTTGGATGGTGTGACTAAGAAAGGAACACAATACTTTTTAGTTGCTCACTAGGGTTAACTTAGAGGGTACCTGTAAAGGCTTACCCGGCTAACCCTATTTTGGGACTAGGAAACTGTTCGTTGCTCACTAAACTGTAATCATGTAAAATACACTTAGCAAAGAATTAAGCTAGCGGGTTTTGATGAATATGGGGCCAGGTCACAAGCAACTTTACTGATATAACACCTCCGAAATGAAAGTTGTTTTTGGATCAGTCCTCCCACTATGTAACCATGGTAACCAAGTACCTTGAAAACGGGTCATATAGGAATATAGTAATCGTAATCGTTCAGCCTCATATTTGTAACACAAGGGATCAATGTTCACGCCCCTCCGGGCGCTATTCAGATAAATTTTGTTTTTCACTTTGGAATAATGATAAATTTTCTGTTCCATTCAACGATTAAAGGTGCACCTTTAAAGTGTCAGTTATTGCCCAAAATTACATTTGAGACTTCAATCCTATACCAAAATCATTGTAAGATATGTCCGAATGATGTGTTAAGTTTTTATTGAACAGGAACACCGCTTTCCTGGTTAAAAAAGCAAAAATGTGCGTCAGCTTTTACGAATTACGAATTACTGTATAACGTGTATGAGGTTTATGACCGTTCATTAACGCTCTTGAGCTGAATGATGTTCAATGATAGATATCGTCATACTAAAGGGGCATTTAAAAAAATCTAACCCTATTTTATTTTCTAACCATAGGCCAAACAACACGGTATAAGAGAAATGTGGAAGCTCCAAGTAATTTTCGTGGAGTTAGACACTTTACTGGTCTCACTTTAATCGTTTCTTGTTTAAAAGGCACATGTTTGTATAATTTTGTTCTTCTTATTAAATGTTAATGAAATCGAAACCTAATTTTGTGCAGAAATATCCGAACGCTGTATATTGGTTGGGATCTTAATAAAACGCAAGTAATAACATTATGTTTGAAACCAGATTCCATTGGAAGGACGTTTACCTTTCTATAGTGTAAGGTTGTGGTTTCATATTTCACTTGAAAGGGAAGGAGAACATTATACAAACTCCCGATGGCGTTTTGATTATTGGCACGAACAATGCATGAATATGTGACTGAGAGTGAGTTAGGCATCACATTCTAGAAAGAAAACCTTAAATCAAAGAGACTGAGGGGACTGACCAGAAAGTGAAATAAATGAACATGAGTAAAGATAACTTAATGTAAATATAATCACATTCGTGTTTCTCGTTTGCACGATGCATTGCCATAATCATAACGAATTGCACGGGCACAATTTCTGTATTAATTTCTGTATTAATGCAAATCATGCACGACATGTAAGCATCCCAAAGTAATTGATCGTGTTGTTGACAAAACAAAAACCCGAAACCAAACAGTACAACGAAAATGCTTATAAAGATGCATAATAAAATGTGTGTCAAATGGTAGTTGTTTCTTTGTATCAATTATGTTTGTTGTTTGATTATCTCAACATTCCAATGAATATGAGCTGACATTCACACCCAGGAACGAAATCCCATTATCAAATCTTGTTTATGCGCTCCGCCTAATCCTTACCCCAAGGTGCCCCGCATGTAAGCTCTTCGTTGACGAAGGGACAGTATTCTTCATAAGCCACACGCCGGTCTAAGGAAATCCATTTAAGCTTGAAGAGTTTCAAAACATTTCACGGCTCTACGGGCGTGTTAGGGTAAATCAATACTAAACATATCTGTGGGTCGTGAATATGCAATCTGATTATGGTGCAGTGCCCCGGGGAAGGGGAGGGGATGAGTTGTTAGCTCGTAAAATGTCACGCATTAATGGACTAAAAACAATCAACAAAATGAAATAAAAAGAGCATGTTATCCAAATTAACTCATGTATCGCCATGGATTGGTTTGTGTACCATGATTATCTCTCAGTCTCTATCTTCATTCGCGTTGGTGTCTAAATCTATATTGCGCTCTAAATCCCGATGACGAGATAACCATTCGATGAATTATCACGCGTAATATATTTGTACACACTACGAGAGACGTGCATTTATGCGATACGCTCATCGAAAAGATACATGATACCTATGCGCGCGCGCACGGCGTCGCGTTTGGCCACTAGTAGGCCTACTGTGATAATTATATCACGAATCAAAGTCATGTTCGAAAATTATTATATTGAACATAACTGCCCCAAAAGCAAAAGTATATATGCATATAATTCTATGAAAATAAATGGTTGCATATTGTTATTAAAGTTTACATCATTGTATAAGGCATGGTAATTTAAGAAATACGATTGGCGACTTACTTCTCTTTTTGTTTCCTTTTATTTTTTATCCTGATATACAACTCTTCTTTAATTCATAGTTTCATTAACACTGCCAGGGATTGTAATTCGCTATGGCATTTGTGTGTATTGTAACTCGCAAAAATGCGAACTTGGTACTCAAGGAATTAATTAAGAGACCAATTAAATAATAATGCTAATGTCATACCAAAATCATACCCACTCAGCAGAATCATAATTGTTTTTGGTACCGTACTTGGACCGTACTGACACCGGCACTCGATCCGTGGTCATCCGTGTTGGCACCGTGAATGTGTGACAGAAGCAATACTCTGCATCATTGTCAAGTCTGCACATTCCGCCTTATTTCTTCTCTTTGTTTGATTAGTGTGCGATAGCTTATCAATCAAATGACCAATCAGAGGGGCTGTAACGAAACTATGTGTGAATTAGAAATATTTTCATAGTACTTTATTTCCAATTTCTCTTTTGCATAATGAGCTATTATTTCACACAAGAAGTCATAGAGCAGTGATGTAAATCAAAAATTTTGCATTTAAACACAACATGCATGTGTTTTCTCTCTGTGAGTGAATTGTTTCTCTCGGACCCTGTAATTGGTTAATAATCTTACTGTGGCCGTAGTTGTCATTAACATTTACACGACCACTTCTTTATACAACTAATCATGCTACACCTAAAGTTGTATAAAACATTCAACAACCATTTGTATACAGCGTTTTTTTGCACAGCGTTTTAACAGTGTAGTATGTTAGCCATTCTGGTAATGCCGCAGCATAAAGAGTTATTAAGTTTGTGCAATTTATTCTAAAAACGGAATAACAGAAAATGGCAAGAAAAGGAAGAGAATAGCATGGAAAAGGGGTAATAATATGGTAATATGCTTGCAAAAAACGCATGTAAAATATACTTTTGCAAGTGCAGTTTGGAAAATACAATTATCACAATCGGCTTACATCAGAATATCATTGTAGATGCGTTTCAAATTACACCTATATTGTGCTATATGGCAAATTATGGTGTGTATAAGGTTACAGGCAGTTAAATCAAAATAAATCATTTGTTTTTTGTGCATATTTTGCAACATGATACTTATAATAATCAAGGATGCATAACGGATAACTATATCTATTACACCCAAGCAAACAGACTTCTTATCTGCTGTAAAAACTTAATTTACATACTGCATTATTCTTGTGAACATAATGCGGTACATTAACGCATACAGATTCTACTTGAAGCTTTTGAAAGCAAAATGGCCGGACTATGTGCGTGTTTCAAAACTACCCACAATGTTCAACGGCGGTTATTTTTAACTGTGGTGGCATTTTTCCTCTTTGGATTTATCGAGGTGGGTGTTGTGAAGAGTTATGGAGTTCTGATGGACGAAATCGTCTTTCAGTTGCGATCTGATCTTGGAACGATCGGGATGATCATTGGTGTGTTTCACGGAATCACGTACTTTCTAGGTAGGCCTATTAAATTGGGGGCATAATATATGTTTTCCCATCCATTTTAACACTTTTGCCATCCAATTTCATAAATTTGTACTTAAATTTTGTCCCGAGAAGCCGAGAATGTGCCAATGCCAACTTCAATTTCGTCTATTCTCGACTAATTTTACAAAAAGTCCATTCAATTTAGTATTTTGTCACACATTTTCGTCGATTACAATTCAAATTCGTCGGTCACAGTTGCTGAACACATCTGTGACTGACGAATTTGAATTGTGACAAAATGCTAAATTTAATGGACTTTTGTAAAATTGGTCGACAATAGATGAAATTTAACTTGGCATTGGCATGTTCCCGACTTAAATTAAATTAAATTCAATTCGAAGGAGTGGAAGACCAGTGCTCAAAGTCGTAATAATTATGTAAATATTAGAATGCAAGCGGAGGATATTTCTACACAAAAAGCATAGACATAATTATTACATGTACGGTGTATTCTTAATGAGGAAAAACACACTTCCGAGTTTAACCCATCAATAGTTAGTATTGATGGTTTTACCTTCGATATTTGTTTGCGATCACCTACACATGTAAGGTGGCGCCCACAATGAACGTGATCCATTAAGTTTGTCAAATTAAACCCAAATACTTGATGTTTGGACTATATGGTAACAGAATATTGTGATGTGTTTTGTTTTTTAATATCTCCCTGATTATGGAGATATTTATGATAGAATGATAAGCGTTTTGAAATGTTTTTTTTTATTATCGTAATTGAAAAAACAATCTCACTTTTGTCACAGGGTATTGTTCTTAAAGGGATAGTTCAGTTTTGGTATAGAGGGCGCTACACAAAATAATTTGTTGTGAGAGTAAAAACAAATATCCCTTTAATGACCGTTACAGGAAGTTGAACTAAGCACAAAGAAAACTAAACAATCATACGAAAAACGATGTTTGTGGAACTGGAGAGATCCGCTGAGTATGTATAATTATGTATCTATTTTACTGACATGTTCAGGACCCCTTGTTGATGGGACTTTGCAGTACCTAACAGTGTCAGGGATAGCCGCAATTGGTTTGATAGGAGGCTCGTGTTTGTGTGCTTCTACCTTCGTGACCACGGTCTGGCAACTGGCTACTGCGATGATTTTGTCGGGTAAGTATCTCTGTAAATATGTAGTACCATGTTTAAAAGAAGACTTTATTGGCGAAATGCACTAATTTGATAATTTAAATCATGATTTTAGAAAACCATTCCATACAAATAAATCATTTGAAACCTTTAACTTTTCCCATATTAGATTTTTTAAAACACATAAATAATCAACGAGTAATGGAACGATCCTCAAAGTCCAATATGTCACGGATGCCATACTATACGTTTCTCGTAAAAATCACGGTAGGCCAATCCACTAAGTAAAACCCTACATGAACTATAAATATATTAATTTATTATTTTCTTCCTATTTGCTCGCTACAAAAATAGACAAGAACATTACAAGCAATATCCGCAATATCAACAATACAATTACCGAAATGTGGTGGTATACTTTGATACAATCTTTAGCAAATTACGACAAAATTGGTAACTCCGCAAGTGCCCTCATAGACCCCCGTATATGGAGCACACGCACTTCATAAACCGACACAAATCGTGAGAGAAAGTAATTTACCTCGTTTACTTCGTAATTCTTAGTCATGGGCCGGTCATACTTACGGTAGTGGACATAGTGATCCGTAGGGTAATTAAATGTGGGTCAGACGTAGTGTAAGTAAGTTAAACTAGGTTAAACTACGATAAAATACGTAAAGGTACGGTGATGAGCCACAGAAGAGTACAGATAAGTACGTTCAGGTACCATAAACTACGCTACACTACGCTAGACTTCGGTAATGCGGGTGCAGCTCGCTCACGGACAGGTACGGAGTGGTACGTCTGACTACGCTTGAGTACGGTAGACTACGGAAGCAACTACGCTAGACTACGCTAGACTACGCTAAACAACGTCAATACGGTATATTTATCAACTCCACAGGGGAGTATGCAGCCAGCCCGCGGTCTGGTACGGCCATTGTGCGCTCGTGAAATTTGTCTTATTTTTTGGCTTAAACATGTCTGGATCAAGACTGTCGATGCTGGTTTTGTGCACGTTAAGTACGTTAGAGTACGCTAGAGTACATTTAAGTACGTAACGAAGTACGTTAGACTACGCTAGACTACGTTACTATCGAGTTAATACCAAGTTAGCATCACGGACAACTACGGTACGATACGGATGCTAGTACGTTCAACTATCTTCAACTTCGTTCAACTACGATCAACAACGTTAGCCATCACTACGTTCAACTACGTCCACTACCGTAAGTATGACCGGCCCTTTAATCAATTGACCTAACAAACAAGATTGATTTCCTTTACTTTTAAAGTGGACTTCCACACGATTTCAAGCTTCTAATGATTGAAAGCCAGTTATTCTAGGTCAATAAACACAATTTTGTGTGAAAAAAGTATGATTGTGGGTTCTTATAATTGGCTTTGAAATTATAATGACACAATTCGCGAGCGAGCTTGTTCTATCCCACAATGCACCAATTTGTGACGTGCGCCCCTCACTATGCGCCTATCTATGTTTTTACACTGCAGCGAATGTGTTCTTTTGATCTCACCAATACAATGCTCGATCATGAATAGTTTAGTCCACCATGCGCCACTCAACCGTGCCTTTGAGCATTACTGCATTGACTGAACCGTTTGAAAATACTTGCCTGCCCGAAATTGTAACACGTTTGGCTTTCATTGGAATTTGAATAGACACAAAGTCCCGTAAACGTGGTTATTGAATTTCCTGGCTCTGCATGGCCGCCTATTATGAATGACACATGCAGTGATCACAATGCAGTGGCACCGGATTCAAGCATACTCAAGAAATTGAGCAAAGTGAGGGTGCTACGAAGGGTCTCATGATTGTGTGCAGTAAATTTAATTATTTCCTCAGAGTTAATGACATTAGAAAAATCTCTTAGAAATCAACCAAAGAGAGTAAAATCCTGAAAATATTCAAGCACATCCATAGATTTATTTCCAATATACTGTACTTTTTAAAAACTCGTCCGGAATTCTCCTTTAAAAAAGGGACCAGTTTGTACAGGCCAGGAAATCGAATTTTTCGAATACATCCTTGTCATGCTTGTCCGAACTTTTGCGTATTCACGATCGATACGGTACAGCAGTTCACAAAGGGTAATTGTGCGCGAACAACAGAGTACAAAGGTCATGCCCGTACGTAAAACGAGCCCACAATCATAGTTTCGCTTCAATGACGTTCTACATCCGAGCAGATGCGTTCATTAGCATATGTAAACACAAAAACAGGTACTTTTGAAAAACAAATGCAGACTTTATTGGAGGTTATACATTTGGAAATTTTGTGGAGATCAACCTCTGAGGGTATACAGAACAACATTTTTTTTTTTAAATTCGTCAATAAAGTCTTCTTTTAACATAAACGTGAGTATATGGTTCTTTCTGAAAATTTAGGTGTGCGGTACTTCGGTTAATTTTGAATCCATATATTTATTCATGGGAATGGGATATTCTATGAAAATGGTGTTTTTATTGAGATACTTGAGAGAATAACTTTGGAAATAGATGATCTAGGGTATATCAAGGCCAGTGGATCAATCTAGCAGATTTTTTTAACCTTTCGTGGCCATCTAGTCCCTCAAATCCAAGATGGCCGTTGGCAGGAATGTTAAATTGTGTATATTTTGTCTTACTTTTGAACTAGTCATGGTACAAACGTATGTGATGCGTCTATTTTAACAATTGTTTGGATGTCTGAATCAATTTTGGACCCATCCTTGGAACAAACTAAGAAGAATCATCTAAAGAAACACACTTTATCGATGTAAATTAGACAAATTTGCATAATGTATGCGTTAGTACACAAATGTGATATATTATGAAATTGTAGTTTTTATATAAATAATTGATGTTTTAACTTATGCAGATGGATGTTAGTCAAAGTAAAAAAATACTTTTTGTAGGTTAATGTCAGCATTGGCAGTCATCTTGTCTCACAAATCCAATGTGGCCGTCGCAGGAATGTTAAAATTCAAGTATTTCAATGAAGACGATAATATAATAAATTACAATCCTGTGTCATTATTGTAAATTGATTAGGTTTTACACTGTATGTCAAAGTTTTGTCATTTTTCATTTCACCTTAACTTTTCTTCGCTCCCTGTCTGTTATTCTATTTCTATATTTTCAATCCTTTAAAGCGCATAGAGACTTAAATTTATTTTTTGTGATTATGCGCTATATAAAAATGGTTATGCAAATGAGGCAAATTTATACAGGAATTGTGTGTCTCTTTTGAAATATCTTCTTAGTTTGTTCCAAGGATGAGTCAACAATTGATTTTGACATCCCAGTAATGATTTTACTAGACATATCATACAGATATGGAGTTCAACAATAACACAAAATGTGCGAATTTTAACATTGCTGCCGGTGGCCATCTTGAATTTGAGGGGTTAGACGGTCACCAATCGTTAAAATAATCTGCTAGATTGATCCACTGGCCTTGATATACCCTAGGTCATCTATTTTTAAATGTTTCTCCTTCAAATATCTCAATAAATACGCAATTTTCATAGACTATCCTATTCCCATGAATAAATTTGCATACATTATGGAAAATAGGCCTAATTTGCATAGATACAGAGTGTCTCTTTGGATGAATTTTCTTCTTTTGATCCAATGAATTTAAAAACACCATTTTCATAGAATATCAAATTTTCATGAATAAATTTGCATAAATTATGGAAATTATGCCTAATTTGCATAAATACCGAGTGTTTCTTTGGATTAATTTTTTTTTTTTGTTCCAAGGAATATGTGTGCCAAGTAAAACAATCGTACCCCAACATGCAGTCAACACCAATATTTTAGGACCTTAACAAGCCTACTATTAAACTATGTCACACAACAGACATATTTCATTTTTTTGTATTATTTTGTTTTCTTTGTATACGAAGGTTCGGCTTACGCATTCGTTTCACTCGCTTCGTTGGTGCGCTTCAATGAGTGTGTACCTTCTGACAAGTTCGCTCTTTTGTTCAGCGTCGCAGCCACGGGTTACGCGGTTGGAATGGTTATTGGGCCCATCGTTGCAGAGTTCCTGACTGAGACCTACGGCTGGAGAGGCACTGTCCTAATGCTCGGTGGGATGTACCTCAATATGCCCTTATTACTCTTCATGATGACGCCATCGGTCGGTCAGACTGCTGACCGGACTTCATTGAAGACATCGCAAGAGGATGATGAAGCAGATGGACCCATGCATTCGAGAAACTGTTCGTCATGTTCGTTGCTCGAACAGTCCCATCAACGGCCTCTACCAAGTGGTGAAAATGAATCAGAAATCGACGCAGATGAGTCTGCTACATCTTCTGAGAGGTTGCATCTTCTAAAAGACAAGTCACTATCGAGTGGCACTTACGATGAAGATATAACCTTACTGAGTAGTGAACTCATCGGGGAGAGTACGAGCAATGATGACACCAATAATTTGAAGACCTCTAATGGAAACTTCGATCAAGAGGACAAACTACCTTTCCAATTTTGCCACCGGGCCTTGCTAGTTATCCAGAACACCTTTGTCGTATCATCCCTGAAGGAGGAGCCATATTTTGTACTCTTTTACTGTCACAGAATTATTGATGGCGTCATTTTAACAGCATGGGTAGTCTTCCTAATTCCACATGGAGTCTCCAAAGGTTATCCCCTTTCGCGCGCTGTATTTCTCGCATCCTTTGGAGGAATCGGGAACATTCTTGGGAGATTACTTATGGGACCGGTCCTCCACATGAAGTGGCTATCAGCCGTCGATCTAAAGATTACACTGCAGGCCATGAATGCGATAGTCTTCTTACTGGATCCTTTCGTATCATCTTTCTGGCTGCTTTCATTCAACGCGTTTTTAGGTGGCGTCACACTCGGGGGCAAGTCGACATCTGGCTCAATCGTCGTTAAGGAGAGCTATCCTGCAAGTACATATTCATCCGCTTCTGCTCTGTCTGGTTTTTCATTTTCAATAGGACAACCACTTGGCGGATTTTTTACAGGTAAGGAAGATGAGTAAGTTGGCTGGACCATGTTGACATTAAATGGAAGAAAAATTGTGTTATCATTGTAAACCAATTATATATATTTATCATTCCAGCATTATTAAATTGTAGAACAAATGTCTTATTTAGGATCACGTCGTCGTTCAGATAGAAGTCGTTAATATTTATAATTCTAGCATTATTAAATTGTAGAACAAATGTCTTATTCAGGATCACGTCGTCGTTCAGATAGAAGTCGTTAACGCAAAAGGGCATTATTCAACCACCTTGACTATTTATCCTGTTTTCTTTTAAAATATGAATGCAATTACAAAATGTTAATGAAATCTGTGTTCTTTCTTTAAAGTCCACAAGTGACAAACGAACATATTTTTATTCAATTATTGAAACAGTAATTACGTTGTGTTTTCCCCCCTTTTCAGGATGGCTAGCCTACTCGATTAGTTACAGCAAGGCTTTCATGGTCATTGGATTTGCTGAAATATTTGGTTGCATTTTGCTGGTTCCATTCCGTCATTACTACAATCGACGCTTAGTATAAAGAGCGAAAGAAGAAAAAGAAATGAATGAACAGAGAGGAGACCAACCATACGTATGTCACAGGAGAATGGTAGAGAGTAGCGCATTTTGAGAAACTGCAATGTCAGTAATTTTGTCAGCCAATCACTCAGTTTTTCATTGTCTCACGAAAAATTATTTCGTGTAACGCCCTCTATACCAAAACTCAACTATCCCTTTAATGTATTTACATTTAGAAATGTATGGTTCAAGTGATATAACCATATAGGCTAAGCTAATAAATACATCCCTTATAGTGGACAGTTTAAGTGTTCTTTACCTTTTCCGTGGCATAACTATAGTATAGGTAGTGGCGTAGCGTGGTTGGAACGATTGGTGGGGGGGGGGGATTCCAACATTAATGCGGAGGGGGCACATCTTATATTTACTTCGTTATTTGTTTACATATATATTTTCCCCTCATGGTTTTATTAATTTTTTGTCATATTATTATTCTTTTGTTTGGGGGGGAGGGGGTGGGAGACGTGCTCCTTGTGACCCCCCCCCCCCCCCCCCCCCTCTCGTAGCTACGCCACTGAGTATAAGGATAAGAGAACGTGTATATAACGACTCCCGTATGAAACATCGATTGTTTAAACTACAGAAAAGAGCTGTTAGAATAATAACAAACTCTCCATATTTATCTCACTCTAAACCCCTTTTTTTATAAAATTGAAGGTTTTACCCATTTTTCAACTTTATGAATATAATCTCGGTATTTGTATGTATTTATTTCACCAACAATTATCACCTGATTTATTTGATTCGTTACTTATTCAAAACTCTGATGTACATAATTACGATACAAGATCTAAATCCGACCTTCGTGTTCTTATGGACGCACACAATTTTCTCATTCTATTATTACGTATATGGGTCCACTTTTATGGAATGGCTTGCCAGAAGAAATAAAGGAGAGTGTATCATTGAAATCTTTTAAAAATAAATTAAAATCTTTTTTATTACGTAAGTTTTAATCTTGACAATTTTTATATTCTTATATAATTATTTTATAATAGTATAATTCAAATTTGTATGTATCTTATATTTGCGTTATGTCTCGGCGTTATTTTATGTGTGACAATGTAACTTTAACTTTAATTGAAATCTATTGTAATTTTTAATCCATATTTTATCTAGGGATCATACCCATAAGTTTTTATCAAAACTTCATCTGATCCCTCCACATTCATTAACTTTTTCCATTCTCTTGTCTCTTTGTTATGGTTGTTTTTTCTTCTGTTTTACTGTATATACTTCATGCTTTTCTTGTATTTTGGTTTAATGATTCGTGGAATTGAATTTTAATTTGAAACATGCATAAACCAACACACATACACAAACACACACACACACACAGGCACACACACACACACACACGCACACACACACACACACACACACACGCACACACGCACACACACACACACACACGCACACACACACACCCAAACACACACACCCAAACACACACAACCAAGCAAACAAGAAAAACAAGAAAAAACACAAACACATACACACACACACACACACACACACACACACACACACACGCACACACACACACACGCACACACGCACACACACACACCCAAACACACACAACCAAGCAAACAAGAAAAACAAGAAAAAACACAAGCACATACACACGCATATGACGGGCCAAACATGACATAATTATGTACAACTATACATCTATACATCCATGGTATAGATGTAAGGTTTTAACCAATCAGGGCGCAGGAAAGTGAGGAAACTATACAACTATGCAACTGTGCAACTATGCAACTATACATCTACTCAGAAAATATCGAATGGATGTATAGTTTTAACCAATCACGACACACGAAACTATGCAACTATACATCTACTCAGAAAATATCGAATGGATGTATAGTTTTAACCAATCACGACACACGAAACTATACAACCATACATCTACTCATGAAATTATCGAATGGATGTATAATTGTATAGTTGTATAGTTTCCTGTGTTGTGATTGGTTAAAACTATACATCCATTCTTACAGCTGTATAGTTGCATAGTTGCATAGTTGCACAGTTGTATAGTTGTATAGTTTCCTGCGCCCTGATTGGTCAAAACCGTACATCTACACCGTGGATGTATAGATGTATAGTTGTACATAATTATGTCATGTTTGGCCCGTCATACACGCACACACACATACACACACACACACACACACACACACACACACACACACACACACACACACACACACACACACACACGCACACACACACGCGCACGCACACACACACACACACCCAAACACACACACCCAAACACACCCAAACACACACACCCAAACACACACACACAAACACACCCAAACACACACACCCAAACACACACAAACACACACAACCAAGCAAACAAGAAAAACAAGAAAAAACACAAACACATACAACAAACACAATCAAACGCAATCACGCACGCAAACACCCACACACAATACGTATACACAACCTCAGCTTTGCATAGCTGTACCCCGGATGACAGTTATTGTACCAATATTACATCAGGATCATCGGATCATGACCTTTATGCAAGGACCCCGTGAGAAATGTCTTCCTTTCCCCTTTTTTCTTTTCAGCGAGGCTGCTTGTCGCTAATCAAATCATCAGTTCAACGCCTTTCATTCAATCGAATTGTTCGTGTGGATGTCTCTTTCCGATTCAATCGAATTACATGCGCGGGCTTAACGCCTAGGGAACCCGATTGTGGCGCACTGAGTCGACCTAATGGTTGGTTAACGAGATTTGGTAGGGGGTGGGCGGATATTGATTCAACCACAGTGGCCACATCGGCCAAGGTCTTGCCCCACTTTGTCAGGTAAGGGTATGATAATAGACAGTTGAAGCCTCATACTAAATAGTTAGCACACCACTCATCATACAAAACAAGAGTGCCGCACCTCAATTCAAACAATCTTCACCAATTGCAAACATAGATGCACTTGTCAGTAGACGTGCCGAGTACTGCATGGAATACCATTTCCTTTTTACGATTGTAAAGATGTTGTGGTGTGATATACTGCTGCTTATGCGTGATCACTATTTCAAGCCGTGTTTGCCTTTTTCGATTACTATATCATATCCTGGTGTCTTATTATGTCGCAATTGACATGTTTTACCTGGGTGTGGACATAAATGTTATATTATGTGTGCCAGTAAAAATGCGCATTTTTCAGTGCCATAGTATAAATCGCTCGCCACATGAAAGGGATGGTTCGGACGATTTCAAAATTAATGTACCAGAATCTAAAAAAATTACTCATTGGTAATATATTTTTATCAAAAAAATTATCCTATCAGGATGATTTATACTCTATTGTTTTGTGTCTGCAATTTTTGATATTCATGGTCTATTTTCTGTACGCTTCCGATTTTTATCACGTGGTCGCGTGACGCGCCAGCCTCACTTTGCTTTGTATTGGCAGCAAAGTGAGGCATCGACGTCACGAAAATTGCATGCTGGGATAGATCCCACTGGCGGCAGATTCGATCAAGAACTGTTACCTTATTTAGTCCCAAAGTGATTGTGAATGATCCAGTTGGTCTTTTTTCGTCGGGACAAAGGCAATGTGTTGAACAAATATTGCTTCTTTGATTGGTAAATGCTGGAAATCGTCCGAACCCCTCCTTTAAGTGGCGGTTCCTGGTTCGAACGCCTGTTCTGCCTTCTAAGGATAGTTAAACGTACGCTTAGTTACCGCAGGTTTAACCCTCAACATAGCTTCCACTATTTATATACGTGTAGCCTAGGGCTACATCATCGGAGACAATGGCGCCACCTTATGACATGTGCCAATTTTTCTCGGGATGGATTTAAACTTGAACTAACTATCATGGAAGCAAAGGTCTAAGCCGTGATGTTGTTGTTTTCACTTCTTACCGTGGCCTTGAGCCTGAGGACAAGCACGATATGGGATTACACTTCAGCTTTTAACAACTTTGACTTTTAAATAATGTTGTATTATAGCACGAAAATGGGTCAACAACTGGGAAGTTACCGTTACGTGGGCACAATAGGTAACCATATTACATTCAAGGAACAACATATTTTACTGTCGTTAACATTATTACATTGTAGAAATCAACAAAACTTAGGTAGAACTCTAGCGGTTCTCACATATCTCATTGTACTTGTATTACCAATAGAAGCATGGAACAGCTTTCTGTATTCAACATTTATCTTCCGTTATAAAGATATGTTTACTTGAAGTGTTCGGATTTAAATTATCTAGTAGATGTAACTGTCTACAAAGTCAGTGCAATGAGTGAGCGGATATCACTCTGCATTTTCACTCATTACTTGGTCATATGTCATATATCATTTATGGAACTTCCACACATCACTTGGTGGAAAAATGTCAGATCACAATATTCCATTTTTGCAACAAGATAAGCAAGCCCCCAAAACATACACTGGGCCCAAAAAGAAACTTATAATTTTTCACATGGTCATATCTTGAAAATCTATCCATCAAAATTAACCAAAATGACACACGGGATTACTTAAATACCCTACTCCAATGACATTTCAATATCCAAACGGTTACCTTACCTTACTGACAGAACTGACAAATGCACTGGCATGGAACCGTTTGCTGTATCACATGTCACCGCCTGGACATTTCGGCAACAGAGTTTAACCCTAAAAAATCCGGGCTATTTGAGGTCTTCCTACGCCTGGGGGGGGGGGGGGGGGGGCATTATGGCCCCCCTTAAGATCTCGGCCGCTGAGCGGCCGATCGCCGTGAACATTTGCACGCATGATAAGTGAAGTGTATAGAATACAATGGTAATTTAAATTTTTTGAAAACTACATTAATTTGCATATTCATGGTCATTTATGCAAATAAGGTCATAAAATTCATATTTTACCCATAAATCATATATTCTTCATAATTAAACTCTGGTTTTCACTAGATATATTCTTTAGAGCAATTGGAATAATAATACGACAAAAAAATTTGGAAGAGCCCGGTTCTTTCTTATGTTTTCTATTGTTTTTATAATTTCTTATGTATTTTATTGTTTTTTGTTGTTTATTTTATTTCTTACTATAATTCAACTATTTTGAACCCCAAAACAAACATATAAAATGTAAACAAGACCAAATAACCAATGATATACCTCCTTGAACGAAAACTGATATTTCCATATGTTTTGTACACAAATCACAAAATTGAGCGATTTTAGGGCTGACATGCATAGACAAAAGGTCACGTGACTTCGTAACGGTCGGTCCGATTTTCGAAATTTTTGTTTTAAAATATGCGCAAGACCCAAAAGAAAAAAGTCACCAAGCAGCGGCGCGTCATCTTACCGCGTTTTGCAGCATTATGGGCTTTTCACAAGCGCAACGCGGCCCTAGAAAGTAGCGTGTCGTGTGCAAAATCGCCAATTTCCTGTAGTAACAGCGGTCCCTCCGTTGTTGAACTGTTATCACCGACGGTCTTTGGTCAATTCTGCGTCCGTGCTATGAGACCGCTCGATTACGCAAACAGCCGATCAGCGGCGCTCGCTGCTCGTAGCGAGGTCAAACGTTCATCATCAGCGCTCGCTGTAGTGTAGTGTGTAGTGTGCTGCCCAGCTGTTCAACGATCCGAGTCTACGACCGCGTTGACCAAATAAGTGAAACGGCTTGTAAACCAGAGTTGTTTTAGCGCGGCCGACGTACCAATAGATCGTTCCTGCGTCGGTGAAAGCCGTGTAGGACGCTGAGCGAAAAGCCTCTATTAACAAAAATCGCGGAGGTTTCTTATGCAGGCTTGGGGGAGATTATGTACACTGTAAAAAAAAATACTGTAAAATTACAGCAAATCTGCTGTCAGCAGAGTCGCCAGAAAATCTGCTTTAAAAATACAGGCCGTATGTAATTGTAGCATACATTTCAGAACTGTAATTCAGTTTACAGGTCGTTATGTAACCTGGACTAGCAGAAAAAAGAAAAAAAATTCACCCTAGCCGAGATTCGAACCCTCGCCAATAAGATCGTCAGTCAAACGTCCGTACCACTATGCCAGGGGTAATGTTTACACTTGCTGTGGCAATTATGTTATATGACTTATGGATACTTGTTGTATACATACTGTGTTTAAAACAGGAAAATGTCTGTAAAATCAATGTCCCCCTTTTTTTTGTACATGGGTGTTCCGTAGGAAAACAACACGATGTAAAATAACCGTTGTTAAACAACTTGAAGTGTAAAATTACACACAGTTTGTAGTTTAATGACAATTTTATGTATGATTACTAAGTAACTGCTTTAGAAATACAGATTTCATCTGTATATCATATTTACAACAAAGTTTGCTGTATTTTTTACTACAGCCATATTAAATTGACATATGATCCGCTGTATTTGTACTTTGCATGTTCGATCTGTATTTTTTTTACTGTAAAAATACATTTTTTTTTTACAGTGTAGAGCTGCTCTGAGTGTGTGCATTAAAGGTAGTTCAGATTCAGAATGCCCATATAATTACCCATCTCAAGATTACCCAACCATGTTACCCAACATAATTTGCCCAACTATTACCATTCTATGGGGTATAAAGATGACGACTGGGTAATTGAGTTGGGTAAATCATTTACCCAACAAATTGACCAGGGATATTGCCCAATTATTACCCACCTAGAAAATGGAAAAGCAGAAATTGGGCAAAACGGTTGGTAAATATTCATTACCCAATTTCATTGCCCAGTTAGACATTGCCCATAAATTTACTCAACCTCCTGTTTTACCAACCTTTACCCAACTCTTACTCAGCATGAGGGTTCATATGTATCCAAGGCCACGTTGGGCAAAGCAAAAATGGGTAAAAATATAAAAAGAAACTACTGGGCAATATTTCCTTTTTCTTTTACTCAGCTTGATGTACATTTTACTCAACATTGTTGACTACCTATACCTATGCCTATTTCTATTTCCTATTTCCTATTCCTATTCCTGTTCCTATTCCTATCCACCTACTTACACCTACATACACTAACATACAATTCGATCTCTATATATTACCACACCTGCGGTATTATTAATTTGAAATGGTTAGTAGGTTCAAAATTGAATAACTAAGTAATTAACTTCCAAATGATGTTACTTACATTATGTATAGTTGTTACATATACTTATATAACTTATTTACAACAACAAGAAATAACAAAATCTATATAAATAATCAAACAAAGGAGTTAAAATTTTACCTTGCACTACAATATATATTATAATCGATTATGAATCTTGACAAAAAATAATTACCAAGTTGTTGCGTAAAATTTGCCCAACACCGAATTCATGAAACCACATTTTACCCATCTATTTTTTTAACCTTTATTTGGGTAATTACATAAATGATTGAGTAAAATCCACCCAATTAATGGGCAAACATTGCCTATCTTTACCCAAATTCCTGTGTTATAATTGTTTTTTTTTTTCGAAGAGGATGTATCCTATTTTCTCAGCGTCTCTCCAATATTGATTAAAATATATGAGAACACATGTTGGGTAAATGCAGTAGCAAACCAGTTTGGATAATCTTACCAAATTTCTCCCAGTTGTCATAGTTTATCCAATTTAAAGTACCCTATTTCATTTTGCTCAGTGATTTTTCAAATTATTGGGTAAAACAATATTTATCATGTGTTGGGCGAATGCATGTAGCAAAAGAGTTGGGGAAAATTTGTCAAATTTTTACCCAGTTTTCATAGTTTACGCAATTTAGATACCCCTTTTCACTTTACTCAGTGATTTTCACATAATTGGGTAAACCAATATTTACCCTGTGTTGGGCAAATGCATGTACCAAAAGAGTTGGGAAATTTCCCCCAACTTTTACCCAATCCTCATTTACCCAGTACAGTTTACCCAGTATTTTTAAGAGTGCAGATGTGCCAGAAATAAACGATACAAACACACTTGCTTCATTTTAAATGAGGAGAAACACGAAGAAGACGCGAACAAGCTAGGAGTCACGTTCGACCGATTCGAGTTATCGATCAGCGATCGATACTGAGAGTACAATTACAAGATATCGATATACTAGATCCAAGAGAGCTCACTCATTCTGAGTTTGTGAAAAAGGTTTTGGATACAAAGGTTCCTTTATTGTTCCTTAGGTATTAGTTAAAAATGACTCTGAATTGTGACATTCTTATAAGTGATGTATTAGAAGAATAGCGGGTTTAGTGAGACGGTTCAGCATCTTAATGTATTGTAAATTGTTTTTTTTTTTTTTTTAAATGGGATAAAGAACGGTACTTAAACAAGTCAATAGACCGCTTCTGCAGTGTGTGTAGGTGGTATGCGTTGACGTCGGGGTCCCCGTTGGCGGGCTTGACAGTGGTGACTGGGTCCGGCAAGCTCAGGGTAATCTAGCTTGCCGGACCTAGTTGCCATTGTTGGGCTTGCCAGCGGGGAGTATTACGTCATACGCGTATTGTTTGCATGCATTGCGGAGGCGGTCTATTATCTGATGAAGTCTCTTTAGGGGAATCCTTTTATTGAATGTTTGAAAAGCCAATCTAGTGACACCACGTCATGACTGAGTGATCTCTAAAAAGGGTTTCGAAATTGATGAAAGAGCTGGCTTAGTCATGCTTATTTTTTTTAGAGAGGTATTAGAAGTGTGGAGTAGCCGTTTTAATTGTTGGTGTTTTTTGACACATGTCAAGCCAGTTTGCTACTAGGCCAGAATTGAGGGATTTCGGAAAGGGTTTTTGTAATTGAAAAAGGGAAAAAAATGAAGGAAAAAGAAGAAAAAGGAGAAACTTTTGTTCATTGTTTCTTTTTGATTTTTTGAAAAAATGTATTACTTGAGTCTGAATTGTTGTTGTCACATTGGAGTTTTGACATTCTTATAAGTGATGTAATACAAGAATAGCGAGTGTTTTGTACTTCTTTCTATGAGACTATTCGAAAGTCCAATGTATTGTAAAGTTGTTTTTATTTATATAGATGTAACAGAGGGTATACGAGAGTAATTGAATGTCATTTAAAGCTCTCACAAAATGGGATAGAGGGTCGTACTTATAAAATCCCTTAAAGGGTACCACCAGGCATAGATTTAGCTCTCTTACATCAAAGACATATCTTAAATGAACATACAAAACAAGTCTGTGATCCTGAAAGTATTTCTACATCGCCAGATAATCATTTTTAATATCACCTATCAATCATTCTGTCAGCGCAGTTCCGATTACGATATCACTTAACGATCCTCTTATCGGAAGCAACTGCGATATATCGCAGCAAGCAGAGAAAATCTCGAAAATCTCTTGTGTAGTGCAGCGAATACAAAATCAACTTGGCGTTCAGAAACAACATATATCCCGTATACACGCGTAGCGCTATATAATGTACAAGCATTGTACGGTTGCATGCATTCAGAGTATATCTACATTGTATTATGCATGGTGCGGTGGCTATAATAGCGAAGGGCATTGTGTGTACCATGACTCCAACACTGCCGTTGTAGTGTGTACATCAAAGTGCGAGCACACAGGGGCGAATTGCCTGCATGCCATACGATACTAACTATCGCACGGGCTATGCGATAAATCGCATACTACCATAATAACGTACGCGTATTGATTGAGCGGTCGTGCAAACAAAGTCGCGCGCGCGAACCAGTAAATAGCCGTGGTTCCGTAGGTCGTAGTAATTAATTGCATTGTTCTCAAATTACAGAAACATATCAGACCCCATGAGAGTATGATTGGTATCCAATTATAGTACCAAAACAACTAAGGATTGGTTTTAGCATGCCCGGCGGTACCCTTTAAATGGAGTATTGTCATTGAATGCTTGAAGAGACAAGGAATTTCTTTTTGATTTTGTGTAAAAGGCGGGAAATCTAATGGAAATGGTTAAAGTCGGCGGGTAATTGAACGCCGGATAGAAGTCTCATACAAGGGGATATGAAGTATTATCAAGTGTAAACACGTCATTGTTTGTTTGTTTGTTTTTTTTTTTTTATGAGACAATGTATTTGGTTTCTCTCTTGATTATGTAATTTTGTTTACAGTCGTAGAAGGTTGTCTACTTGTTGAGACATCATGTCTGTTATTGGTTATTCAGGATTGAGGGTTTTTTTTCTTTTTGATTCCTTTCCGGTTTTTGTTTTAATAGAATGCTTAAAAAAAAGCAAAAGTAGATTTCTTTTTAGATAGTGTTTTGGGCTTCCGATATAAGGGGGTATTGAAACAAAAGCGATTCGTATGAGTTATTTTAAAAGAAATACATGGAATTGGTAAATACTTTTGTTTGGAGTATAATGAATGCGAAGTGATGGAGAAAAGGGTTCAGTGCTTGACGAAAGGGTTCCTTCTAGCTGGAAATGCAGTGATTACCCTCGCAATCCCGAGGCATTTGGGGTTTGGCTACCTATTATAAGCCCCTATAGATTGGTGCAGTCTGATCTCGGTCAAGACTGAAGGATGTTAAAGAAAGGCAAAATTCAGTAGTGACGTGTTTTGTCTATTGTTTATTCTTATTTTTGTGTAGTGAAGGGGATGGGTGGCGGCTCATTCGGACGGTAGTTTATTATTATTCTTTTTTCGCACTTGGTGGTTCGATTCGATTTATTTGTTTTGTTCTTCTTTTTTCTTCTATGTATTGTTATTCTTGTGACTGTTTAACTTTTTTAATTTCTTTTCCAAGGGGTATGGCGGTAGTTCCTCTTTTTTCATATTTTTGTGGTAACAGTCAGAATTATGAGGGTTACTCTAAAGAAGTGTGTGTCCCCTTCTCATTACTTAGGTTATATTTAAATAGAAATGATGATAAAGTTTATATGTATTGATATTGATATATAATGACGGACTTTGATAATATATCGTTTAATTGTAATTTTGTATCCTTGAATGTTAAGGGAATAAGGGAAAGAACAAAAAGGGGTGGTATTTTATCTTGGTTACGAGATAAACGAGTAGAAGTAGCTTTTTTGCAGGAGACTTACAGCACTAATGATGTTGAAGATGTATGGGGTTCTTTGTGGGATGGAACAATTTATTATAGCCATGGGACAAATCACAGTAGAGGGGTGGCGGTATTGATAGATTCTAAATTAGATATCCAGGTTCTTCAAGTGCGCAATGATAATGCAGGGAGATTTATTATTTTAGACTGTATTATTCAGGGATTAAGATTAATATTAATAAACGCGTATTTTCCAGTAAGAGGGAAATCAATGGAGCAGATTGAGTTTTTGAATAGTATTGATAACAGTTTGGATACAATAAATGGTAATGGTAACCCAATAATTATGGGAGGGGATTTTAATATGATTTATAATGTTGATTTAGATTATTTGGGAAGTAATAAAAAAGAGGTACAGTCGATATTTCTTAAACACTTTGATAATTATAAGGATAAATGGACTTTATTAGATATTTGGCGGGGGAAAAATGGTTTAAAAAAACAATATACGTTTAAACAAATTAACCCCTTTGTCCAAAGTCGTTTAGATTATTTTTTTATTTCATATAGTTTAGAACAAATTGTCTTAAAATGTAATATAATACCATCAATTGCACCAGATCATTTTGCTGTTCAGTTACAATTTTATAATTTGCCTAATTTTTCAATTAAAGGTAAAGGTAGTTACTGGAAGTTCAATAATAGTTTATGTGGAGATGGGGAATTTATTAGACAGATGGAAGTGGAAATAGGGAGATTAAGAAATATATATGAAAAAGAAATTAAAGATGTAAGAGTGTATTGGGATTTTTTGAAAATGAAAATTAGCAATTTTATTAGGAAATTTTCTAAAGAAAAATCTAGAAAAAGGAAAGAAAAAGTTCAAAATCTTGAAAATGATATAAGTGTAATTGAAAAAGAATTGATAGAAAAGGTAGAAAAGGAAAAGGTTGATTTGTTGGAAAATAAAAGAATGGAGTTAAAAAAATGTTATGAATATATTAATGAGGGTTTGAAAGTTCGATCTCGAGCATCATTTTATGAGAGAGGGGAACAAAATACTAAATATTTTGTGCAACTAATGGAAGCAAATAAAAAGAAGACAATTATAAGTAAATTATTAGTAGATGGAGGAAAAATAAGTTTTGATATGGATATTATTATTCGGGAAATACAAAGGTTTTATGCTGGATTATATTCCAAATTTGTTGTTGATGTAGAATTATTTAATGAAAGTTTATTTTTTAAAGGTTTGCCAAAATTAGGTTTAGAATCAAAGGAAATTTGTGAAGGTAATATAACTCAAGGGGAATGTATAGCGGTTTTAAAAGAAATGAAAGGTAATAAGTCACCCGGAAACGATGGTCTTAGTGTAGAGTTTTATGAATTATTTTGGCCTGTTATTGGTGATATTGTGGTAAGGGCTTTAAATGAAGCATTTGTTAAAGAAGAATTATCTTCTTCACAAAAACAAGCTATTATAATATTGATTCAAAAGGAAGATAAAGACCCCTTACAAATAACAAATTACAGGCCTATATCATTATTAAATGTAGATTACAAAATTTTAGCTAAGATATTGTCTGTTCGGATTAAAAAAGTATTAGGGGAACTTATTAGTATAGATCAGGTAGGATATTTAAAAGGGAGAAATATCGGTGAGGCTATAAGATTGATAGACGATATGATTTTCTATACTAAAACAAATAATATACCAGGGTTTTTATTAGCCATTGACTTTAAAAAGGCTTTTGATACTGTTTCTCATGATTTTTTGCAAATTGTGTTAAAGACGTTTGGTTTTGGGACTTCATTTTGTAAATGGGTTCGTACACTCTACAAGGGCGCTCAGAGTTGTGTATTTAACGGCAATGTATCGACTGGTTATTTTAATATTATGAAAGGGGTAAGGCAGGGAGACCCCTTATCACCCTATTTATTTATATTATGTATAGAAACTTTAGCACGCTCGATTAGGACCGACAATGAAATTTCAGGGTTTATTTTGGGAAATGCACATATTAAACAAGTATTATACGCAGACGATATGACGCTTTTTGTAAAAGATAAAGATTCGTTGATAAAATTAAATGAAAAATTTGAAACTTTTGCTATAATATCGGGATTACAAATTAATCGAGACAAAACATATGTTTTGTTATTAGGCCCTCTTCATGGAAAAGAAATTGTAACTCCTTTTGGTACAAAAGTTGGGATGATTAAAATATTAGGTGTATATTTTTCTATGGACCCTGAAGTTCGAGAAAGAATGAATTATAAAGAAATTTTAAGTAAAATTAAACATTTATTAATATGGTGGAAACAGCGGGACTTGACCCTGATGGGAAAAATTCAATTGATAAAGACGTTTGTGATTTCTAAATTAATATTTGTATCTTCACTCACTCCAATTCCGCAAGGTGTAATAGAAGATTTGAATAGATTAACATTTGATTTTTTGTGGCATGGAAAAGATAAAATTAAACGGGAAGTTACTTTTTTGAATTACGAAAAAGGGGGTCTAAAAATGATTGATTTTCAATTATTTATTCGGACACAGAGAATAATGTGGATTAAGAGACTTTTTGAGGGGGAATCAATGATGGGATGGAAAAGAGTTTTTAAATTCTTGACTAGACAAGCAGGAGGTTTGTTGGTTTTCTTTTGTAATGTTTCATTTGATTTATTGAATTTGTCACTTCCGGGTTTTTACAGGGAAATGTTAGAAGCTTGGATAGGTTCAAAAGATTTTTTGTTAAAAGAAACTGGAAGCAGGAATCAAATTGTTTTTAATAATAGATATATTCGAATTAATGGACAAATTTATTATAATGAAACATTATTTTTGAAAAATGTTTATAAAATACATCATATAGTCGATAGCAAAGGAAGAATAAAATCTGTCAAGGAATTTATGAGACTAGGATTAGATAGGTCAGAAATTGACATAGTGAAACAGATTTTTGAAAATATACCATTTATATGGAAACAATTGTTAAGTAGAGATTATAATGTGATGGAAGATACTGCACTGAATTTGGAGTTTCGATTGAGTGGAAAAGATTATTCATTGTGTGATATAACTTCAAAATATATATATGATCATTTGTTAAATTTAAGATTAGAGAAGTCTTTTGCAGTTCGCAACATAGAACACTTATATAATGTCTTTGGAAAAGATAATGAAAATATTTTCGTACGCTCCCGAAAATCCACGCTTAATAGTTCACTAAGGGAATTTCAATTTAAATTACTATACAATCTTATTTATACAAAGAAACACATGTTTACTTTTCATATGGGGGATAGTAATTTATGCTCTTTTTGTCATAAAATGCAGGAAACATATGAACATTTGTTTTACTTTTGTGAAAAAGTAAGAATGATCTGGGTAGACTGCGGTAACGAGTTTGATTTAGAAGAATTAATAAATATAGATTGGAAAGGGGTCCATGTAGGAATCAAGGTTAGTAATGTAGGAAAAGATCAATTATTAAATCATGTTATATTGTTGATAAAAAGTATGATATTTGTTAATAGTAGAACGAAAGATTATCCTCCAACTATAAAAGATATTAAAGATACATTATTGAAAAATAAAGAGGAAGAAAGAAAGATAGCTGAACAGAGAGGAACATTGCAAATTCATTATAGAAAATGGAACACACTCTCTGACTAGGGTATGACACAGAGACACCATGTACAGAGTTCTTACTACCGCCTCCCCCCCCCCCCTTTTTTTTTTTTTTTCTTTTTATCTTTCTTCTGTTAGTTCGCTATTGTTTCTCTGTTTTACTATAGATCTCTTTTTTTCTCAAACACTATGATTATCATTATATGTATAAGAACAGATTGTATATGTATATGTAATGCTGTACACAATTAGTTTGTTGTACTTATATGAATGATTTGTATTGTAAATTTACGTTGTAAATTTGTTTGAGAGAAAATAAAATACTATTACAAAACAAAAAAAAACAACCACCTTGAATGGGTTCATGCGATACCGATTACTGCCCCGAGTCAGTGGTGTAACGAAAGGGGGCACTATCCTACCAGACAAAAAACAAACAGTGTAAACACACTGTGTTTTACAGTGTGTATCATATTGTGAACACACTGAACAATGTGGAAATTGTTGAATTCGCATACTTCCAAAGCTTCAACACTCACCACAATGTGGACATACCTTGTAAACACTCTGTGAGCACACTATGTGAACACTGTTACTTACAGTGTGTTCCCAATGGGTTCACACTATGAAAACGTGCGAATTTAAAATGGGCCACGCAGTGTGTTTACAGTGTGATCTGAGTTGTGAATCACAATTATGAACTGATCTGCCCGATACGGAAAGTTCTTTTTTTGCCCACCTCCGTCACTTTGTTTTCTTGGGAGGGGGGGGGGGGGGGGGGGGGGGGTTGCCCCTCTGACTTCCCTAACTGCCCCGTGGACTTGCCTTTTAGCACATGTTGCACCCTCATGGGGTCCTTGACGTGTTCCTTATCCTAACCCTCAACGTAACCTTGGCGAAAACGGCACTTTATAAAATAGTAGTATAGGTGTATGAAGGACAATTTAACTATTTTGTATCGAGAACATGAGACATAATTATGATATTATCGTAAAAAGAATGGGCCAAAGGGGACACATGGCATCTAGAAAAATACACTCACGTATATATATAACATTTACAAACTTGATCCGATTGCAGCTGGTGTAATAGTCAAGTCGTCTAGGCCTATACACCTGTTGAGTGTTTGGAATATTCTTTTAACAATTTATTTCACGTGGGAATAATATCGATCATCATAATAATCATACACACAATAATATTTCGAGCTTGATTTATAGTTATATAAAACATTTTGTTAAAACAAATTAGTTCATAACGTGCCCTTTTAAACTAAACCCAGCATTTCCCTCTCACAAAAATAAAATAAGTTTGTTTTTTCTCGTCAAAATAAACGCCACCTTTTCGTTCGTGTTTCTTTTTATTTATCATCCCTTCAATGGATGGATTGCCTCTGTCAGAAATATAGATCCAATGGCGATGTCATCCATATCTTTTCTAAGGAAGATGTTAAAGGCTATCAATCAGTAAAATCCAATAATTTATTAATTGGCACAAGAAAAAATATAAAATTTACATCTGTGTCCTTCAATTCATGAAGAAAGATATTTGGTACATGCATCATAATTTCAGGAAAACACTCAACAAATAAAAAATACATGCACATTTGAAGACTAAATGTGTATATGAGAAACATAACAAAAGTAGAGTTACTTATGTCTTTCTTATTTTGTTACAGAATAATATGTAGTAAAACTCTGCTACCTATTGATAAAACAACATCCGCATATAACGGCACAAACCAAACTAAGGTGATTTAATTATTCGAGGGATATAATTGTACTAGATGCATTGGCGGTAATTAGCTGGTTACCTTTGCGCAATAAATTTCCAGCCTTTAAATGTTCGAATCGATCACGGTCCCACGATAATTTGACTGGCCGATATTTGGGGAACCTTCTTTTTTAATCATTTGTTCGCCAAAAGTACATTGCACTTCCTCAGCATCAGAATACAAAATACACGTCATGCACGTAGAAAAGGAAATCGACTTTTAAAGGTCAAAATTACCATATGAACTGTTCATACCCTTTTCGCCAACATTACCATATTCTTAATGTAATACCTTGCATAGCCAATGGTCGTTGTAATACACATCTTAGTTGCAATATTGGCGCCAACCTAATTAGTTGTTAATGCAAATTGAACATTTAAAATCGTACAATAGTTTTACATGGGAAACGTATGCATTAAATATCAATTATTGAGAATATAACAAAATAGAGATGGCCATCGAAATCTGCAGAACAAGTTCAGGTACAAAACGCTTGTATCATGTGATCTTAATTGCAGTCACACTGTGATCATCTCTGTGTTTACACTGTGATTATCTCTGTAACCACACTGTGATTATCTCTGTAACCACACTGTGATTATCTCTGTAACCACACTGTGATTATCCATGAAATTACAGTGTGATTATCTCTGTAATAACACTGTAAATATCTCTGTAGTCACGCTGTGATCCTGTCTGTGTTCACAGTGTGATTCGTTATGTGTTCACACTATGATTGTCTCTGCAATCACACTGTGACCCTATGTGTTTACAATGTGATTCTTTCTGTGTTCAAACTGTGATCCTCTCTGTGTTCACACTCATATCATAATGTTTTCTCAGTGACCACGCTGTGATCCTCCCTGTGGTCACAGTTTGATCTTGTCTGCGTTTACACTGTGATGCTGGTTGTTGTAACATCATATGGTAACAGTGAATGTGGTCACCCTGTGATGTGATCTTTTGGGATCAGATCGTGTAATTATCATCGTGACTTACTGTGATCCTAACTGTGATGTAATATTGTAAAGCGAATGTAAAACGTCCACAAATTCGAGGAGAGACTTTTTTATTCTATTTGTGACTTCCTCTTGTTTTCCTCTAGTTCTGGTCATTCACGTCCCTTGCCTATTTTTAATCTGAGTATTCTCTTAATTTTGTTTCCCCCTTACGGAGTTTCTACCTCCCTCTCCCCTCTAGCTGCCCACGGCAAATCAAATACCTCTATTGAGTCAAAGTGACAGTGCGTCTAACCCTCTTGACATCGTCATGTCGCAGGCCTCAAGACTTCATCAGACAAACGTCACATCGGCTTCGTGTCCAGATCAACTCAGCTGCCTGTCTTCAAATCGACCGTCTCCAGTGGAAAAGGAACAGTAAATCAAGAGGGAAATGTGAAGGAGAAGTAGAAGTAGAAAAAGGAAAATGCAGGTAGCTACATAAAATAAGATGAAGAATCGGAATAATATTTTGATAATGCCAGGGCCTCAAGACGTATTATCTCCCGTCAAAACATATTCGGGTAAAGATCCATGAGATCCTGAGATGTTTGAAGGTTGACAATTGTTTGCAAGACAACTCAGTCGATGTAGCAATGTAACCAACCATTCTACTTCTAAAGCATTGCCTGTCTGAACCTGGTGGGTCCCGTATTAACTCTTTAAGCATTGCAAACTCAAGTAGGGAACATGTTAAAAAGAAAATTAAAGAAAAACACTACCTAAAATTATAAGAGGAACAAAAAGCGAAGAAGGAGGAGAACATTTAAGGGAAAGGTAACAAGAAAAGGAAGAGAATGCGCAGAAGAATACGATGACATTGAGGTACAAATATGATAATAAAAAGGAACCCTGTGTATATCAACCACTCTGATGCCTTTGGCGATCCCTTTCTATGTGTCCCTGATCCCTTCTCTGCCCAGGGAATCGATCGACCGTCCAAATCATGACCCGTGTATACCGGACAATACCGGATGGGTCCAGATCATGACCCGTGTATACCGGACAATACCGGATGGTTCCAGATCATGACCCGTGTATACCGGACAATACCGGATGGTTCCAGATCATGACCCGTGTATACCGGACAATACCGGATGGTTCCAGATCATGACTCGTACATACCGGACAATACCGGATGGGTCAAAATCATGACCCTTGTATACCGGACAATACCGGATGGGTCCAGATCATGACCCGTGTATACCGGATGGGTCCAAATCATGACCCGTGTATACCGAAAGGGTCCAATCATGACCCGTGAATAGCGGACAATACCGGATGGGTCCGGAGCATTCCCCATTACTCCCTAATTAAGTGATTGAGAAGTTACTCTACCTCCCCTGCTCCCACTGGAAATTACTACTTAATAACCGTTACTACGAATGGTCACTTGTTTTTCTCCGTCATTCAGAAATGCGATCCATTTTCATAATTCCATTGACCTACCGATAATTTGTACCTTTAAGTAGCATTTATTTTCTTTCATTTGCCTCCATTTGCTTCTCATGACGATGTACATTATCCATATATGATCCACTTAACTACCCTCAATTCTGATAAAGATGCACGTTTCAGTTCCGGATGCGAGAAGGAAAATAATGTTTTACGTTGTGTATTTTAAAGCTTGAAAAGCATACCTATTACCTGTAAAGTGTCTTACTCCACTAAAATTACTTGGAGCTTCCTCGTTTCTCTTATACCGTGTTGTTTAACTTATGGTAAGAGAATAATAAAATAAGGTTAGATTTTGTCAAATGCCCCTTTAGTATGACGATACTATCATTCCGCTCAAGAGCGTTAATAAACGGTCATAAACCTCATAAACGTCAAACAGTAATTCGTTGTAAAAGCTGACGCATATTTTCGTTTTTTTTAACCAGGACAGCAGTGTTCTTTTTCAATTAAACTTTCACACATCATTCTGACATATCTTACAATGATTTCGGTACATGATTGAAGTCTCAAATGTCATTTTGGGCAATATCTGACACTTTACAGGTGCACCTTTAAACATGCCTGTCGAAATAATGATTGACGAGGATTTGCTTTCAAGCATGATACAAAGAGGACAAAAATGAAGTGTTTTGTACTCATTTTGAATAAAACACATGGTAAAAGACGAGATAAATAAACCTTTATCATTATTTTCTCCTTTCCCCTTACGTGCGTCCTACGATACAATTTTCTTCAAAATGCAACGTACACAATCATATTAGATGAGTGTACATATCATGATTTAAGAAGTCAATCTTCAAATTAAACTTCTGTTTAAAATTTTTTTTTTTATAATAATAATCCCCAACAACCGTGACGACGAATAGTCTCCCCTCACACTTCGTCTGTTTCGATATCTATTCCTGTGAGCAGTATTATCCAATTTTATACAAGAGAACCCCCTGCAGAATATACAGATATATAGGCGACAAATATTTACCCACCCAACGCCCTTGCCCCAAAAGCGAGACTGCTTTGGTTGTGTATTTCTTTTACTATATAAAATGTTACAAAAATTATGTATTATCTACTCTTTGCATCTAGCTCTCACTCATTTTCCCATTTTCTTCTCTGTTGGTGTTATTTATTATCCAATTTCAACCAATCATACAATTCCTCTTCTTCAAGGTCGACTTCTTTTTTTTGGTCTTCTTCTTCATCTCCTTCCTCATTACCTTACTCATCTACTTATCCCAATTCAGTGGCGTAGCTACGGGGGTCCAGGAAGGGGGGGGGGGGGGGGGCGTGGGAGAAAAATAGTACAAAACAAATGGGTACAATGTGAAGAAATAATGCAAATACAATGATTCACGTGCCCCCTCCGCAATATGTCCGACCACGCTACGCCACTGTATCCAATATTACGCATTCCCTCCGTGTCCCATACAAGACGGGAAGTACCCCCATCCCACAGCCGACCAATATTTGTGTTGCCTGTGTACCTGAAGCAACACGATACTCGCACTTTCTTTTTTTCGGGTGGTTCTTTCTTTCTCCCTTGGTATTCGTATTCATAGAGTTGCAGAATCTTTCCTATATACAGATCTATGATCGCATTCCATGTTCCATTTTCACATCTCCGTTTGCCCCCTCCTATCCCTATTCGTTTGTTGTTGTTGTCTTTGGCTTTGTTGCTCTATTTTTTTTTAGCACGTTTAGTCTTTTTCATGTTTAATTTCGTTCAAATACACTTACTCTTTGTGTCTGCCACCTGATTATAGATTGAGTATTTTTTTATATTCTTACTACCTACCACTACTAATTGTCAATGTTAGAAAATTTGCTTTTATCAAATGTATATTATTTTTGACATTATTTTGAATTTGCTTATTTATGTACTTTGTTTTGTAAAAGATGCACTTTGTCCATTTTGATGTTTTTAAACGTATTGTTATTATGTACAATTCAGCTATATGCCGCGGATCATGATTTTTGAAATAAACTATCTATCTATCTATCTCTATACCAATGTTCAATATCCCCTCCGTTCGACATAGACGTTAGGAAAAACGTACTTTCCCTTCTTATCTATATTCTGCTACCCATAATCCATTGCCTACAGAAAACCCCGTTGATACGTGTACTAACTCGATTGGAATTTTAATTTCTACGAGTAAGCAAGTTCAACGCACTCTCTGTAAAGCAGCTCTCACACTTTGGCGAGTTGCATACGAGTTGCCACGACATAGCGTCCGCTAGCAGATCACAAGCGCTGGAATAGATCTGCAAGAATGTCTTTTGTTCAACTTGGGAATGAATGAGAGGATGATGACACTTGTGTGAAAATATATCCTCCCATGCATGGACACACAATAGCCCCTGAACAAAAGATGAGCAGATGTCAGGTCGCCGAAGAGCCAGGCTTTTTTTGGACATGTCCAAAACAGTCGCCGCACTGCGCCGATCTAGTCTTTTGTTCAGCGAGCTATTGTCTGTGTATTCATGGAAGAATATCTATTGACGCATGTGAGATAATCTTTCTATTCAGATCCTCCGTGGACACAAAACCAAAAATCCAGCACTTGTGGTCAGCTATTGTCTAGGTCGTGGCAAACTCGTATATGCAACTCGCCAAAGTGTGAGAGCTGCTTTAGTGGTTGACCAATGCTGTTTTGCTTGTATACTTATACAATATAGAGATTACCCCATTCTCCAAGAGGAATACTATTCACCCCTCGGCCTCCCATACTCCCGAATCGACAATATTCGTCTTGCTTGAGCACCAGAAGCACGACATTGTCATCACCACTTCCGGTGGCGCCAATAGTGGCGGCGCGACGCCACTATGAACGGGCCATTTAGACAGTGTTTTCCTTCACACTGAGTTTTCAATTGACCTGGGATCTTAAGAACTTTGTTGACATGTGCACAAATTAAAGAGGGTGTGATAAAATGTTAATGTATGTATCGTTGATGTGTGAAAATTCCATAGTAATCCAATGTCATAATTGTAACCGAGTAGTGAGCGAAAATGCAAAGTGATATTTGCTAACCCTAACATTGCTAGGCCTCTCTACACAGTTTAATTTCTCCAGTGTAGAATGACAAATCCGAAAACTTCATAGACATAATTTTAACGAAAAGGTAATTCGTAATAACCCAAACCTGATCCATGCTTGTATTGAGAACTGCTAGAGTTCTGATAAAGTTTGTCGATTTGGAATAGCTCAGTTGCGAGCGCGTCTGACTTAAGGCGCCGTCAAACCAAACCCGACACGAGACACGACACGAAGACGTGTTCGGTGTGACAGGTCAATAGAGTTTGCACAGTATCAATTTGTTTGTGTCGTGAGGCATGTCGTTTTGTCGTGTCGTTGTGTCGTGTCGTTGTGTCGTGTCGGGTTTGGTTTGACGGCGCCTTTAGACGCGCAGGATCCCCGGTTCGAACCCAACCATCGGACAATGCGTCTTTTATCACGCAATAAATTCCAGCTTACTCTCGTTGTGTGTTATCAGCCTCCCCCGTACAGGAAAGGATTCACGAAAAACACTCCGTCCCTCGGATAGGACGATAAATGGAGGTCCCGTATATGAGACAGTCACACCTCATACACGCCAAGAACCTAGTCTACTTCTCGAACCGGTTGACTAGTTTCACATCCTGGACGCTCAGATGCGCTCAGATGAAGATGTATAGGGTACTGTTGAAAAACATGGCAGCCTCCAGTGGTCAGTCAAAACATGTGTTAGATTATTAATAATAATAATAATAATAATACATAATATTTATATTGCGCTTCATACTGATGTTTCTAAGCGCAGAACGGAAATAATACAACTAATATGGTGTGCGCCCGGAAAAAATACCAATACCAATACTACAAAAGATAAACAATTAAATGACAACATAATATAAAACTAAGACATAAAACATGTGCTTGACAAAAAATTCTACGGTTGGTTGAACAGGTGAGTTTTAAGAAGTGATTTAAATATGTCTACTGTGGGGGCATCTTGAATATGATGGGGGAGCTTGTTCCAAAGGGTTGGGGCTATTGTGGAGAAGGCACGGTCTTCATATCTAGTCGTAGTACGGGGTCCATGGGAAAGCTGCAGCGTTGAGAAGGAACGAAGATGTCTGGACGTGGATGAAGAACGAAGTGAAATGAGATCTTGGAGGTAATTAGGGGCAAGTTGATGAAATATTTTATACACAACAAGCAGGATTTTGAAGCTAATGCGGTGGTGGACCGGAGGCCAGTGAAGGGAACGAAGAACTGGAGTTATGTGTTCGGATTTCCTAGTAAGGGTGACCAGCCTAGCTGCAGAATTCTGGATACGCTGAAGTGGGGCAATGTGAGATTTGGGAAGGCCAGCTAGAAGAGAGTTACAATAATCAAAATGTGAGGACACAAATGCGTGGACAAGGCGTTCAGTTGTAGCTTGATCCAGTAAGTGCCTGATCTTGCCAAGTTTGGAAATGCCCCATGATGCGGAACGGCATGTAGACTTGATGTGCTTCTGAAGGGTGAGATGTTTGTCAAGTAAAACACCTAAGTCTCTTACATTAGATTATTTAAGATTATTTCAATTATTAATGATGCCCAAGAGGTAATATACGACTGGAATAAACAGGAATTCTGCAGCAAGCGAACTTTCCAGCATATCTTTTCCCTTTAAATACTCCACGAGTAATAATGCGTTTCGCCATAATGAGCGTCTGCCAGTTTTTGATAAACCAAAGTATTTTGAGCATTCGCACAGATGGTAAAATTGGCACCCCAAAAATATAAAAACAAATATTATGATCAAGATCATACATTATGATAATGATTTCGTTAGGGAATACATTCAGATAGGAATAAAAGTAAGGGCTTCTTTCAATGATATTTTTTATATCTAGTTTTATGTTTATGTCAATTTAATATTAATCATATTTGATATAGAATATCAAGTAAGCATTCGGGTTATCAAATTCCGATTATCGTTATGCAAGTTCCCCACTAGATTTTGCGATCCCCATTTACAGTTCTTACAGGAACCCCCACGTTCCCGTAGGCAACGGGTTAATGTTGATTAATAGTGCATATCGAGAAGGACATGAGGCCTGCGAAAACGATCAAATAAATTTAGAATTATTACTTGGAGAACAGTTTGGCCATTATTCAATCAAACAAGAGGTCTTCGACACTGGGATGAATGTTGTTTGCAGTGTTAAGCCCCCAATGCAACATTTCACGCATCATGTTTGAAGATGAACATCAATCGCTTAAGCCCCACGGTTCAATTCCGTGAAAAGTTTATTACGTTGTTTCAACCATAGTGTGTCCATGGTACTTTGTGGTTTTATCGTCACCCTATCAGCAAGTCATCGCCTCTCCCCTGATACTGTATACAGACATTTCAAGCGAGGCCAGACAAATGCATTCATTATAAAGGCTAAGTTAGGCTTCCGATGTAATGCAATTTTGATATCCATATGAATTATGTACATCTAATGTGATATAAGACTGGGGGAAATAAAACATAATAGCAGGAACATCACTTATTTTCCTTAAAGATAGTCAGGAGTTGTTGATTCCATATCATACAAGCAACATGACACGAGCCTTGATGTAGCGCGCCATGATCTTTGGATCGGGAATTGTTCGTTATTGCGATGATTCATACAAAAATGTATTATGTGAAAAAGACAGTTTAATAAGTTATTTATGTTAGTGTGGGAAACATTTGTACGGTTCATCTTGTGTCAACAACCATCGAATTTTACGAACCTTCGGACATTAAACTTCGACTATCCATGCAGATAACTAATCCCTCTATAACTATGATCAGCAAATCATGAAATGTATACAAGTTTAATGGTCCATAATTATAAATATGATTCGAAATAATTCCAATATAACCCTGTATCAATTAACGTGGGTTTTGGGTAACGAAGGTGGAGTGGGGAAAACCCCCTACAACCATTTTATTGTACCTAGTGCATATAGTCGGCCCTTCAAAAGTTAATCATTCCCCCTTCTAACATGTCTTAACCCGTTTGGCCTTAGACTATGCACTGTCCATTGCAACAGTGCATGGTTCACCATGTTCCAGTATAGTCAGTGGGTTAATAACCATCTTCTCATCTGCTTGGGTGACTCTGCTATGACATTGATTGTTGAATATTTGACACGCATGTTCAAACTTATCTTATTTCTTAAAACTTTCTTCAAAATGTTCTTATCCTTTGCCAAAATATTGATGGATAATGAATTATGTGAACCGTGTGTTTCGTAGAACACATCGCTTCACCTTGAAGAGAAAGTGATTTTCGTTATGTTCTGCAGACATTATTGATGTGAAAGAGAAAATTGGTTTGACGTTTCACCTGCTCATCAGACTTTCTTGAGGTCCTTGGTATTAAACCGTCATTTCTTGCGATGAATTGCCAAACGAATTATGTTTAAAATATCCCGTTATTGCTATTTTTATATCAGTGATCTCGATGATGATGTATATTACATAATCGTTTGCTTATGAATATTATATTCTCATTTTCAAACATGTCAAATGAAGTTATATTATACGCAATATTAACAATTTAACAATAATTGATCTAGAGTTTACGCACGCGTGTGTGTATGTTTATATGTGTGTGTGTGTGTGTGCGTGTGTGTGTGTGTGAGTGTGTGTGTGTGTTTGTGCGTGTGCGTGTGTATGTGTGTGTGTGTGTGTGTGTGTGTGTGTGTGTGTGTGTGTGCGTGCGTGTGTGTGTGTGCGTGTGTGCGTGTGTGCGCGCGTGTGTGTGTGTGTGTGTGTGTGTGTGTGTGTGTGTGTGTGTGTGTGTGTGTGTGTGTGTGTGTGTGTGTGTGTGTGTATTTCTTTGCAGAGGAGTCCACTACGTTGTTGTATCTGCATATTTTCATAACCGTCCTACTGCCCTGACCGACTGTGGAGTATCGGCATTTTGGGCGTTGGGGGGGGGGGGGGGGGGGGGGGCGACTTACAGGTGGAGGGGACACACTGTATATATTATTTCTTATCCACAATAATGTAATGATATTGTTTTTGCAGTCGTTTGGGGCGCATGCGCCCATAATGGCTCCCTCTACACATCCCATAATCCCCAAACAACCAAGTATCACCTAGTACAGTATATTGACAATCAGTGCACCCTGTGCCATCGAGTGGTAAGCCCTTCCTACTCCCTCGATGTGCTTGATGCATATAAATGTTCCTCCTTAGGGGATTCAGGGGAGTTCCATCTGAGCATTGACCTTCAAGGGGGGTGGGGGGGGGGGGGGGGGTCTCTACTGAATGTGTAATACGAACACGAATGCAATTGTATTATTTCCTTATCTGCGGCGGTAAATAACTGTGAACTAATATTATCAAATACTAAATACTATTAGGCCCAGTCTGTGCACTGACTACTGTATGTCATTGAGCATGTTGCGGTACTGAAGCAAATCTCATACCGATTCGGACTTTTGGATTAAGCTTCGCTTTTAAATATAATTATACATATTATTTGATATTGATTATTCATATCATCTTACAATATCGAGAAAAATCTCCTATAGTTCTAAGGATAGTATTACTCTGGTGATAGGACGTTCCCCATTGAAAAAAAAACAATGCGTAGGCCTACATGATGTGCACTTTCTACTCACTGAATGACAAGCGTGTAGACGCAGTAAACGGTAGTACGTTAGCCCATTACATGGGCTCTCTTTATACACCTTGGTAGCTAAAGGGCGCACCATCAACTGCAATAGAAGTTGGATTTCCGAAGGACCGACAAGACGGGTTTGGATTTGAACCAGGTCCCAGGACCTTCGCATAGAAAGAAGACAGCCCGAACCAATATACCACGACACCTCCAGTTGAAAAATGTATTTGCAATGCTTCGCGTCTTTAATGTCATTTTTCACATGCTACGTGGTATGCCCTGCCAATGTGCTCGATAAATTTAGAAACACAAAATGAATAACCCCAGGGAGTGGTGAGTGTTCTGTATTAAGAATCAATATCCTTCTAGCGTGTTTTGATACCGCAAGGGGCACACGCACTTAGTGTGCTCGGGGGACAGGCAGTGTTCACGTATGTAGACCAGTTAAAGGTGGCGCTTTTATTAGGAGCAGCGAAGGGGGTCAATCACTTCCCCAATTACTTCTGCCCCCATGAGCGCGTTTAATTGGTATCTTGGATGTTGGGGTGTTCATCTCGATACAAGAATCGAGACGTATTTATTTAATACTACACATGATTTCTCACATAATATGCCAACGATTCGATAATCAAGATTGAAGATGAGACACATTATTAACCCTGGCTAATCTATTAGTTCTACCATGTTATACTATGCTCCCGAAAGGAATGTCAAGAGACCATTTTTGTTTCTTTTCTGGATGTCCTAAGTAGAGGGGTTGTGTATATTAATGAGCGCAATAAAATTATCACATCAACAATGGACTTGTCAAATTTAACAGGTGTGAACAGATTTTACCGGAAAGTTGCAGTTTTCTTTAATATTTTTGTTAAAAATGGACTAAAGTTGTGCCACTAATGAGAATTCTGGCACTGAAATCAAAACTGGCATATTTTCTCGTTATTAACAATACATAATGCAAAAACCCCCGCATCACAAAAGACAACGCCTTATTTATGGACCGCTGTAACACCTGTAGAATATTGGTATTTCGTTCTTAAAGGAATCTAGTAACTTTGCTGAAATTATGCAACAAATGATTGATGGTTGATAAAATGTGTATAGTTGTGATCTGCAATGTCACACTGATAAATACGTGGAAAATTTGATGTTATATGGCCAAGTAATGAGCGAAAATGCAAAGTGATATGCGCTAGCTCGCTGCTCTAACTGTGTACACAGTTATAACTTTCGAATGGATAATCAAACCACTATAGTTCTCGGTAATATTTATGAATTTGGACAACGATACTAGATCCCTTTAATTAAAACATAATGTGGAACGGTTGGCCTACAATACAAAACTTGAATATTCTTCTCCGGTAGCCTACAACAAGCTGTGGTGCCAAATATCACACTGCTCCATGTACTAATGTGGCACACTTTTCTAATCCAATAACTACGCTTTGCCTCGAGGGACTTACTGAAGCAGACATACATGTAGCAATAAAACAGCCATATTCGGATTCCAGGGGCTTCGCTAAAGGGGAGGGGGTGCATGGGGGCCACTGCCCCCTCCTGTGGCAATGACTGTTCCTTTAATGTCCTCATAATGGGGAAAATGAAACACAACATAGAACACAACGCCATTTGGGGCACAGACTGCTCGATGCACTCTCATAGGACCTTCTACCCCTGGGTCAATCGCGGCTACCCCTTGAACCCCCCCTCCCCCCACAAATCGCCCTTTGCTCTCATCCGGACGCCAAACTAAGATGCAGAAACATCGAGTTTGATTAGTGTTGGATTTCAGACATCGTAAATCAATACTAGACACCATTTTCCCCTTTTTGTTGATGAACGCCCTTTTCCTCTCTATAAAACGCGTTCCAGTTTCTGCATTCGTGCGAGAGAAGATTATCCCAGAATTTAAACTTAACCCATTGTATACGTTACATGGTACGTTGTGTATTACGTCTATGGAAAGTATATCATCTGGTTTGAAATTAGCTGAAATATGAATACACTGAACGGCAGACATTATTGAATCAAGTAATAAGAATGACGAATGGTCCGAGTTCTCATTTCACCATTCATCCTAGTTTTCCCTCATGTTTTCAAGATAATTTCAAATTTCTTCGTCGGAATTCGATACAAGAAAGCAACTTTGTAAGTTATTCAACTTGTTGAAAATTACATGAACATACATTTATTATGTGCAAAGAATAGAGTCCCTTTATTCAAGGCCCTTTTTTAAAACTAATTGTCTAGCTCCACTTCATCAAGCATTACATTTATATTCTGAACATTAAAGTGAGCCTTCTGGACACAAAAAAAGCATTTTGAAAGACCTTTATAGTTACGAATGATCTCTGTTCTATATTGCTTTGACCGCACATATTTCTGAGCTAATTACCGGTTACGTATCAGTATTTTGCTTAAATTTGTAACTGAGAAATATTAATTATGAAGTGGATATACTGAAAAACAGTCAGCAACGCAACCAAAATTATATTGATAATAGCGTACAGGCAGCAAGTGAGCCAATTTGCACGTTTGACACGACAGCAAACGGCGAAACCGCCGATTAAACACAAAGAGGGTTTATGATAGGAAATGTGTGACACTACTGATAATAATTGCAATAGCGATACACATAATATACATTATTGTAATAAAATAATAACCACACAATTTTATTCACCATTTTATTTCAAATTCTTCAAAAGGTCTCGGTGCAGATGATATCCCTCCCCCATCATTGATTGACCGACTAAAGTCAGTCTTCCATATTGATTGTGACCTCAGTGTGACAGAAGGGGACAAGCCAATCACCATGCAGTCACAGGAATGAATCTCTAACCCCTTCTGTGCTCAAAGTGCCATTCTGCACAAACGTTGCATTCTGTAAGATGTATTTCTTGAGTTATTTCTTGCTGCCGACCGATATTTTGTTGTTCCCAATTCAGAAATCAGAAATCAGCGCACATCATGATGAGCTTGTCACATGGGTTCATATATACTATAACCAGATAACAAGGAACCAGTTAAATATACTTGGGTAACTTGGTCCCATTGTCTGAGTAACAGATTACAAAATCTTTCGTTTCAGAGGTGATATAGTAGTAGCTTTACGCGTATGTGTATTTAAATACCTGATATGAAGGATTTAGGGAAACTGACCAGGATATGAAAATATCTATATTTTGTTTGATATTTGAAGGTGTAAGATTGTAAAGTTCCTAAGAATCACGTCTTCTATTTATTTTATTTTCATTTCCGCTCATATCTCAGACAGCCACACCTGATACGTGTTCCATGTAATTACTCTGCCAGAAGAAAATGAACCCCTTTGTTGTCTTGATGACAACGAAATTACCAAGTTCATAATGGTAGTACAATGTTTTTATTTTATCAATTTGTGTGTATTTGTAAATTAAAGCAATATGCATGTTTTATATTCACAAACATGCACGCACACATACACATTTTTCTAAATTAACATCCTCAGCCGAGAGGCATAAATACGCTGATCTGTCCAGTGCCGCCGGTATTTTTGAAGAAAACACGGATTTTCACAAATTCTTAATTGGGGCACAGGTGCACTTGGTAATCAGTAGGATTGAAGCGCTGGCCCTGCGCCACGGCTCTGTTGCAATTGAAGAAGCAGTGCGTCTATTTGTTCTTTAACCATTTCTCACCAATGTGGATAAGTAGTGTATACATCTATTTGGACAATCCGTATCAAGACGGTTAACAGTTTGTGTAGCAGCTGGTCTTACATTCGTTCCTGCGTCGAAATTGCGGTAACAATCCATAGTTAAGTACAGGCAAAATAATACCATATGAGGATATTTTGATTTACATAATCTTATTTTGCACAGCGATCGATAAACAACCGCCAATCCAAGATTGTTCATATTGAAACTATTTTTTTCTTCAAATTACTTTAGACTATATTTAGTGTCTGCTGCAAACTATTATCTCAACAGATACTTAAAGGGGTAGTTTAGTTTTGGTAGAGAGGGCGCTGCACATCACAATTTGTTTGGGAGATAATGAAAAACTGAGTGTCGAATTTGAGAGAACATGCAATTTTAATGGCAGAATAAACTTTATTTGGTCAAAATCGGTCCAGAAACGGCTGAAATATCAATAAATATATTTGATTGGTTGAGTGCCCGTGTGCACCGGCCAATTGACGCGGTCCGTTGTTGACATATCAGGAACGCACTCGCTTATGCGAGATTGTGAGTTTGGAGCCACGGTAGAGCATAAAAACCGATTGTCTACATTAGATTATATCATTTGACAAAGTGTTGCAGCGGCACACGAAACGTAATGATCTTTTAGATTCCTAGTTTGACCATACATTGCGAGACAAACGAATATCACTAGCGATATTATTTCCGATAATATATTTGATCTTATAATTATTTGGGGCCCAAATAATTAGATGATTTTTTCAAAAAATAAAAAAAATGCTTACACTTTTTCAAAAATGTTCAAAAGCGTTTTTTAAATAGTTGTTGATGATCTATCTACTTAATAATTATTTCAATAGAACATTACATGCATTATTTTGTATGAAAAATGGTTGAAACCAATGCCTTTTTAGAAAGCGCCCTCTTGTGTTTTAATGGCTCTTTTTGAATGATAACAGGCTTTTTACTTAGTCGTTCGTAAATTTGTATACCTTTCGAGCATGGTGGAGTAATAACTATTAGTTTATAATGTTACTGTCCAGGTTTGGTTACTAAAGTTCAGCCTTACCAAAACTGTACTACCCCTTTAAGATTAACAAACAAAGTGCGTAAAAGTACAATTTCTGCTATAAAAAAAATATATATTGTTTTTCCAAATTTTGCGTTTTATTTGCCTTGAATCAACTGCAATTCAAGTCTATTTACGTACATTTTCTTTCTAGTTTTTCATTCCATTCTTTCGAACCACAATATATTCTTTAATTTCCCATCCACTATCAGTAACGGTAAAACAGATGCTCCCTCTTCTGTTTCTGCTCGCTTCTGTATAATCGTCTGGTATGGCTGCCCCGAACATTTGGCGCGAAAACAAGCAATCGGATGCAAATTGTCCAACAAATTTTGTGTTCCAGGAGGTCCTTAAATTGTGTGTGGTGTTGGGGCACAGCGAAATTCATCTACAAGTTGATTTCAAGGTATTGTTCTTGGATATGATGCCTGTTCCAATTGTTTTATTCTGTCAGGTCACATCACCGCAAACATGCAGATAACACAAACTAAACATGCACAATATCAATTACATTTTGTTTGGGGGAACATATTCAATATTTATTTTTTTGTATTTTATTTTGTATTTATTTTCATAAAAAAACTCTTGTGAGGCATATGATGATACCAAAAAGTCATGGTGTAGCTGACGTTAATACTGTCTATTCTATCCATAAATATATACATGTAAGTTTTACGTTGTTGAATATGGATGTGATAGTATGGACATGCAGGGGAAATAATTCAATCGGCGAGTACACTTTGAAAGTTACTGAAATATTTTCGATTGGGAGAGAGTCATAATATGGTCCGTCATAGGCGCCGGAAGTGGGGGGGGGGGGGGGGGGCAGGGGGGGCGGCCGCCCCCCCAATCCAAAAAGTGGGGGGGCAAAACGCATTTTTGCCCCCCCAAAAAGCCCCCCCCCCCCCTCAAAAAAATAAAAAAAAAAAAGAAAAGAAAGAAAGAAAAAGGAAAACAAAAATTAACTGTATCACCCAATACTTGTTATTTCTAACGTTTAAAAACTAAGTTATACATCCATTTAACGTTTTCGCTGCGCGCTTCGCGCGCACACAAATTATCTCGGTTTGATGTGTAACTTGCGTATGGTACGTCTGGGGTGGATTTTTCTGTACCGGTCCACGTAGTTCCTGTGTAGGCTGTTATTGCTCTGGCTGTTTGTGTGACGTGCACCAAATCATAGGCGCCGGAAGTGGGGGAGGGGGGGGGGGGCAGGGGGGGGGGGGGCGGCCACCCCCCCCCCCCCCCCAATCCAAAAAGTGGGGGGGCAAAACGCGTTTTTGCCTCTCCAAAAAGCCCCCCCCCCCCTCAAAAAAAAAAAAGAAAAAAGAAAAGAAAGAAAGAAAGAAAAGAAAAAAAATTTATGTATCAGCCAATACTTGTTAATTCCAATGTTTAAAACCTTAGTTATACATTATATTTAAAATTTTCGCGGTGCGCTTCGCGCGCAAACAAATATTCTCAGTGTTGGTGTTGTGTAAATTGCATATGGTACCGTCTGGGGTGGGGTTTTCTGTACCGGTCCACGTAGTTCCTGTGTAGGCTGTTATTAATTGCTATGGCTGTTTGTGTGACGTGCACCAAATTGCACTAAATGCAAAATCTTCCCCATGGGAGGGGAAACCCCAGGCCTCCCAAACCCTCCCCATCTGGCTCTGCCCCAGCTCAGATATGCTTCATAAGGAGAATGATAACTAATCTATGTCTTCTGCTGCTGCAATTTTTACTTCCACTATTACTACTGCTACAATAACTATTACTTCTAATACTAATACTACTACTACTACTACTACTACTACTACTACTACTACTACTACTACTAGCCTACTACTACTACTACTACTACTACTACTACTACTACTACTACGACGACGACGACGACGACGACGACGACTGACGACGACGACGACAACTACTACTACTACTACTACTACTACTACTACTGCTAAACACTGCCCTTAAGAAATCATTTGAAATATACATGATAGACAACGCCCTTATGAAACAACTTAATATTAAATTAAGCTTACTAGACATCATTGACGACATTTTACCAGGAATACTTTACAATTACATTGTACATGATAAATATAATTGCTATCTATTATAACTGTTATAGATGCAGCTGCCGACCAGTTTATTTGAGCAACAGTGGATTGTGACCTTACAAATAGTATCATATATTATCCATATGAATAGTGTGTGACCTCCGACTTACTGTATATTGTAACAAAATCGCCATTTTCACTAAAAACCTTGCCATTACTTGGAAATCCCATAAAACAATATACCACACAAGTATTTATTTTCAGATATAATGTAAATGACAGGAATACAAAATCGCTTGCTTTCAATATGTACAATATTACTGTTCATGGCCACGTAATTTTTACAAAACTGCGCTTTATGAGATCTATGGAAAATGTTCAAATTGTAATGTATATAAATTACATGGCCTTGTATTATTTGCCAAACTGCTATTGAATGGTGCATGAATTTTTGTAAAATGTTAATACAATTTAGGTAGACATAATTAGTGTGCTACCTCCATCATTTTGTATTTGTACTTCTAATGTGTCCCCTTCTACTACTTTTACTACTACTTCTACTGCTACTACTACTACTACTACTTCTACTACTACTACTACTACTACTACTACTACTACTACTACTACTACTACTACTACTACTACTACTACTACTACTACTACCATAGGCGCAGGAAGTGGGGAGGAAGGGGGCGGCCGCCCCCCCCCCCCCCCCCATCCAAAAAGTGGGGGGGGGGGGGACAACAAAAAAGAAGAGTGGGAAAGAAAAAATAAAATGTATGAGCTAAGACTTGTTAATTCTAACGTTCAAAAACAGATTATCTCAGTTTGCTGTGTAACTTGCGTATGTTCTGGGGTGAGTGCAGGGTTGCCAACTCTCACGCATTGGGCGTGAGACACACGCATTTTACCCCTTTCTCACGCTCTTACGCTAATCTTTGAAAATCACACGCCCAGGCCTAAAAATGATAACAATTAAAGATTATAGAGGTTTTCATTTAGTTTACAAATTTGTATAAGCACTTCCATCAAGTTAAAGTACTGTTTTCTATGTTACAAATGTAAAGAACCGAGCGTGAGATGCGTCTCGTAACTAAGTATACCCAGGGTCATGTAATATTTTGTGAGCGTTTGCAGCAACATGCGCACCCCGGCCGCCACACCTAGCATATCAACGGCGCTCTGAAATTCGAAAGCCGCTGGCCACTGCACTACGGGCGTGATTTTAGCAGCGTTCGGATTACTAGTATGTCAGGCCAGGCCCACCCCTGCAATTAAGTCAAAGGGCTTACTGTATATCGCCACTTTGGGTTTAAAGTAGGGCATATTAGGGGCAGATTTGTGTCATGTTTGTGTAAATATTGTTATATTTGAACTGTAAACTGGTAAACATCTGATGAGAGCATACACATTTTATTCTTTGTTTTTTTTCGAATCATGACATGTTAACTCTGATTCTAAATTTCCTTCACAGGTATGGCATGACGTACACCAAATTGCACCATTTTAAGTATATGCAAAATCTTCCCCGTGGGAGGGGGATACCCCCTCCCAAACCCTCCCCCTCTGGCTCTGCCCCAGCCCTCGGGACTCATTCTTGGCTGTAGGCTATGTTGTTGGATCATACATAATGTGGCATACGGTTTATGTTGGAACTGTGTATGACACTAAATACAATATTTGTGTGTGTGTTGGGGTGCATATTTATTAGTGTGTCAATTATTTGTTTTCTTCGTAAAAACAAAATTTCTGGTCGATTAAATCATAACACGCTTTCCCAGATCCTATCTAGGTATGCACCAAATTGCACAATTTCAAGTCCAAAAATGCAAAAGCTCCCTACCGTGGGAGGGGGACACCCCCCTCCCACACCCTCCCCCCGCTCAGTCGCTACGCTCCCTTGGGCTTGGTCGCTTCGCTCCCTCGCAATGTCTCACTCTCACGGTGCTCTCGCAACAGGCTCAAAGTTGTCAACCCTGTGAGTGTGGTTGGGCATGAGCCCCTACACACACAAAATCGTGAGCCCCCTTAGGTCTTTGCCCCCCCCCCCCCCCCCCCCAATCCAAAACTGCTTCCGGCGCGCCTGTGGTCCGTCATGTGGATCACAGTGTGAACACACTATGTCATATTATGGTCCGTCATGTGGATCACAGTGTGAACACACTATGTCATATTATGGTCCGTCATTTGGATCACAGTGTGAACACACTATGTGGACCATGTTAAATTGGCACATCATTGTTCATTGTGTTAAAGGGGTAGTACAGTTTTGGTAAGGCTGAACTTTAGTAACCAAACCTGGACAGTAACATTACAAACTAATAGTTATAACTCCACCATGCTCGAAAGGTATACAAAATTACAAACGACTAAGTAAAAAGCCTGTTATCATTCAAAAAGAGCCATTAAAACACAAGAGGGCGCTTTCTAAAAAGGCATTGGTTTTAACCATTTTTCATACACAATTATGCATGTGATGTTTTATTGAAATAATGATTAAATAGAGAGATCATCAACAACTATTTAAAAAACGCTTTTGAAAATATTTGACAAAGTGCAAGCATTTTTAAAAATTTTTGAAAAAAATCATCTAATTATTTGGGCCCCAAATAATGATAAGATCAGATATATTTATTGATATTTCAGCCGTTTCTGGGTCGATTTTGACCAAATAAAGTTTATTCTGCCATTAAAATTGCATGTTCTCTCAAATTCGACACTCAGTTTTTCATTACCTCACAAAAAAATTGTGATGTGCAGCGCCCTCTCTACCAAAAATGAACTACCCCTTTAAAGGGTACCACCACCCAAATATAATATTCTTATCAATGAAAGGTAACATCTTTAGTAGTCCATTCCATCAACAAGTTCAGAAAAATATGTTTCAAGAAAAAAGAAAACTATAATTGGAAAACGCATCACCATACTACAACATGTACGAAGACTACCTTTGTCCAGAGCGAACGAATCGTCCGGGATTCTATTGTCTCCAAACGTACGCGTGAATAGAATTGGCTCACTCGCAAATGTTTGGCGAGTACGGAACCAGGAAATAATAGTGGTTCCGTAAGTGGTGGTAATGAATTGCATTGTTTATGAATTACACAACCCTTTGCAAAATGTTGGGTATCTATTTGATATCACAAAAGGGTACCCAACTTATAATTATGTGTTGTTATTTGCCTGGTGGTCCCCTTTAGCACTCACCACATTGATACACGGTTGATGCATGAGTATGCGATGTATAAAAACCATCGATTCAATTATAAATAATTAATGATGATTATTTTGTATCTTGTTTGTTCTGATTATTTCGGACCAAACAGAATCTTTACTGTAAATCATTTATTGTTGTTGTTTTTTGACAAACTAATCTAGAGTCGATAATTCAGGGTCGAAGAATGTTGTTGTGATCAGTGATATTTTATTCATATAACCTTAATAAGCCTGAGGCGTTTTTTTTAAATCTACAAACGTGACGGTGAAAGAAATGTTGGTCCTAGGATATGAATATGATGATAATTTTCGTAACCGGACCAGCATTCTCCGAGGGTCCTCTCCTGTGCTGAAAATGTTGAACTCTTGTTTTTCTGGCTTTTTATTTGGTTTCCTTCTAAGTTGGCTTATCATTCAACCCGTACTGGTATTCTGTTTTTGTTTTGTTCGCAATCGTCATGGGGGTTCGAGTGTAGCAGCATATTTTTTGTGTCGCACTGAAATCGCGACGTCACAAAAAGTATGCATTATTCGCATCTCTTCGTTAAGCCAACCAATAATAAATCATGCTTTGGAACGCGGCTTTTAGACGTTTTCTTACGTAAGCAAATCTGATAAACCCATTTGCTCACTGCTCACTGTAACCAACTTTTCTTTTCAAAATATATTGTGTAAGGCTCATAGCTTTGCTTACGTAATAAAATAGTCTCAATATATATTTTAGATATATTTAATTAAAGCAAGTTTTCTTTGAAGTACCTGGAATACCAGCCCTCTAAAGCGCAGTGACTGAGGTTTACAACCCTCGGTGATTATTATTCTGAACGATGCGGGTGGAAATGGATAATCCCTTCTGACACACAAACTCCACGTCAAAGACCCTGACATTTGTAACTCGAAACTACCTAGGCGGGACTGTAGTATGCACAAACATGTTTGAAGTTACATGGATTATGATGGAGGAACACAAAAGCAGAAAAATAAGGGTGTACATAGCTGGATACATGGTAGATTTACAGAAAGCAGATTGATTGAATAACAATACGGACCAAATTAAACCTGACAAACATAATGAGTGTTCAAAACCATGGAGATGTGTATGATTTCAAAATGCATCTAATAAAATTAAATCATTATGTTAACATCGTGTATGAAATACAGATAGTTTATGCAAAATAATTATGTTCTCAATAAAATGTCTAGCACATGAAATAACTCATTAAAACGTAAAAAATATAAAAATTGAGTTCATGCAACAATAACAAAACAAGATCACATATAACAGTGAGGAATTTAACTGTGACATTGCCAAACCTACCAATAATGCAATGTTCAACATATCATACGCACTATGTCAATATCGATACAGTCACTCTGCACATCCGGGGCTAATACGAGTTAATGACTTAACTATGACTTGTTGTGTAAGTTAATGGCGATATCGAAGTACCGGTATACAATTTGAAGTGGACAAGGAGAGTGCATTAATGGGTTAGATTATGTATGGTACCAACCTGTGAGTGGAATGGAGGGGTATGCATGGCGCTAATCATGTGATGACTAGTTGGATACATCTCTTGAAGAGGCTGCAACGTGTGTCAGGGAATTTTTTTTCTTCAAATAACTCATGGAGGCGCCATGCTACACGCAGGCCGCGCTATTTGAAGCTTGCATATGTTTGAGAGTTGCGCGAGGGCTGCGTTCATGCACGATACCGCCATGTTCTGACGTCACGGCGCTGCTCTGTACAAATAATCGTAATGGATGACGCAATGACTTTAAGTTTGTACAAGCTCTCTAGCACAGGAGACATTTTTTTTTAGAGAACTCATAGGTAGACGATCATATACGCACGCCGTGTGCGCTGTAGTTTACCTACGCTAGAGAGCGCACGATATCGCCTTGTTCTGACGTCATGGCGCTGCTCTGTTCACCATTTTCTCGACAAGTTCTCGACATTGACGACGTAGCGCCTTTAAGTTTTAGACATTAGGAACATTGAAATGGTGCATATTTGTATATATATATATATACCATCAGCCCTTTAAAAGTTACGCGTATTTCATTTTCTATTATAATATAATTATAATTGTATGTATAATATAATTTCATATTATGAAATTTACTATTGCCTATTGAAATAATACATTGACGAACCATATATGAAGAAGTTCTCTAGCACAGGAGATATTTTTTTTTAGAGAACTCATAGGTAGACGATCATATACGCACGCCGTGTGCGCTGTAGTTTACCTACGCTAGAGAGCGCACGATATCGCCTTGTTCTGACGTCATGGCGCTGCTCTGTTCACCATTTTCTCGACAAGTTCTCGACATTGACGACGTAGCGCCTTTAAGTTTTAGACATTAGGAACATTGAAATGGTGCATATTTGTATATATATATATACCATCAGCCCTTTAAAAGTTACGCGTATTTCATTTTCTATTATAATATAATTATAATTGTATGTATAATATAATTTCATATTATGAAATTTACTATTGCCTATTGAAATAATACATTGACGAACCATATATGAAGAAGTTTATGATTTTCTCATTCTTATCTTTGTAAAATATTCATTAGAAGTGACCACTTTTTAGGGAAGTGATCACAAAAACTGGTTGATTAATCCATTTATTTATTTATCATACATTGATATGGGCTACAACATAAGTATACTTGCCATTATATATAGAAAGACGGCTGCTATAACATAATGGCCACTAAAAAGACATTTGACTGTAATTGAATATATCGTGAAATATTCATCGGGTTTCGAAGTACGTGCTAAGCTTGAAAAGAAATACACAGTAAGTACTTGATAAATGAGCAGTCATTACGGGCACCAATGAACCGAGCAACCTTGTTTTTAACCGAATAAATTAATTATTTATTTCTCCCACTTCTCTCGTGCCCCGGGAGACCAAAACACATTAATCATATAAATATTATTTAAAATGCAATGAACTGCGATAACAATTTTTTTTTTAACAATAGCAAAGTCAGAGGATTAAATTATACGAACGCATTTTAATTCTTAAATCTTTAAACTGTGAAGTATCGTTGAGTTCGCCCACTGAAATATTATTGAGTTGGCATACTGTTGTTGTTGTTTTCTTAAAGGACCTAAAGAATACAACGTACTTTGACACTTATTCCATAGTTGATGACTTGAAACATAGGTCTGCCGAGAAAAAAAATCCATGAAAATAAACACAATAGTGATTTAAGACTAGTTTTCTGATGCCAAATCTCACTTAGCAGCCAGTTTACGCCCCACCCACATTTAGGGTCCGGAATCGGCAGCGTGATCGACATGTGATTGACAATTCATTGGCTTACGTCATGACGCGTCATCAACAGAATTTAGTTCATTAGTCCGTTCTTTAGATGACGTCACATTTTGGCGATTTAAAATTGGCGTTCCCAGGACAATTAGATATTTACTAATTACCCCCAAATTGCTTGATTTCATGAGAAATGACTGCCAAATTATTTTTCTTCGGGAAAAATTACATATAGAGAGCCGAATTCTGAAAATTAGGCCATCTAGACGCTGTAGTTCCTTTAAAGGGGCCATGTAATGCGAATACACGTTGGCTTCTATTTATCTGTATTATTGTATACATCAAATATTTGTAAACTGTTTACCCGAAATATGTTTTGTTGATTTTGAAATATTTTTGCAATTTGTTTGTTCATCTTGCTTAGGCAAGCCTATAAGCCCCACCTCTTAAAAAACTCTCTAGAGTGAAATTCTGTATATGACCTCATCTGTCAATCACAACTAAGTTACTTGTAAGATGAACAATGCACCTTCTCCCAGGCTGAGCGCCTGCTCACAATAGTATCACATCTTTGAATACACTTCCAACCCACACAATTTCAATTTCAGTAGCAGCGGGGCGTCATCTTTACGCATTCCGGAGCAATAAAAAAAATATATTTACCCGATCGCATGATAATCTGTAAACAAAACATACCGGATATGTGTCGTTACCCCATGAGCGTCCTTTTTTGTTTTGAAGCGATTGATTTTGGGCTAACATGTATCGATTTGTGTGCAATTAGCAAGTAGAACGCTGGCGGCGGATTTCCTCCGATTGGTAGACCTTAGTAACATGAAGAGAAGAGGATAGAAGACCTTAAGAAAGGTCGAAGGATTAGGAATAAACGTATTAACACATTGTAAACATAAATAAACATCTATCTGACATTTTTGTTTCCTTGTTTACGTCTTAAGAAGACGAAATACCGTTACGAAGAGCATAACGTGAATAAGAAAAATTCATAATTTGAGAAAATGCATTAGTAGCCTCCGTTTTTAGCTCATCCGGCCCGAAGGGCCCGATGAGCTTATGCCATGGCGTGGCGTCCGTCGTCCGTCCGTCCGTCCGTCCTTCCGTCCGTCCGTCCGTCCACAGTTTTCAAAATGCTTCTTCTTCGTTATTTTTCAACCGATTTTGATTCTGATTGTTTCATATGATAGGGCTAGGAGGGGGATTGAAAACTTCTACACAGAATCGTGAAATTCATTATCTATGGTAATTTATGCAAATTTATTCGAAATCACAAAAAATGCTTCTTCTCCTTCATTTCTCGACCGATTTTGATTTGGTTTGCTATATCTGGTAGAGCTAACTTTGGTTCACTAAACTTCTACACAGAATTTTGAAATTTTTCTCCATTAATTAATTATGGTAATTTATGCAAATTTATTCCAAAAATAACAAAAAATGCTTCTTCTCCCTCATTTCTTGACCGATTTTCATTCTGTTTGGTTTATCTAATAGGGCTAGGAGGGGGATTTAAAACTTCTACACAGAATCATGAAATTCATTATCTATGGTAATTTATGCAAATTTATTCGAAATCACAAACAATATTTCTTCTTCATTTCTCGACCGATTTTGATTTGGTTTGCTTTATCTGGTAGAGCTAACTTTGGTACACTAAACTTCTACACAGAATTTTGAAATTTTTCTCCATTAATTAATTATGGTAATTTTTTTTCTATTTTTTTATTATTTATTTTTATTTTTTTAATTTATTTATTTATTTATTTATTTATTTATTTTGTATTTATTTATTTTTTTATTTTTGTATTATTTTTATTTTTTTAATTATTTATTTATTTATTTTTTAATTTTTTTAATTTTTTTAAATTGTTTAATTTTTTTGTATTATTATTTTTTTTTTTCCCATGATCCTTCTGGGGCGTCAAATTTATATTTTTTTCACTCTAATTTGTATTTGTTTTATTTTTATGTCCCTTCCAGGGCATCAAATTTTTATTTTTTGACCAGTTGAAAAGTGTACCACATGAAATTTGCGATGTTTGATGTTGCGAGATGGCGGATGAGCGCTACGTCATTGACGTTCTGGTTTAATTCTTTCATCGTAACTCAAATACTAATACTAGGACATTGAATACTTGATAGTTAGATAAATGTAGAAAGATATATATCCGTTGGTTGAAAATAAGGATGGTTAAGTCTATTGTTGGCTAAATCGAGTTCTGCATAGTATCTTGTCGGTCGAGACTCGTCGATGTGATATCAACTTTTTAGATGATAATAATTTATAATTTTATACAAACATTAAGAAAGATATTTTTGGCTTATACAAGGCGCCCAGCATTGAGTATGATTATATCAAGAATGCACATGATGACTTAGAGCTCTTACCTTTCTCTATCAATACAAAAATATGAAGCCAGATAAAACGATCAAATATGGTTTATCTCTGCATTGTTGTGTCCTTGTTTGGAGTTGAGCGGGCAGAGAGAGAGGGGGGGGGGGGGGGGGAGAGTGAGAGAGGGTTGGGGGGGGGGGGGGGGTAAGAAAGTGTGTGAGAGAGAGGCTGTGTCTGAAAGAAAATGTTAAGATATCAATCTGTTCATCCTCGTATCACACGTTACTCTCTTTTTTGAACCACTGTCTGGGGTATATTTAATTGAGAACATGCCACATTTCAAGTCACCACACTCTTCTCATCCTATAACTCAGTAAGTGTTGCTCTGACTTCTGTTTTCATCACCCGATTACATTTGTTCTCTTAGTGTTTTAATTGACACTTCATGGATCTTTATTAGTAATAAGAGTATCAATAATATAAACAGTACCCTCAAATCAAGCAGACTTAGATTAATCCATTGCTTTAATTTGATGTAATCCACTCTCGAGTAGAACAGAGAGGAATACGTATTAGGCGAGACAAGATTGGCGCGCATGAGCAGTAGAATAACAAACTAAAACGTTTGGTGTTTGCCGTTCGCTTACGTTAATGCGGAATCGGAGCAAAAGCGCGCGCATCACTTTTCATCCTACCAGGCGCCGTTTCCCCGCCCTTTTCTCCTCATCTCACGGCGCGTTAAGCGAGCATTATCTCCACGGTGGCATGTGGCGTCTCAATTTCGAGTCAGTAGTACACACATCTCTCTCGCAGTGAGAGCCTGCTGGTGATTCGAGTTCACTTCAGTATAATCTCGTTACTACAGTTATATTCTCTCGAGGAGCAAATCTATTTAGTACATTTTAAATATTGGCATATAAACAGTTAAGACAATGCTTATTTCGGAATAATCAATATTCATCTGCATTGGAATGTGAAGTCGTCTGAGTGAACACTTGCTTGGAAAAGACATTGTGGATATTTACTCACTTTGATATCTCATCATGTTTCACTAGCAAAATACAGGTGCTAGACTTTTACAATAGACAATACTTCACTACCGTAGACCGCGTCTTTATTTATCTAATTAAATTAATTAAATTAATTGATAGAACACATGGATTTTTAAATACAGAAGAACATCTCTGTACGAAATCAGTCTACTACTCTGTAAGCGCGTTTATTTCATACCAAAACTTCGTACGTAAAGTTATTTCTGAAGGTTAGCGGGTTGCTATTTCAAATAAGAACATGGAATACCGGCTGTTGGTGATGAGCGCATTGGTGCTGGTGCTAACCCAGTCTATTGGGCGCCTACCCGGCCTCGTGGGGGTGGTCGAAGGCGCTCAGCCACGACCCCGCCTCTGTCCCCCGGAGATCAACGGCGAGGTCGCACCGAAGAATGAAGATGGGAGTAAAGCTGAGCTGGAGATCATGGGGTTCTTCCCCTTGGAGAGCAGCGGCTTCATGTTCACTCTTGGTAACTCGTCGGCGTTATCGGCCTGCCTCGCCGTCCAGCACGTCAACCGCGACAGGACCATTCTAAAGGACTACCACCTTAAACTCATCCTCAAAGATAGCATGGTGAGTACTAAGAGTATACATTATAAGCAATAATTCAACAAGAAGATATAAATACATCGACCGACATCTCGATAATGCCATATTCATTGTTACAGTTGGAACAGTTCGCGTTTCTTTACGACCTTTAATACTAACATGTAGCCTACAAGAAATTATGTAAATTTGTTTATGTCTTTGGAAAAAAAGTTGTATCAGTAAATATGTTGTATTTGGGTGTTCTATTATAATCCAACACAAATACAAACAAGATATTGAATTATATAACGCATAGTTTATCAAGTGTTATTTGTTGTCCCTTTTAAATTAAATATAAATGCACATATTATTATCAGGTAAATCAAAGCGCTATTATATGATAAAGTCGCAACTGATAAAAATAATTTACTAGATGTCCAATGCCGCCATATTCAACTATGCATTTAATGTGCTAATTTGAATTGAGCCTAAATCTGTCTTGCAGGTGAAACAGAGAATGATGTTTTGGTTTATTACATCCGTATTGGCACATTTCTAAGGAAGGTGCGCCGTGTTCTTATAATCACTTTTTCGCAAACCCGAATTTAACTTTATTCAATGATAGAACGCAAGTGCGCGCGAAATAAGAAATGTGTGAACATTGAAATATTTCTAATTGACAATCGCCGTTGTTGGCTTTTGTTTGCACTAACGTGATATGTCTTATAATCAAAAGTGATATCTGAATATCATGATTTATTAAAATCGTATGTCGAAAAAGATGGGAAATTGAAGAAATTAGCGTCACAGATTGATATTTATCTAACAATTATCCCGACTTGTGTCCAAGTCGTGCAGATAATGCTTACGTTTGTATCTTTCAATCGACAATGTGTCTACGTAGATAATAACCAATAATGATACAATATTCACAAACTAAGGAACATAACTATGTTGGAGCGACAAAATCTTCATCAGCTAATTAGCTAGTCGATCGCGTCACTTGGCGGCATCGACAATTAAACTTCAAATAAACCGCATGGTCGCACTGCTTCTTTTGCTCCTTCTTTAGAATACAATCTTGTGTTTAAAGCAATTATTACTGAGAGTAATAACTCCTTATGTGACTGGATTCTAAAAGTTCTACAGTTAGGTCGTTTGTTTATTGTTCATGTACCACAAACATAGCATGGTTGTTTTGAAATTAATGATCAGACACTCTTTTTAATAAAGTATCCTCATTATTCCTTTCTGGTAAAAAGAGATTATCATTTAATGTAAAGCACTTAGAGATAATTATTATTCGGCGTTATATAATTCGAAACATTATTTTCATTACTATCATTATTATTGTTATTATTATCATCATTATTATCATTAATATGAACTTAATTTTAAAAATCGTATTTCACATTAAATTTAAATAAAGTAAACCTATTTATAAACAAAAATATGATAGAGTAACATACGCTTCGTCTTATGAACCAGATAAATATTTTTGGACCTTTCATCTTGTACATTCTTGGTCAGATCACATGAAAAGATCTTGGGTCAGTGATCTATTTTTTTCATTACGAAAACAGAGCTTGATTAATCTAGACAAGGCCAAAGCCCTTTTCTTGTCATTTTGTTTTCCTTATTCTGTGCATCCCATTTATGCTTTTGTATAAGGTTTCTTTATAAACATCAAAATTTGTTATTTACATGAGTGACTAAGTTTTAAACTATAAGCGCTATAAACTTATCAATGCCGTACACAATTACTGCGGCGAAAGAAAACAGTCTCGATGTTAGAACCAAAGACCGTCATTAGCATTCTTATAGAATATGTTGAAAATGCAGATATATTTACAAAACATATTCACGTGATAACAAATAACGGCATAATCAGTGTTATATTGTGTATTGCAACTAACAATAACATCTTATGCCGCAATAGATATACAAATTTCTTAATATTTTTAGAATTAAGTGTTCGATATATACATTTCAGTGTTCTCGTGTTCTTACCTAATCCCATTTAGTTTTGAAATAATCCAAGTGGATCATATATCTCGTCTTATTTGAGTCAATGGTTACCTTTTTAATTTAGTCCACTTTCCTACAAACACGAACGAGTACATAGTAAATATCAACATGTCAACCGTTTTTAAATCACTATCACTAATGGCGATGAACATATTGGATTTCACAGTAGTTCAAAGTACTGTGTGGAGATGATAATTGCAATAAGCATGATAAGGACATGAAAGGATATAAGATGCAGACGTCTGTACTCAAGGGACCGTGTTTTAATTTGGATGCCCGGCATACATATCGTATAGTGATTGGAAATATTAATACAACTCGAACGAATGCATGCAATACAGGCCGCTAGATGTAATGTGATATGGAAGAGATAAATGCTCTAGCCAAGACTAATACCCTGGGGTATGTGTCTTCAGGCACGATGTATTCCATGTAGTTTAAGCAAATAGGAGGAATTTATATTGGCTATATTTGTAATCCATTGCCTACGGGAAAACTGCAATTTACGATGTTTTAACTCAATTGGTATTAACGTTTTAAAGAAGCAAATGGTTTAATACCGTCCAAGAGTAAATGTTATATATATTTTTGAGCAAGCAACTCAATTTTAAATATCAGCATGTACGTGTTTGGCGTGAAGAATGAGAGAACAAGATATGAAATAAGATGATGTTAATATTAGGATCTCTGCTTTAATTGGATCCTATTGAGATACCGCTCTGACATGTCTGACCGTCTTTCGCTTTTAATACAATGCAGCGGGTATTGTGGCTCTGTAGACAACGGTTGCTTTCGGTAAAAACATCTTCTTTTGTTATAAAAACAAGTCATATTGCTGGCCGCAGACATGCCGCAAAGAAATACAACTACTTTAATTATTTCAGTAAGAAAATTATCAGAAGCTTCTAATTATATGCAACGGCATTGTGCCTCTGTTTATAATAGACAACGGTTGCTTTCGTTAAAAACATCTTCTTTTGTTATAAAATTAAGTCATATTGCTGGCCGTAGATA